>JAJEJO010000093.1:1054645-1157004 GCA_020662805.1 Glaucomys volans | reverse complement strand
TAGTCATCTACAAATTAGAAAAACACAACAAATTACTCAATCTAAAGCTTTAAAATTCAGGTATGATGACTAATGATATTTATAATGCAATCAAAGATAATTCAACCCTTCATGTAGGAAAAACTAAGCATTGTTTTTCTGGGGAAATGCATTTGTGTCCGTTTCTTTAAGTTCAAAGTCTGCTCATCATAGTTACTGGAATTATTAAAAGGAACTCTTCTGAAAAAAGCATTTAACACGAGTCAGGATGATAGCCCCTGTTTTGTACTCAGCCCTGACAGGTTGTAAGATGAGCACCAAGCCCAAGTCTGCATTCAATATTCAAAGAGCACTGCCAAAGAAATAAATGTGAGATGCAGCTGATAGTTTCTTCCAATGAGAGAGCATAGTTTTCCCAATTATTAGAGACCCCAATGGGTATTCCTCTAAAGTTGGTGAACAGTCCTAGACAATATGATCAAAATTGAAAATGAAAAGCATGAATTTTAAATTAATGTCTACATTGAAATTTTTGTATATGTTTATAGTGAATACAGTATGAAAATATGGTTAGATGATGTGACCTAAACATCTCATTTATTTGAACAGTGATAATAAAATGTACTTAGAAAAATAAATAGTGAAGATTAATCCAGATGTCGTCCTTGATAGAAAAAAATATTTCAAATGTGATATGATGAAAAAGAAAGGAATTAACAAAAATAAAATGTAGATAAAAGGTTAAAATCTGCTGATACATACATATCTGAATTTATGCATTTTACCTTGCTTTCCATGATGTTATAAAAAATTTCTTCTGCAGCAATGATTTTAAAATCTTTGGAGAAATGTGTTGACATAGGATGATATTTGAGGCTTGAAGTATAATATATATTTTTATGTGATTGTATTTTCATCAGATTTTCAGTTTATTTTCAGTTTGGCCTATTACTTTTCACAGTGGCCAAACTTTAGTCAGTTCCCTCTGAAAACTCTTTTCTACTAGGGCTTGGCCTTGGCCCCTATTCTGTAAGTACTAGGTTTGCCTGGCCTAGTCTAGAATCCTGCTAAATCAGTTTATTAAGAGTACCTATCCCCACTCCTTGATGGCAGGGCCTCTTTTACACTCCTACCTTTGGTGTCTAAGTCTGGTGTCTGTGTTATTAGGTGGATAAAGCCAGAATCCCCCTCTGCTTAATGGTTTAGAAATTTACCATCTTGGGGATTTTCCCTCCGCTGATCCTCTCACTCTGCTCATTGGCTGTGAATTTCCACTTGTTCTTCTTGACTCTGGAATTGAGCCCAATCTGTCTCCCTTCTTACAATAGCCCTACTGCAGAAGTTGTGAATAAAGGTTTCCTAACTGTTTTAAAAGAGATAGAATAATTTTTCTTTAATACATCTTTACTAACTTTAAAAAAATTATTAGACATTCTTGTTGAATCCCTGTTAAGAGATAGGAAAGATATCTTTCTTTTTCAATGATGAAAAACTTTATTCTGCATCAAGTTATCTGGAAAATGAAGCTGCATTTGGGGAACATTATAAATGAGGAATGACTCATATATGGTGAGTACAAAAACAATTATAGAATTATTTCTTAACTAGTACCAGATACTCCAAATTATAAATGCTTCAGTGAAAGGAAAACATGATTTGCCACATGAAAAGGCTAGAAGAAGAATATTCTTTGCTTCTGTCTGCACCATTTTCCCCCCGAATTTTAATTCTAAAAGAAACATCGTGGCTCTTGACTCCACTCAGCATAATGAATTGCTCATGAAATTAATTTACAAATGTTTTGTCCCTGAACACAAAATACTCTTATTAGAAAGCTAATTTGAGTAAGATGATGTACTATGAGGAAGAAGCCAAAATCCTTCTTTTAAGAAATATTTAATAAGAAACATAGAAAGAGAAGACACTAAAATATGCAAGCAAGTTTTTAAAATAGGCAGGTACTAATTTTAACAAGGGAAGGAAATCATCTTTAAAACTCATCGATTCCAGGTGCAGCCCCCACATAATCTTTAGTTCAGGATTAGCAAGCTACATCCTGCAGTCCAAATCTTGTCCATCCTCTATTATTGAAAATAAAGATTTATTGGAAGCAGTCTTATTTATTTGTTCATGTGTTGGCTATGGCTTCTTTTCACTGTAATGCAGAGTTGAGTTGTTGCAGCACAGCCCATATGAGCTGCAAAACTGAAGACATTCATTATCTGAAACTGTACAGGGGAAGACTTCTTTTTTTGTATATCTCTAGCTTTTTTTCTTCTTTTATGGTCAAATTTTGGTTAACTTTATTATTTCAAGACAGTTGTTAATGGAAGCCCTTTCATGTTATATAAAATTGGGTAGAAGAATCATAGTTATGAACTGATCATGAATGATACTGCTTTGTACTGCAGGTGGTGAGTCAGATGACAAATGAACTCAACTGACTTGTTTCACAAGCACAGGTAGACATGATTTTTAACTGGGGAAGCAATCTATTTCAAAATGAGTAGCCATGAGTATATCTGTGCTGAACTCTTATTGATTTTCTAAGTGAGTGATTATTTAATAAATGACCTGTTAATTGAAAATGTGAGCTTCATCTAGGATTCAAATAAAAACGTTAATTGAGCTAATGATGCAGAATATGTCTTTCAGAGTTATGCATGTGCCTGGGACTTAGACCATCAAAATCCATCTACCCATCTAAACTATGCTTTTTTGAATGAGTATTATAATTTCCTTATTTCTATTTTTTATTTTCTACAACTTCATGTCTGAACTCTATATATGAGTCATGTCATGAAATAGCCACTCTATCTCATATTAATAAATTATGAGAGCTTATATGGTGTGTGAGAATATCATTTGTTTCTCTAAACAACTCCTTTCAGAGGACAGCACAGGTATTCTCAATTTGCCTGTGAAGAAACTGAGGCAGAGATGGTAAATGGTTTGTCTACAGTTGGATAAAAAGTAGAATCATTACAAAAACTGGTTGTTCATTTCTAAATCTAGGACCCAAGTCATTGCATCCGTAGTCTTCTCAGACAGAATCAGGCTATATTTAATTTGTGAAATGTCATGACCTTAATTAAATTATTATTGATTATTTGCATTATTGTCACTCATAACGCAGCAATTTGGCTTTCACACTATGGATGCAGGCTCAAATTTCCATGATGAAAGGATCATAATTCATAAGAAGGCTGAAATATCTGTGTAACATACAACTCTGATTTTCCCAGGCATCAGAGTTATTTTTTGTGGAACTAGTTTAGAGTTTTTTCTGGAGAGGAACAATGAATTAGATGGGATCATTGCACAAATTCCATCTGTGTATTATTTTGCTAATGCCATGAAAAAAATTTGGTAAATTTGCAAGATTGAAGTAGCTTAAGCAATATTTTTCAGGATAGATGGTGAGACAGAGAAGCCAAGGGTACTTAATTATATTTTTATTTATTTATTTTTATTGTTTGTTCTGCTTAGTTATACATGATAGCAGAATGCATTTTGATTCATTGTACACAAATAGGGTACAACTTTTCATTTCTCTGGATGTACACAATGTAGAGTCATACTATTCATGTCATTTTACATGTACATAGGGTAATGAGGTTTGTCACATTCCACCATCTTTTTAAATTATATTATAAACTTATTTACTATGTAGGCTGAACACCTTTATTTGGAGTCTCAATGTTTTATCTCCAGGAGTTTGATTATTTACATTTATCAGTAAAAAATACTTGAGCACTTGCCAATTATATACCTATTAAGCATGTTCCTATACAAATATATGTATTTTCATTAATTTGTTTCTCTTTTAATAATTATGTAAATTTTAAATAAAAATGCAAGTAGAGTTTAGCCTTCTAATTAGATCCCATTCTTGTGGCTGAACATGATGTTACACTTGTCATGTATTTGTATATGAACATAGGAAAAGTTATGTCCAATTTATTGTACTATCTTTCTGATTCCTGCTCCCTCTCCTGTCCCTTCATTCCCTTTGGCTAGTCCAATGAACTTCTATTCTTTCCTTCCCCACTCATTGTGTGTTAGCATCTATATATCAGAGAGAATATTCAGCCTTTGGTTTTTAGGGATTGGCTTATTTCACTTAGTGTGACAGTCTCGCATTCCATCCATTTACCAGTAAATGCCATAATTTCATTCTTCTTTGTGACTGTGCAATATTCCATTTTGCATATATACCACATTTTCTTTACCCATTCATAAAGTAAGTGTAAAGTGGAAAGAATTTAGAAAGACATTTTAATTATTTTCAGTCTCCAAAAAATAAAAATGAATTCTGAGATAATAAAGTATTCGAAAGAGAAGAATATGACTAAATATGAATCAGTATTTTTCCTTCTAATTTCAGTGTAACTTTTTTTGTAATAGTTATTTCTATGAGCTATCGTAAGTGAGGGAGATTTTTCACAAATGTATGAAACTCAAAATTCTTATTAACACAGGATACTTTATTTTACTCTCAGGCACACATTAAATAAGGGTATGGTTTGCTTAGTGATTTTATTAGTAAATTTTTATAGCCCTCAAGGTTGTTTGGTTATTCATACAAAATAATTGGATTTATATAATCTTATTAATGTATTAAAAATCCACTGAAACTCATTTGGAAAATTTTTAAATGAATTAGAACATTTTACATTCAGGTGTATTAGTTGGGGTACTTTAGAGAAACAGGATCAGGATCAATAGGATATAAAGACATTTAATGCTGTGGTTTGATGTGTGCCCCACAGTTCATCCTCAAGGCAACCTTTAGTAGGTAAGTAGGTCATGAGGTGTCTGCCTTAATGGATGGCCTATGCTAATGCAGTGTGAGTTTCTTATAAAAGTGAGCCCAGCCCTCTCTCTTGTGTGTTCTTGCTTTTCTGCCTTCTCGCATGGAATGACACAGCAAGAAGATCCTGCCAGTTGTGGGCTCCTCCACCCTGGAGTTCTCACTTCTTAAGAACTATAAGAAATAATTTTTTTCTTTCATAAATTTCTCAGTGTCAGATGTTCTGTTAGAACAACATAAAATGGACTAAAACAATATATAAGAGCATATTTATTATGGGAATTGGATCATGAGATTATGGTAGTAGACAAGTTCCACCTTCTGCCACGTGCCAACTGGGGTATCAAGAAAGATGGTGGTGTGATTCAGTCAGAGTCCAATGGCTGGGAGCCAGGAGTTCTGCTTCCCCAGGACAGGAGAAATGGATGTCCCAGATTAAGAGGACAGTTCACCCCTCTACCCCACCTCTTAATGGATTTGATGATGCCTACCCACACTGGTGGGGTTGGATCCTCTTTATAATCTGATGCATACTGATTCAAGTACTAATCGTCCAGAGACATCCTCACAGACAAACACAGAAATAATGGCTTACCATTTATTACTAGTTGTCTAGGCATGCCTGAGCCCAATCAAGTTGACACATAAAATTAGTCATTAAATCAAGCAAATTTTTCAGTTTTGATATATTGCACATGGTAATTGCTTTCTGCATTGAAATCATGTAGCAGTGGAAACTTTTCCAAACATCCATTTTCAGAATTCTCTTTTTATAGTACAGATTCTTTAGAAAAGCAATTACTTCCTCAATGATTAAGAAAAAAAAAACTTTACATTAAAGAGATGACAACACGCATTTGGTTTTATTTTTGCCCCAAACATGGTAGCACACTACTGTCTGCTGACTGTGTCATTTCTCTTTCTTTCCTTCTGATGGCAGTTAACAATGAGAAGTTGGCTCTCTCATTTTCTGGTTGATCACTTGTATTTACATGTGGCCAACTTCTAGTTTCTTAGAAGAATCTTGTAGAGACATTTTGCTGTTTTTAAACAGGATTTACTTTAATCAAAGCCACCTATTATAATTCATGGATGCACTTGACTGGGTCCTCTCCAAACTGTGGGACTCTCACTTTTCTCTGTGAATATTTCCCTCCCCTATGTTACAGAGGACAAAAAGAGCCTGAGAGTTTCAAGCTAGATATTGCAAATTAGTTGCCCTTAATCTCGTTCTGTCTTTCATCTTTTGTAAGAATCGAATACACATAGTGGTTGCAACGTGTCCTTCTCTTGTTCTGGTCTAGTTCAAGGCCTCATCTGCTCGTGCATGCACACACTCCATCTTGGAGCCAACACAGATCTGTGGTTCCACTGGTGGGACAATTGCAACTGACTGCATTTCAAAGACATCTAGTTATTGCAGGGTTGAAACCCTGCTTCAGTTACAGGTATGAGTCTAGGACTTTTGAAGTATCAGCTCCCAAGGTACCAGTGTATGCCACCACTGGATGACACTCAAGTTACTGCCAGGTGTCAGCAGCACCGGAGTTTGTCACACCTCGGAGCCTAGAGAATTATGACAACCTGTTATACCCTAGGATCACATCTGTGAAAGCTGGGAAGATGAGACCCCGTTTTCAGAAATCCAGCTAAGACAGTGGCAAAGCTACTTCTGAAGGGGATAATAAGCAGAACCGATGATTCATTTAATGCTCTTAAGATTAGGCTGCACTAATTAATGCATGAAGTCATTATGGCTCTCGGACGAAGTGAACTTTACTTGAACCTGTTTCAAAGTAAACACCCAAGGGCATGAGGTAGATGCATAAAAGTTTGATAATTTAGATATTAAAACAATCCAGATGTCCTTTTATGAGGTACTTCTTTCATATTCCGAATGTAGTAAGTATTAAAAGAGGTGAACAAGGGTGGAAAACATTTAAAGCAGCCACAACCACACAGTACGGTTGGCGGTGAAGTATTTTTAACTCTTGAATTTGACACCAAGCATGACTTTTATTCTGGGAACTGAATTATTTTATGCAAAGTTATTTTATAGACATGTTTCAGGAGGAAATTGTGTTGTAGCTTATGAGATGCACTTTGGGGAATAGACTGCACAGGTGAACTTTAGATTGTGCAGAGGGGAGTGAGGGGAGGGGAAGGGGAGGGGAGGGGAAGGGCAGCATAATGAGATGGACATTTTTACCCTATATACATCTGTGACTGCTCTACTGGTGTGACTCTACACCTTGTTCAGCCAGAGGAAGGAGAAGTTTTGCTCCATTTGTGTACAGTGTGTCAAAATGCATTCTACTGTCATATATAAATAATTAGAACAAATTTTTAAAAATAAGCATATGGAAATAAACCCTGCTAAATTAGTTTTTTAGTTCTTAATCATATTTTGACTTCTATTCATATATTTTGTACACATTTTCCATATGTGAATTTTGGGGCTTATTGAGGCTTAAAAATATATTTTAAATATAATTTTATCTTATCTTTTAATTATTCTATGTATCAAGAATTAAAACCATACCTTCAAATTAAAAAAAAAAAGTCAGAACGCATTTGTTTTTCTTCCTAGACAAGCAGACTATACATCCACTTCTCCCTGGATGTCAATGGAAGACTGTGTGCCACTTCAAGGACTGGACCATTAAATCTTCCTGTGAGTGATTTTTTTCCTTCCTCCATCGGATGTCCCACCTAGCACAGAATTCTAAAGGCCTTGGGGATGGCATAGTCATAGGATGGAAGGAAACTGGGTCCCAGAATCCTGGAGTGAAAGCGTCCACAACAAACACACCATTGAATTAGGATGAACCCCTCACGCAAAACCAGTGAAGTGTGGCAGCACTGAAAGATGTCTGGTCAGACAGCGAGGTACTGTGCTGTCCTACTCTCCTTTTCTTCAAAGAGTTCATACAGTTATCAACATTATGTACAAAAGAGGAACTGGAGATGGAAAATACTATCCTTGAGTGAAGACTAGAAAAATTGAAATGGAAGAGCAGCCCTGAGTGCATTAGGACAACCCTTTTGAGGAGGCATTTGGATTTTTTTGTTGTTGTAAGACAACTTTGGTATTTATAAAATTGATTTTTATTGTAGTGATACAAAGGAAAATAAAAGTCTTTCCCTCCATTTGCAAAAACATAATTTATGATGGTTGCTTTTGGAGTATGAAGTCCCCTTAAAGAGATTATGTTCAGAAGACTGGTACTAAAACATACATTTTAAGTAGAAAGGAAAAAAAGTAAGTGGAATATCTTTTTCTGTAAAATATTGCTCATGTGTTTGTCGTATTAACTTGTCACTTTGGAAAGTGCAATATCTAATTATTCCTAAATCCTCCATTGGGGTGTCTTGTCTGCTTAAATAAAATGGTTTGAGCCTGCAGGTCACATTGGGTGGGATGTCCCTCTCCTCTCTCCATTGCTGGAATTTTACAGGGGTTCTATTTATATTGACTTCTTGTTCCAGATTTCTGGGGATACGGAATCAATTATGCCACTGTGGGTGCATTTCCTTGGTTGTCTTTACTTCACACCACTCTGGATGTCCTTTTTGCTGCTTTTCTTTCTTTGTTTCCCAAAATAACATGTAAAATCCTGGAGTGCATCAGACAGTGAGAGCCACTGACACCTGGTGCTGCTGTTGTGTGTCAGGAGGACCTCACTTTTGAGGACCAAGAAGAATGATTACTTTGAATCGTGAGGCAAATCCTCAGGACACCATGAAAGAAGCAGCAAGAGCGCAGCATCAAACCAGGTTCTCACACTAGGTTTCCAAATAAACAGAACTTGTAGCATTTCCATTATGTTTCTGATTCCTTAAAAAGCTTTAGTACTGAAATTTACACTGCAAGTAACTGACGCTATGGGTCCATTCATAGGTAGGATATGCACATAAGAAAGTACTCATTTTTTCATGATGAATAGACTATGTTCAATAATATAGCCAAATTTTAAAATTTTACCAAAAGGTCTTATATTATTTTTTTTTTTGGGGGGGGGGGGGAGCCAGTCTTCTAAAGTCTAGAAATCTTGAGATTCTTCTTTGTAAAGAAAAGTAAATTTCTTTTCCAAATGCTACATTTCAGAATCTTAAAGAACAGAGCAGTCCTTCCACAAATTTAAAATGAGAAGGCATGCATTCAGGGAAACCAAGGAACATAGTTTTCTTCTCTCACCTGACCAGGAGTAAACATTTTCTAAAATGCATGTGAGAAAACAAGTGAACCTACAAACAAAACTCTGAACCCATTTCATGTGAATAAACTCATGCTGGTTGAAAACTGAAATTTTTTTTCTCTCTTAAAAATCAGAACTGAGTCCAGCATATTGTCACCATTATGGTAGCAGTAATTTTAATATAAGAAGATTATTATTCATAAGAGAATAAAAGTCACCCTGCAATTTTTGTCTTATATTTCTCAGAGTAATTTGACTTAAGCCCATACCAATAGAGGCAGTTTTCTAAGATTCTCAAAGATGTGTTTACTGTAGAAATAGGTCACGTAGTACCCTAGAAATTAAGAAACGAGAAGCCAGGCAGTGATCTCAATCTCATGAACATGAAGGCAATTCCTGGTAACTTAATTTCTGTTGGACTCATGGTTGGGCCCCCCAGATATATGGGAATAAAAACAATTTTTCAAATGAAGACAAGTGTCCACTGCTGGACCCTTGGATCCTGACATCAATTGCCCATTTGTTATTCATTATTTTGGAGCCACCATTCAGACAGCCTGCCTTAACTTGATTTTCATCTGTAAGGATTACTACATTAAAAGCAGAAGCTCTGTTAAGTGAAATATGCAATAATGGAGTTATTTAATTTCACAGAGAAGGGTCTGTAAGATGAGTGCCTTTACTTCCAAAAATCAAACTATTATAGCCTTATTTTAATGAAGAATTATTTAAAAAGTTATATATATATGTATATTTAAATTATTTTAAAAGTCATATATATATAAAGTTATATATATGTATCTAAAGTTATATACACACTCACGCACACACAAACGGAGCTACAAGAATCAAAGTTGCAACCCACCATCAAACCACATCCTTGTGAACTTTGGTTTTTGACTGTACTGGGGCTTCCTGGACAGCCCCCCAGAGAGTGGATTCAGGGTTTAGATGGAGAACTCCCCAGTGAGGTCAGCATTTGACCAAGTTCTATGAGTTTATTCTGATGCTTCTTCCTCTATGTTATTCAGGTCTGCATAGATCTTGCTATTTTCAATTAGAAATGGGACAGTGTTCATGGAATGTCCTTCTTCCTTATTGCAGATTCAATTTTTTGAAAGGAGAGCCTGGAAAGTCACAGTAGAATTGTGTGTTTGAATTTGACCCTGATGAAATGGCAATGGATTCCCAGAAGTTGGATACTTTGGTTCCTTCTAGAAAGTACGCCCTACTGCTCTGAGAAAACAGGAAACTGTTGTGTAGCAAATGAAGTAAATAAACTGGTAGGAGTTGATTGACTCAGCTGGGTCTTGTCTTCACCATTCATTTCCCTTCTCCTGCCTGGAGGGGGCACAATCAGACTCTGCCTTCCCTTTCTGACTTAGCCCAACTGATGCTCTGCAAAGTTGCTCAATTTAGTAAATTCAGAGAAGCATATTGGAAACACCATTTTGACTTTATTAAGCTAGACATTTGGTTGATTAAGTAGTTTTTCTATTTTTGGCTGGATTAAACAGCTTTTATTTTCTTTGCCTCACACATTGATGTTACCAAGAAAAAAAATCTCACATTGATATTATTTAGTAATGTTACTAAGAAGTAATATTGATGTAGTATCTCATGGTATTACTGAGAACTAAGTTTATTAGATTTCAAGCGGCTGCCTGAAACCTGGAAACTTGAGGCTGTCAGTGAAAGCAAGTCTCTGATCCGGCAACCTCCTTTTTGAGCCAATTTACTATAAAAATATTTTCCTGATGCTCCTGCTGAACCAAGCATTTCACTCTTGCGTGCCTTCCCATGGAAGAGCAGAGGTCCTGTATTGGCCTAGTACCCCTCATTATTTTGCAGACTACTCAATGTATATGCTTAGAAAGGACCTGATGTACTTACCATGTATTTATTTCAGGAATGTTTAAATTTAAACAAGGAACATACTCATCTTATGACCAATGAAGTTCGATGGTAAATGTTGGCATCAAGAAGTCAGGTGGTTGTTCTCATTAATCCTTAAAATCTCCAATGTGATTAGTCTTCTTTACCTCCTAAAAGGTCATCACATGACAATATCTAAATCAAGCTCTAACTCAAAGTGTACAGTCCTCATCAAATCTGAGTGCTTAAGTCATAAATTATGGGCATAAACTTGCAATGCTTGTTCATTTGGCCACTAGAAGCTAATGTAATTGGAGAACTGAAGACCCACTTCCTCCAAGTTGAAATTATGATCAGCAATCAAAATCACTGCTTGGAAATTTAGACTCATTGATGTAAGAATAAGGAAAGCTATTTTGAACTTGAGTCACATATGTATATGTAAATGTCACTCAAGCTTGCCTTGTCAGAAAAAAAAATTCAGTTTATTTATGTAAGGACATATGCAAGTATACATTATTTTCTTGCCATTCTTCTTTCATCTTTCAAATGCTAAGAAAACATTCCTTTCAAGTTGTAACCAAATGGCAGGATCTAGTTGTAACAGAAGATGGGAATGCACTCAATATCATTGCAAATATCTGTCCAGGTGAAACTCAAGGACCCAGCAGCAGGAGAGATGTATATAGGGAGGAAATTCATAGTTCCATTACTGTTGTGTAGAAAATGTGTGACGTTGACCAAGATATTTTTTCCAATCTCTGTTTCTTCACCCCAATCAAGAATATGATGTTTCTGTTGTTTTAGATTTGATGGAGGGATTATGAGATAACATTGTAAACAGCTTTTCAAAGTACTTCATACATGAAAAGTTTCCAGTATTCTGAATGAAATACATAGCATTTTAGAGCCAAATATATAAACAAAGTGTGCATAATCTTTTTAGTAAGATTATGAGACAACTATTAATGATAGTTAAATTGGCCCTCCCATGTATCTAAAATGGACTCGGATTAGCTTAGTTACCTACTTCTAACTTCACCACTGCATCTCCCTCTGATCCTTTCACAACAATGTGACCTCAGGTTTGAGAATGATATTTTTAGCATTCTGAAACATGACTTTCCTTTGAAGGAAGGAGACTGCCTTAAAGAAGCTGAGAAACATCTGAGCTTTGAAATATTTGCCATTACAAAAGGCTCACTGTCAAATATTGGGTAAGGGTTAGTCATCGTCATCGTCATCCTAGTGGATAGAGTCTGTGTCTGAATAAGGCTGGAAATGGTTCATATGAGTGGGTTGCAGTTACAGACCACAGCTCTTAAACAGTGGGGATGCATCAACCAGAGTTCAGTCAGGGAAGCAGTCACTCAGTACTTGGTGAATAAGGAATTTATTATAGACTTTAGACCCAACAAGGTTGTGGGAGGAGCTGAGGAAGTGAAGGTCTGGAACAGGGAGTGAAGGATCAAAGGGTTGTTGTACAGTTCCTTCTCCAAGAAACACAGGCCAGAATGGATGTCAGAGCTTGAAGGCAACATGAAGGCTAAGCATGCCCAGACACTGATGTAGGTGCAGAGGCGGAGGTCATGGAGGGATCTGTAAGAAGCTGTTATGTTTGTGGAGCTGTTGCTTCTATGTACTTGTAGCCAAACCTTGGTTTGTGGGCTTGGGACAGCTGTTGTTCAGTTCTTTCCTCAGTTGGGAAGAGAAACTGGTCAGAGAACAGGGGACAGTGAGGACTAGCTTCAGTTGGCAAGGGGCTTCTGCAAATGAATATCACTGTAACCAATCCCAGCTTGCTTCTTAGTTCATGACTTCCACCTTCCAGACTGCATCTAGAATCATTCAGAAAAGGAGATTCGGGAACAGATAAAAACCCATCTTAACCAAGTTGACATGCCACAATCCAACACAGGGAAGAAGCAAATGCAAACCTGGTTTCTAACTAGAAGCTCACCATTACTTGGTAAACTTACACTTCTTAGATTCAATATTTACTTAGTAATTGAAAAAATGTTGAACACTTTAGTGGTTTGCTTATGACATTACAGACACATAAAAAGTAAGAAGTAGCCATTTTACAACTCTAAGAATTTAATTTGTAGAAACAAAAAAGGTACAATGATTTATTCTCTCTTACAGATAAGTTCGCCAAAAGTCACAGCTATGCTGCCTGATAGAACATAAGTCATTTTTGCCTCTAATTTAGCAAACCTATTTTGGCATCATTCCTCAGCACCCATGTAAAATCCCTATATTTTATTCTATTAGCTCCTTTATGAATGAGTTAAATAAACTTGGACGCACACTCACTTCATGTAAGACAATTATGTTTTTAAGCTGAAACTTGGATTTTGACAACCTTTGACAATTAGGAAAACAGTTGCTGTGTTTTATAAACAAGAGGGAATATGGAAGACCGAGGGTCCATAGCAGAGCCAAATGTGGGGAACCTGGGTCCGAGGCACTGAGAATCTCACTGCAGTGATGTACTGGTGAGAGGAAGCAATCGCCAAGGTTTGAGCAAGAGCCAGGAAAAGAGTGGCATCCATGCAGCATGAGCCCTAAGTAACGAGGTAATTGTTTCAGTCAGCTTTTCTGCTGGTGTGACTAAATGATCTGACCAGCACAATTATAGAGGAGGAAAGGTTTATTTGAGGGCCTACGGTTCATAGGTCTTAGTCCATAGAAGGCCACTCCATTCCTTGGGACTTGAGGTGAAGCTGAACATCTTGGCAGGAGATGGTGGCAGAGAGAAGTAGCTCACATCATCAGGAAGGAGAGAGACAGAGAGAGAGAGAGAGAGAGAGAGAGAGAGAGAGAGAGAGAGACCACTCACCAGATACAAATATATACCCAAAGCCACACCCAATTCTCACCTCCTCCTGCCACACCCACCACTTCAGTTACCAATAAATTAATTCCTATCAGGGGTTTAAATCACTGATTGGGTTAAGACTCTCACAACCCAATCATTTCTCCTGTGAACCTTCTTGCATTGTCTCACATGTGAGCTTTTGGGGGACACCTCACATCCAAACCATAACAGTAATGAAACAGTCACCTGATTCACGTGGCCCCTGTTCATGGGTGGTGCTATAATTTTTGAAAAGGGGAACTCACAGGATATAATCATAAAAGTTCTCTGTTGTCTTCTTTCTCATAGAGTCTTGCTCATCCTGACCCTTCAGTGAAGTCCAGTGCAAGTTTCAAAGCTTTTAGGCAGTAAAATATCCTTCTTAGAGTTGTATAAAATCAATGTGGTGTCATGGCTGTTCTGTTCAGAGTTTCCAAGGGAAAAATCTGTTTCATTATAATTTCCAGCTTCTAAAAGCAATTAAGAAGACATTGTTGCTATTATTTTCACCTTTTCATGTGCAATGCTTTGTATGTTTAATTTAAGGGTCCCTTCCATTCTTTCTGACTGGATATCTCCCTAATTGAAAGCAAGAATTACCATGCCCATTGTGTATTCATTGTGGGTTCTTCAGATTGTACCTTCTCTTGGTTACCAGAATTTTGGGTATCATCAAATATTTGGAGAGCAATCTTAAGAAAATGATGTTGATATTTTTGCCTCAAGAAGTACCTCAGATTTTAAGATCAAAAATGAAAATATTGGATACTGATCCACTGATTCAATAGAAAGTGACAGGAGTCTTAATTGGGAGTTGAATTATATCCAGCTCTCGGAGGATAATCTAATTTCTAGAGAAACACGTATGACCTAAGCAGAGATGTGTGCACTTCTGCAGAATGACATGCATAGGATGCCACCTAAGGAAGGCTACAGCATAGATCAGCACAAACACTGAAAACATTTACAAACATTTTGTACTCATTACCACAGAATATCCTGCTAATTGTGGAACATATATCAGAAATGTCACTGGTATCATCTAAATTCACTTAGGTAATTCTTCCAGCAGGAGAACTTCAGTGACAAACTTTGTCCAACCTTAGATTCCTCCTTCTTTAGATCACTTAGGCCCAGATTCCTGAACTCCATAAATATTCTCTTAGACTTTGCATTCTTAGACACTATTAAGAATCTATCCAACTGTTGCTCTCCACATCGGCTACATCTGCAGGTAAGTTCTAATTAATTTGGCTTTATTTCATCAATAATATTTTTTTTTTGGATAATCTTTTGGAAAACTGAGAGAAGATACAAAGAAGTCCTAATGTCATTAACAATGGTCAGATGTTTGCAAATATGTTGGAAATGAGTAACCTGGTGAAGCAATATATACTTTTTCAAGATAGAAAAATATCTACGGAGTCCTTTGTAAGTGTATCTGCATGCAATACCATTTTAAATTGCTACAAAACCTCCATTGAGTTTGTAGTATTAATATCTCTGTTTTATTGAAAGGAAATCAAGGTAAAAAGGAGCTAATTAACTTTCCCACAGCTACTCAGATGGTAAATGTCAGAGCCACTTATGAAATTCTATCCAGACAGAAGGACTCCAGACTACTAAATATAGGAAAAAATGGGACCAAGGGGCTCCAGCCAGACTCAGATTTCTTCATGCTCCAATTCGGTCAGTGCAGCCTTAGATAGCATTTGGCTCAAGGCTGTGGGGACCAGAAAGAGAAATGGGTTTACTTCTCAGCCTCATTTTCTCTCATGATGGCCAGGCTTTTCCCAGGATGACTGACAGGCCCCTGGAAAACTGGTAGAGCTTGTCTCCAACAAATATTCTGTCATAAATCAAATAAATATCTCCTTAGAACACTTAAAATGTTCTTATTTCTATTCAGGTTTGTATAGAATAAATGTTCAGAGGGAAACAACATATAATGCTTGCCTTCCTGAATTATTAAGGTAACTAACAGGAAGACCAGATTTTTTTTTACTCTATTTAATGACACTAATATCTATACAGCATAGAGTTATCAACCTGCCCACTGACTGATCCCTAAGAAATTAGGAGTTGCGACATCGATTCACAGTTAGTCTGTTCAGTCCAGTTCTTTATTACCAACAATGCCTCCAAGGGATAAACAACATATTTGATATATAGTCTTTTTGAAAATGTTTGTTGCTATCTTATTCTATTTATAAACTCACTGTTTATGTAAACATTTTGTTGTGATTTGTTCCAAAGATTTGCTATTATTATTCACATCCAAGGAGGAGGGAGAGAGAGAGAGAGAGAGAGAGAGAGACTGACTCATATTTCAGCCCTTGGAATGATCCCACCTATGCCCTGCATAAGATATCTGCTCTTTGCACTTCTATCTCTCCTCTTCACCCCATTCCTACCTGCTCTCTGCCCAGGAGGTCATTTGCCTGGACTTGGGGCCCTCTGCTTCACTATAGGTTTCTGCCAATTGGGCAAGGAGATTAGAGAGAGTCAGATTGGGCTATTTATTCCCCCAGCTTCCTCCCTGACCAGTGAGTTGGGATAACTCTTCACCATAGGTCATTGCTCTTTTCAGTGCAATGGGCTTTCTGCTCCTCTTTTAAGTTTTTGGTAACTTCCCTCCCCCAACTCATTCCTTCCTGCTCAGAGGTGGTAGTGGCTCACTTTTCACAAACCCCAGATCATTACAGTATTCTTGGTGGCTCCTCTTTATTAACAACCAATCTGAAAATTAACCCTCCTCAATTTATCTTCCTTTGAGTTTGCCAGTTATTTCCTATTGGGATTTTAATTGATGCTTTTAAAACTTGTCCTTTTCAAGGACCATAATCAACTGGAAAAAGACTACAGTTATTTCTGCAAAGAATACATCAAAGTAAAGCTGTATGGGAGGCAGATATAGCACATTTTAAAACTGAACTGTTCTTCATGCTCTCTGGGGAGTCTCTTGAAACCTAATATGTTCATGTCTTGCCCTATTACGGTGCCTCTTGTGTTCTTCATCAAAGCAGTATGTCTCCAGATCTCCTGTTTTATGTTTAACTATCTCAGGACCATATTCTCTATAATACAATTGTCAGTTTATCTGATCATGAATGCAATTATTATAATAATGAAAGACTATGGTTTTCTACATTTTGTTCATGGATAAGAAATTATTTGTTTTTGGATGTTTTCAGATGACAATGTTTTAATCAAAGGGCTTTCTTGCTTTTTTGTTGTAGAACTCTTTTGTCACATTAAATTTTATAAATAAACATGATATATAGTAGGTAAAAGTGAGCTACTGTAATGCTGGGTTAGGAGGCACACTCACCATCTCCTATTAAAGCCAGGGGATTATAGCCCAAAGAAAAATTTAAAGAACCCTGGAGTTTTATAGACCTCATTGTGTATAACTCTGTCCACCTCCCCCAAATATTCTATTTTTAAGAGTTCTAGATTCCAAAGTATGGGAGAGTATTTCATAGTAGGAAACTTTCTTTATAGTCTTTGAATCACACCAGAAAACCACCCTGGCAATATCAGCAAAATGGAAGCCTGTTATTTGTTTGTTTTGTAGTACTGGGCTTGAATGGAAGGCCTTGCTCCTGCTAGGCAGGTGCTTTGCCACTGAGCAGCCCCAGGATGGAGGTCCAGGGTCCCACAGGTCCTGATTCTCCCACAGTAGTATTAAATAAACAACTAGAAAGTGATTAACTGTGTAAGACCTCTGAAAATCAGTGAAAGATCTATAGGAAAGATCCCATGCATGAAAAGTCTATATTGAAAGTGGTAGGAAATTCTGGGGCATTGGTAGTCATCCTTGCTACATACCCTTGCTGGCAGAGTATGGTGCATTTTAGGGAAAGCAGTTGTCTGAACCTGAGTTCCAATCTGTGAGCCTGAGAGAGAAGGGAGGACAAAATCAGCAATGTTCTTTCTGCAGGCTACCCTACGGATCGTTCCCTGTATCACCTAACTCAGAGTTCAGACTGCTGGAAACAACTGGGATCTTAAGCAAAGAAAAACCATAGGAAGAGCAGGCAAGATGCAGGAAAATTTCAGGGGAGGATAGATTTGCAAATACCCGGGGCAAGAGATTTCATTAAGGGATACAAAAGAACAGCTACGATCCTGAGAAGAAGCAAGAGTGAGACAATCAGGGAAATGTTAAACCATTTAAAGCAGTTGTGTATACAGAAGAATTGAAAAAGAAAGCACATTCCCAGATCCAGAGAAGACACATGCCCAGAAAAGACCTACAATGACCTTAAGTCTTCATGCCAGGCTGATGAGCAAAGTTCTCTTGCACAAAGCCAATCTGCAATGACCGGGAGCAGAGGCTGTTTTTATAAATGCTCATTTTTTTAAAGGCTCAATTTTCAAGAGAAGATCACAAACATGAAAAGAAACAGAAAAATGTCCACTCCAAAAAACAAAATATATATTGAGAGACTGTCCCTGAGAAATACAGGTCTCTGACTTCCTTGGCAAAGACTTTAAAGCAAGTGATTTAAATACCATCAGAGAACTAAAGGAAAACACAAGAACTCAGGGAAATTGGGAACATGGCATAGTAACAAAATCAGAATGTTGATAAAGAATTAGAAATGATGATGAAAAAACAACAAACCAGAGGTTCTGGAGCTAAAAAAATATAACAACTAATGTGAAAAATTCACCAGAGGAATTCTAAAGTAAAATCACAGAAGAAAGAATCAATGAGCTTGAAGACAGGTAATTTGAAATTATCAAGTCTGGGGAAGAAAGAGAAAAAAAATGTGTGAAGATAAGTGAGATGAAACATATTCTGGGAATAACAGGAGAGAGGGAGGGGAGGGAAGAGAGAGAGAGAGAAGGGAAAGATAAAGTTTATTTGATAAAATAATGAGCAATATATTTCCAATTTTGAAGAAAGACATGGATATACAAGAAAACAAGCAAACTTGAAGTAGGATAAACTGAAAGAGATTCACAGCATGAGAAGTTGAAATTAAATTTCTGAGAGATTCTCAAAAATAGTGAGAGAAGCAACTTGTCACGTACAAGGGAATCTCTCTCACTCGCTCTCCACACACACACACAAACGCACACACACATACACACACATACTTTTTTTCTCAAATATGTGTGAAAGAAAAAAAGATAAAAACTATCTTTGAGAATTCTATTCCCAGCAAAACTCTTCTTCAAAAGGAGGAAAAAATGAATATATTCACTGATAAACAAAACCTGAGAGAGCTTGCAGTCACCAGACTTGCTCTAAAAAAAATGTTAACTTGTTAGGAAAGGATGCTAAATAGTACATCACAGCCATATGAAAATAAAAGCTTTTCCAGTAAAGTAAATACAAGTATAAAAGCCAATATTGTTGTAACTTGGATTTGTAACTTCACTTTTAGCTTTCTACAAGATTTGTAAGGGAAAAGCAGAAAGAATTGTAAAGCCGTGTGCACCCAATATTTAATGACGTAATTTGTGACATCAATAGCAAAGAACCTGGGAGTAGTAGAGATTGTTAATACAATTTAGGCTAAGCTAGTTATAATTTAAAACAGATTGCTTTAACTTAAGAAAATGATGCTTTGATTTTAAGTCTTTTGGGGTATAAACTGAGGAGTGGGATAACTGGGTCAAATGGTGGTTACATTCCAAGTTTTCTGGGGAATCGCCATACTGCTTTCCATAATGGTTGCACCAATTTCCATTCCTACCAGCAATGTTTGGGTGTACCTTTTCCCCCACATCCTCACCAACTCTTATTAATGTTTATGTTCTTGATGATTGCCATTCTGACAAGTGAGATGAAATCTTAATTTTGATTTGTATTTCCCTAATTGCTAGAGATGGTGAACATTTTTTCCACATATTTGTTAATCAATTATATATCTTCTGTGATATGTCTGTTCAGTTCCTTAGCCCATTTATTGATTGGGTTATTTGTTTTTTTGGTGTTAAGTTTTTTGAGTTCTTTATATATCATGGAGATTAGTGCTCTATCTGAGGTGCATGTGACAAATGTTTTCCCCCATTATGTAGACTCTTTCTTCACAGTATTGATTATTTATTTTGCTGAGAAGTTTTTTTAGTTTGACATCAGTGTTTAGAGCAGCTTAATTCACCATAGCTAAAATATGGAACCAAACTAGATGCCCTTCATCAGATGAATGGATAAAGAAAATGTGATACACACACACACACACACATACACACACACACACACACATGCACACACCACACACACGATGGAATATTACTCAGCTTTAAAGAAGAAGGAAATTATTGCATTTGTTGGTTAATGGATAGAGTTAGAGAATATCATGCTAAGCAAAATCTGCCAAACTCAAAAAACCAAAAGCTGAATGTTGTCTCTGATATGTGGATGCTAATCAAAATTAGTCAAGGGAACAGGGAAAATAGAGTTACTTTATATTAGGTAGAGGGGAGAGAAGGGAGGGGTAGAGGTATGGGGGTAGAAATGATAGTAGAATGAAACAGACATTATTACTTCATGCACACATATGACTGATGTGATCCTACAAAATGTACAATCAGAAAAATGAGAGATGATACTGCACTTACATATGATCTGTCAAAATGTATAAATGCATTCTGCCATGTTCAACAAATTAGAACAAATTTTAAAAATTTGAATAAAGAATGTGATATGTAATCCTTATGGCAAACAGAAAGAAAAATATATCTATTATGAATAAAAAGAAATGAGAAAGGAATCAAAAGTATCACTGTAAAAAGTCAACTAAACCTAGAGGAAGACTGGAAGGGAAGAAATTTGGAAAAAAGCTGTAAGGAAAAGAGAAAGAAAATTGGAACCACCATTGACCTAGCTATCCCACTTCTCAGTTTATACCCAAAGGACTTAAAATCACCTTATTACAGTGATGCAGCCACATCAGTATTTATAGCAACTCAATTCACAATAGCTAAACTATTAAACCAACCTAGGTGCCCTTCAACAGATGAATGAATAAAAAACAATGTGGTGCATACACACACACACACACAAACACACACATATATATATACATACATATATACATATATGATGGAACATTTCTCAGCCTTAAAGAGGAAAGAAATAATGGCATTTGCAGGTAAATGGATGGAGCTGGAGAATATCATGCTAAGAGGAATAAACCAAATCCAAAAACCAAAAGCCAAATGTCTTCTCTGATATGTGGATGCTCATTCACACTGGGGATGGATAGAGAAGAAGAGAGATACACTTTAGATTAAGTAGGGGGGATTGAAGGGAGGGAAGAGGCTATGGGGATAGGAATGATTGTAGAATGAATCAGACATTTTTACACTGTGTACATATATAACTATATGACTGGTGGTATTCTACATCATGTATAACCAGAAGAATGAGAAATCATATTCCATTATGTATGATGTATCAAAGAGCATTTTACTGTCATGTATAAGGAATTAAAACAAATAAGTAAAAAGCAAAGAAGCAAAGCAGTAACAAAAAAAAAGACAATTGAATAATACCAATACCAAGCACAGTAATACCAGTAATGACTTTAAATGTAAATGATTTAAAGACATAGATTTCAACAAAACTATATTCAACTATACGCCATCTGCAAGAGACTAATTTTAGATCTAAGGACATGAATAAGTCAGAAATAAATGAATGGAAATAGTTATATCAGAAAAAATAGAAATATCAGAAGGAGACTTTAAATCAAAAACTGTTGTTAAAGACAAAAAAAGAGCACTATATAAAGACAATAGAGTCAATTCACTGGAAAACACAGCAATAAAAATTTATACACCAACATCAGAGCTCCAAAATGCACAAAACAAACATTGCGAGAAACAGTTCTCCAATAAGAAGAAGAGACTTTGATGCCTCCTTTTTAATATTAGATAGAAAATCAGATAAATGATCAATGAGGCAACAGAGTTTGTACTATATGCTAATTGGACCCCACAGAAATATTCAGGAACCTCCAACAACTGCAGAATACATGTTTTTCCAAAGTACATAAGGAGCACTCTTCAGAATAGGTCATATGTTAGGGGGAAAAAAACTAGCCTTAATAAATTTAAAAAAATTGAAATTAGAAAAATATCTGTTTAGATGAAAACATAATTAAATAAAAAATAGATAGCAGACGGAAAGCAGAAGAATTCAAAACTGTGGAATTAAAAAGGTACTTTTCACTAGTAACCCCTCAATTCATTGTTGTGAGACTATAAATGAACAAATACATATAAAGGTCAGAACAGTGCCTGGCTGTTCAGAAATAAGTTCAGAACTAAGTCCAGAACTAAGCCCAAAGAAAGTATTAACTGTTATCAATACAATTAGAATGACATGAATGTTATGATCTATGTTTGTGTAGTGCTTAATAGTTCTTTTTGGTGGAAATGTAGTCAAGGTTAGATGGGGTGAAACTGAGAAATCTTTCTTTTATTATTTCTTTATTTGTTCTAATTGGTTGTACATGATAGTGGAATGCATTTTGACACACTGTACACAAATGGAGCACAACTTCTCATTCCTCTGGTTGTACATGGTGCAGAGTCACACTGGTTGTGTAATCATATATGTATATAGGGTAATAATGTCCATCTCATTCTACCGTCCTTCCCACCCCACCGCCCAATCCTCCCCTCACTACTCTGCCAAATCCAAAGTTCCTTCATTCTTTCCTACTCTCCCACACCACTATGGATCAGCAGCTGCTTATCAGGGAAAACATTCAGCATTTGGTTTTGGAGTATTAGCTTATTTGCTTAGCATGATATTTGCTAAGCATGATAAGGAATGGAGATTTATGCCCACATAATATAATATGATGTCGTTATTTTAAAAAGTGATATGTTAGTGTGGCACATTTTTTTTTACAATTAATTATCCAATAGTGGTATGTTATTAACCAAGTGCGTAGTTTACAATTACTATACTAATGCAATATGTCAAAGAATTGGGTTGTGTAAGTATGTATGAGTGAGGGAGTGTACTCTGCATTTTCAAATTCAATGTAAAACTGCTATAAAATAGTGTATTATTATTATTATTATTATTATATGTGTGGTGCTGGGTATTAAACTTTGGGCCTCACATATGCCTCCCAAACTCTCTACCACTGAGCCACAACCCCAGCCCTGTCCATTAATTTAAAAAATACATATAATAATATTAAGAAAATGAATTTGATGTGTACTTTCTTACTTGTAAAAAGACATGCAGTGCATTAGTAAGTGAGAAAGCTTATTGAAGACCTGTGCATAGGATTGACTTGTATAAACAAATATCAACAAAGCACACTATTTTAAAATTATTATTCCAGTCATCCATTGCTGCCTAAAAGGAATTGGTTCTAGGACACACACTACCCAGCAGATACCCAAATCCAAGAATGTTCGAATTCCTTATATAAAACGATGTGGTATTACACCTATCCTATGCAATCATCTCTAGATTACTTATAATATCTAATGCACCGTAAATGCTATGAAAATAGTTGTTATACTGTTTAGGGAAAATGGCAAGAAAAATGTTTATACATGTTCAGTATAAATGCAGTCATTTTAAGTAGAATGAATCAGACATAACTTTCCTATATTCATGTATGAATATAAGACCAGTGAAACTCCACATCATGTACAACCACAAGAATGGGATCCTAATTAGATTAAGTTGTACTCCATTTATGTATGTCAAAATACACTCTCCTGTCATGTATATCTAAAAACAACAAACAAAAAAATATTAATCTAAATGCAATCACTTTTTTTCCAAACACTTTCTATCTGCAGATGGTTGAATCCACAGATGTGGAGCCTCCTCATAAGCAGGGTCCACTACATATGAAAATGATCAAAAAAGTGAAATAACACACACCAAATTACTGATCTGCTTATTTGGGTGCAGATTTGTGCTGAGGAGATAAAGAAGGAAAAATGATATTATAAAAATGGAGATGTTTACATACTACAATGTTAAATAAAAATGAATATTTTTTGTATTTTACTGTTATAACAAATTACAATAAATATCAGAAGTGTAAAATTGAATATTCACCATTCTTCCTAAGTATGGTAAACCTCTAAGCTTAGATTTCCAAGATTTTTTTTTTTTTTTGTACTAGAGAGTAAACCCAGGGGTGCTTTACCACTGAGCCATATCCCCAATCCTTTTTATATTTTGTTTGAGACAGGATCTTGCTAAGTTGCTTAAGTCATCACTAAGTTGCTGAGACTGGCTTTGAACTTGTGATCCTCCTGCCTCAGACTCCTGAGCTACTGGGATTACAGGCATGCACCACTACACCTGGTCAAGATTTGTTCTTAAATATGTAAAGGGAAGCTTTTTACCATAATGTGACTATCAACTCAAAAATATATCTTCAAACTTATTTCTTTGCTCCAGGTGATATCTGAAATCTGTACAGAACTACCAGACGACTTGATTTATGGGAAAATAATAGGTCAGTTAAGTATTTTCAATAATATTATACTTGTTACTCCAAGTATAATATTATTGGGAAATAAAAGTTTTGTTTTTGCAAATAAAAGTGAAGTAAAATAATCATAAGCTCTTGATTATGTGTATTTAAATATAAATCTTCAAATAAAAGGTCAGTATATGGTAGGTGGTAACTTACTATCAACAAAGAGACCTTACCTTACCTTAACACAGAAGTGGTTGGCTACTGGGGCCAGTTGTCTGTCCTGAAGTGACAGGTAGACCAAGTACAATGGACCAGGAAGGAAAATGTCTCTTAGCCCTGTTTACATCTCTCAGTCCTAACTTTCTATACCCTGATTATGAATAAATACCAAACAGACTCTCTGCTACCAGGTTGTGAGACAGAGTTGAAGAAAGGTGTTGGAAGATGGGGTGGGTGCCAGGGAACACGGGGTCTTATAACCATTAGAGAAATATTGGTAGTGTGGGTGTCACGTGGAGTTACAGGATTAATCACATCTTGTCCCCATCTGAGGGATGACTCATTTATCTTTTTTTGGTATTGTTCAAACTTCTCAAACATTTGAAGACTTTTTCTTAAAGATCTGTCTCTGTATCATGTGCATATGATTTTTCTAAATTTTGAGCTTTCTTGGACTCATACTTTGAGATTCTTGTGCATGAAAATTCAAATGATGGACATTAAAATATTACCTCCTGCTTGATAGAGCAGGTTTTAGAGAATTAGGCTTGGAGTGAAAGCAAACAAGACTTATAAAAACTTTATATTTTCTCAAATTTGAATGGTTACCTAAAGAGTCTGATATTCAACAGCCCTAGGGAGCAGAACCTCAGAAGATAGGCAAAACATGTGCCTTCTTGGTAGAATGTATCACCTTAGGAAAGGGCCCAGCTATGCATACCATTATTTCTCCCACCCTCACATGTCGGATAAATAGGTTAAAATAGCGGCCATAAATGTAACTTACATGGATATTTCCTTATGGACAGATGATGATTGGGGAGCAGGCTTCCTTCAACAGAAGGAGTATATTATCTTAGTGAGATGATGGTTGTATTTATCTCACATTTTACTCATGTAAGCAAATAACTATTTGCATATTCTTGCAGAGTAAGCTCATATAAAGTAACTAATACTAAATATTTCATGCTATTCCACCATTCTAATTCAGTATGATCCAGTTCATTGCAATTTAATGCTACATGTCAGCTACCACACTAGGCATTACAAATATAAATGTGCAGCCTCTGAAGGAATCTGTAACTCATTTATCTTTTCTCAGTATTGTTACACAAACTTCTTGAACACTTGGAAAACACTTTTAAAGGTCTGTCTCTGCATAGCTGTTTCTAAATTTTGAGTTTTCTTGGAGCCGTCCTCTGAAAGAGAGTGTAATGGCAAAAGAGAAGCCAATTTGCAGTGGGGTTAATAATAGCCTCCTTGAGTGAGCTCTGGAACCACAGTGACCCACAAGTGAGTTGGAGAGAAATGACCCACTTAGTCTTGAAGGATCTATCTTGGGAGAGATGTGCTCTCAGGTAAGCTGACTCTTCTGATGAGGCAGTCCTTGAAGTGGCAGGTGACTATTTATGAACCTTGCTTCCTGCAGCTGGGCTGCATGCCCTTTCTTAAAGCGGATCTCAGCAACGTATCTCCATGTCCATCATGGTCTACGCCTGCAATGCTTGGGTCTACTTACATATTTGGGGAAGAATTCCTCTCGACTTTTGATGCTACAGTCCTCTCCACTGCACTTGACTTGGGGGCCACAACCAACAATCATGGTGTGCTCTCCCTCCTTCGGTATCCATTCTAGATTCCTGTGAACTTCAGTATTTTCAGTGAAAATGAATTTTCAGTGTGTAAGTGTTGTACTTGTCCATTTAATATGACAACAAGGCAGGAGGAGTCCAAGTCTGGAACCCAGATGTTCATCCCTGCCTCCATTGCAAAGCAGCAACCTTAGCTCCCCCAACGCTCAGTGCTGACAACAGGCTGACTCTTCACCAGCCGCTATGTCTAAAGGACCCACAGGGCAGTCACAATCTGCAGATCCATGGGACTCTTTTTGGCCTCCCTAGAGGATGTCTCCACTCTTTGGAAACCAAGAACTATTAGAGCCTAGAATTGTGAGCATGAGAAGCCAGATTCCTCCAGTGGGTAATTGGAAATGTGGGTAAATAAAGCCACTTCTGTTTTTGTCTGTTTCTAAGGCAGTGTATACTTCGTGTTGGAGGGACAGCAACATACAAATTTGATTCAAGGTACACACTGCATACTACATTGTATGTTGGCACCATCTTCACAAATAATTGCATTGTAGCCTTCAGGAGGATGTTCTAGAACACATACTAGTAGATCAAACATATTATAAGACTTGATTTAGTGGGGTTGATTGGCACCCCATGAGCAATACAGAAAAATCATACCAACAATAAGTATATATTCCTACAAAACAAATATTTGGCCCTTGTACTAGTGATTAATGATGAAACAAATGATTATTGATTCCTCACCTTGATCTCCTTGAGGAATGGCAACACATTAAGGATTCAGCATTGTTTGTTGTTATCAGGTTGGACTCTGAGCAGTGGTGATAGTTCTGTCATTCGTGATGGATTTTTGCCACTGCAGTCACCCTTTCTTGTGATTATCACGGAGCACAGGGTGATTGCTGGCTTAACTGTATTCTTCTTTCTTTCATCAATTGGATTGAAATAATCTTCACCACTTCTTGCAAAAGTGTCTGTTCATGGCCAGAGAAGTTATCAACAACCTTAATATTTGTTTTTAAAGCGTGGGCATAATCACCTACTTATTCTTTTCTGAATCTGCCATACTCCTTCTGGAATAATAAAAAAAGTACGCTTGGCATGGATCAACACAGAAAGTTTATGAACATTGGCACATAGACGTTGAGTTTATGAACACTGGCAGTGTAAAGAAAGGAAGCATTAAAAGCACTTGGAAATACATAAGACTTTCATAACCAAGGTTAAATAATGCATGAGGGAGAGAAAAACTTTGTGAAAAATGTGAACATTTGTAGCTTGAGCTAAATGATTAGTAATGCCATTCTCCATGGAAAAGAATAACACATGTCTAAACATTGTTCTTGTACAGGTGTTAATCTCTGCTACTGGACTCAGATCTATGTGGTAAGTAGTGCACTTTATAATCATCTTTATACTCTCTACAGCATTTACTAAAACAGGCTGGCTGTAATATGAGTCTCAAAAAGGTATTTGATTTGTGCATGCTAAATGTAAGCTACCAAAATCTTTCCTTCAGCACCTCAAATCTGCTGCGTTTATTGGAACAAAGGAGAAAACAGAGCAAATAGTCCATTTAAAATTCTCAACACATGGATGCACAAGCAGAAATGCCACATTTTATCACTATTTCCAAGGCAAAAATGAGTGAGTGTTCCTCCTCCTGTTTACATTCTCATCCCCCAGAATAGAATTTGTTTTCTTTAAAAACTACTCTTTATAATTATTTGAATAAGCAGGGTCTGAGAGTGAGGGAGCCTTGTTAACCAACCCCATGAATTGTGATAGAAAAAAAATGTCCAAATCTCATGAGGTTGTGAATTAAAGTATTTCGGCAAGGTCTACTTCCCTCAGACTGCAACTAACCACAATTCCTCCTCTATCTCATGAGCAGGATCAGACTTCTTCATTTCTTCATTTCATATTTTGGGACAAGGGAGAAAATGATTGAAGAAAGATGACGAAGTTCTAGCTAGATGTAGTAGTACGGACAAGAGTGGTGATTTTTGCAAACTAAAGTGGAAAGCAAAACAAAACCTTATCTTTGCATCATTAGGACTCAACAGAGCATCCAAGGCTCCAGGAAATGTCTTATTAACAATTTGAGAATAAGGTACCTGCCACCCTTGGAATATATCCAGTGCAGAACTGGATCTTCATTAGAAAGATCTAACAAGGTAGTTGACACTAAAGAAATATCATAGAGGAAGAACAAAACCTGCCCTGGACAATGGCATTCTCCAGGGGCACTGATTCAGGTGATTTGGAGTTGCTAGAGTTTTCCCTTGTTTGCACCAGTGCATGGGAAGAATTACTGGAGTAGCTGTTGTGCTCTTCTGCATCTGTTACTAACATAGCTAAAACAGTTCCGATCACCTTATTTATACCTTCTGTTCACATGACAAAGACAGTGAGTTTCTGTACTGTCACAACACACTGACAATAACACGTTTGTTGTTTTAAGTTTATTAGTTTAGTTCTGTTGTCTCCCTTAATGTGAAGAATAGTTCACTGCCTGGGCAAGTAGACCTACAGGCTTGGATTGTGATTCCAGGGAAAAGTTCATTGTGAAAAAGAGTATTTGGAATCAATTGCCAAAAAGAATAAAAATTGCAATTGAGACTGAATGGGTCTTATGGAGGACCATAATTATACCAAAGTTCTCCCTCAAATGGGGTAAATAAATACAAAAGAAATGGAGTGAATTGGTACAATGGACCTTACAAATGTAGCATACCAATATAAAATTGATAATATTTATGCAATAGCAATAAAAATAAG
The DNA here is from genome assembly GCA_020662805.1 of Glaucomys volans. Taxonomy (NCBI): domain Eukaryota; kingdom Metazoa; phylum Chordata; class Mammalia; order Rodentia; family Sciuridae; genus Glaucomys; species Glaucomys volans. The sequence continues at coordinate 1,128,256 of JAJEJO010000093.1, read as the reverse complement.
GACCAGTAGATTTGTAGTTTGTTTTACCATTCACAAAGCAGAACAGATAAGGAACTAGTATGGAAATACTTCGTTTTGAATTCATATTTTAAAAATAAACTGTTTATTGAGTAATAGTAATATTCTTCAAGTTAGTTAAGAACTTGGTCACCTTGAGACCTAAGCCTTCTTATAATTTGCTTATCGCTTCATTCATAGGGCAACAGCAGCCTTTAAAATAAAAAACTAAATCAAATAAATTAAAAATTTAACAATAAAAGTGAAAATCATTCCATTGTATCAGTATTCCTTCTCTGTTGATTTCTGTCTTCATCATGAATATATCCATAGTGCACTTGATATGACATCCATCTAAAGTGAAAATTATCAAGCCCATTTAACCCTTGGGGACAGGGCTCTGCTTAATATTATAGTCTCAGAACAGAAAGTAGAGAAATAACATAATAGAATTCAATGCATATGACTTCTTCTATCATGATTTGTAACATTTTGGGAGAAGGTAACACCACTAGCTTGACACAACCACTGGCTTGACGACAGGTCGAATGGAGTTTGAATAAACTCAGCTCCTATGAGGCAGCATAGTCAGAAAACACACTTTTTTTTTTTTTTTTCAATCAGAGGCAAAGCATCAACCAGGAAGAGGTGGAAGGGAAAATCAGCCAGACACTAATTTATCTCCATCCTGCCATCTCATTATCATGCCCCGTTTTCTTTCTTTTAGGCCTTCTGCCATCTTCTCTTTTATGCTTATGACTTCCATTTCTCTCTCACGTTTCTGAGAAGTTGTAAATAGGAGCTACATGGTATGATGCTTAAACAAACCTGTACTGTCTGTCTCTGGGGATTTTCAGTTTGTTTCAATTGATTACATTTCAAATCTACCATAGATTTGGATCCACTTTGATCCACACTCTGTGTACATAACTTTGTATGGCATACCTCATCCTTGGGTTAGTTTTTATCTCAGCCACTTAACTGAAAATGTGTGAGATGAACTATAAATTTAACATCCAAATCTTGGAAGGTCCATAGAAAAATGATTAAATACCCTGTGTTTGTGTTTAAAATAATTACTTTTATACATCTGGGCTTATATATACACATAAATGTGATTATATATATCAGTAAAAACATTTTTCTTTGTGAGTAAAGACTTTTTGATCACTGAACTTCCAGTTTCAGAGCATACCCACTTGAATCATTGGCATAGCTTGGAGACAGGCTTTTTAGCAAATACCATGCAGTGAAGCTAGACTAAATCTGGAACCTAAACATTTTTCTTACTGGTAGTTACCCTTACTTTGGGTTGGCTGTGTTTACCAAGGAATCTAAAAACATAATTAATTAAATCACTGTTTGAGAAGAGAACTTGGAAGAAAAATAAGTGTAAAAATCCACAATTACTCAAAGTTACCTAAGTGGATTTGTCAGAAAATGATAAAATACACAGTCTTCCAGAGAAAGCTTCCAGTGCCATTTTAATTCCTATAACCTGATAAAATTTACATCTATTGAAGAAACAAAAGGTCTTTAAATTTATACCTGTTTGGAGCTATGTATGTATCACAAAGTTCAAAGTTATTTTTCTTTTCAGTTAGGGAGTTTTGATTTTCCCAACATGCTGTGTCAAAGTACATTCCTTCTAGAGCATGATAAAAACAGAAGCAATCTGTCATCTCTGATATCATCTGTGATAGCAAAAATCTGGGCAATTATTTAAATAAACACCCATGAGCTACATTGAGATTATGGGCTGTAGAAAATATTTATAATTATATTTTGGAATTTTCCAAGAAAGAAAGGTGCTTTCCCACCCTTATCTCATGTGATTTTCAAAACTTTCTGGAATTTGGGAATGAAAATAAGGCAAAAATTACCCAAGGTCATTTAGGGAGTTTTCTGTGGAATCAGGAATCGAATCTGGGCCTACCCAGATTTTCTTCTAGCTAAATGATGAGTGAGCAGCTCCAGGCCCTAAAAGCTCCTTTCAGCTTCTTAACGTTGTCCTTTCTGATCTGTGGCTTCTCCCATCCTGAGCTGATCTCTATGAAGGTGTTTCAGAAATTTACAATTACTGAAATGATTTACACTCATCATTTTTTAAATAGAAAAAGAAATTGACCCCTAGAGAGGTCAAAAAATTTCAGCAGAGTGAATAAATTCTCAATCCAGGAATAGAACCTGCCATTTTTTTGTTTCCAGATCACCACTTTTTTCAATTCAACAGAAGAGTTCTGGTAATTTGCTCGTCCTAACACTCTGGTCAAAACTTAATCTATGTGTTTCCAGATTTACATACTTGACAATTTCATTGGTTAATTGTTAGTGGGTGGGATCTTGAATTAGTTGTGTGTGAAGTTGCAATTTGTGTGTAATAGTTGCCATGTCACTGAAATACTACAGCCGTTCTTTCCTTTTTTGACTCAAAGGTTTTTTCATGGTTGAACTCTAGGCATTTTAAAATATCTGGAAAAATGATGTAATTAATGAGGTAAAGTTACAATAATTGCAGAAACTGCAGGAAAATCAGTGTTGAATATTATTTTTCATATATATACATATATATATATATATATGTATATATATATATAATAAATATATATAATATATATATATATATATATATATATATATTAGGGGGTAATGGGATTGAACCTTAGTGCACTTTGTCACTAAGTCACATCCCAAGTCCTTCATAAGTTTTTCTTTCATTTTAAGACAGTTTCAGTGAATTGCTAAGCCTCCCCAGTGGTTGGATTTACAGATATTTGCTACCACACACAGCTATTTTCTTATCTTTTAACTAAAGGGTAATACATTGATAGAACATTTCAAAGATAAAGTCTTATTACACATAAACATATTCTTTGCAGTGAAAATTTTCATCTCAACTTATTTCAGGGCCCACACTTTTAATAACCCTCCAATTAGTCTTTACAGGATGATAATGTCGTGTGCAGTCCAGATACATGGCGATTGCAATACAAATGCAGTAAAAAGTACTATAAATCATAAAGTGATTTACAAGAAACTGTCAATTGCATGATATTCAGTTGCAGCTCATTGTACATTATGACATATGAGGGAGGTATGGGCAGATGGGAAGCTATTTAGAAACACACATAGTGTATGGAACAACTTAACTTCATAGTTTCATTGAATACCTATTAGAGGATTTCGAGCATAGGCAAGGTGAAATCAGATTCATGAATTAGAAAAATCACTCATCTGTAGAGTATTGGAAGATTGTTTGGAGATGCAAAATTGAGATTAAGGAGAAATTGGTGGGAGATACAAAAATATTCCAGAGAGGAGGGTGACTCCAACTATAGTGGGTAGCAATTAAGATAATGAGGAAAATTAGTGTGTGGGATGCAATCTGTATTAAATCAACAGAATGGGATGTGGAAGGTGAGAGAAAAAGAAGATTCAGAAATAATCTTGGGTGGGGTTGCTATTTTATTTATGTTTATTCAGGAGGCCTCAGAAGTGAGGTGATACATGCAGAGAAAAACAAGGAGAGGTAGGGAGAGAGCCATGTCAAATCGGAGTGGATTATTGGATGTACATTGCACATGTGAGCCGGACAGCTAGACATTCAAGTCTGGATTTAGAAGAGAGCTTATGACTTAAGACATAACTTGGAAAACTTTCAGATTCAGCTCTATTTAATTGTATGGTACTTATGAGAAAAAGAAGAGGGCTCAAGATAGAGACCCTGGCCTTGGGAAAATCAACACAGAAACCACATGGGAAAGGAGAAAGGGAAGAAGAAGGAAAGAGAGAAAAGGACAAATACTCCGTAAAGTATTAAGAAAACTCCATTTATGTATGATCTATCAAAATGTATGTTGTCAGGTACAACAAATTAGAGCAAATAAAAAGATTTTTTAGAAAAAGAAAACTAAGAGATGATGGTCATAGAATCTAAAAACAAATGTGGCAAAAAAGAGGGAGAAGGTCAACTGTGTCCAAAATTACTGAGAAAAGAGCCATAGCACATAGCAGCCTTAGTTTTGGCAAGCTTCTAATTCTTGGTGACCCTGAACAAAGCGAATATGATGACATGGTGAGGACTAACTCTCAATTGGAGGGGAGTGAGAGGGAGATGAGATGTGAGAAATCAGAAACAATAGATCCAGGCACATTTTGAGAGTTCCTGTGGAGACCCAAGACATCTGGTTGTGGCTGGAAGCTCACATAGGATGAAAGGAGTTGCTTATTTTTATGATGGAGATATTAGGGCACACCTCTTAGCTGGGAAACAGCCTTATATAGATGGGGAAATTGATTATTTAGAAGAGGAAGGGGATGAATTCAGGAGCAGCATATTATAAATGAAAAAATAAGATCTATGGCACAAAAAGAGGGAATGGAATTAGTAGAAAAAGGAATTTTAGTTCCATAGGAAGAATGGCAGGAAAAATGTGTGTATTAGAAATGGGAAGATGAAGCTGTTTTTTTGTTGTTGTTGTTTTCATTAACATTTTACCTATTTTTAAGTAAAGCATAAGTTGAATGCTGACAGATGAATGTTGGAGGCATTGAACCTTAAAGACCTAAGGACAGCAGTGTGTGAACACGTAGTCTCGGAGAGTGTGAAAGTGAATATACTAGAACAATATGAAATGACTGTTAATATGAACACACACATACAGTCCTGTCAGCAAGAATGTGGAATTTATCCCAAGGTTTAGCTGCTTGGGATGGCTGTGTCAAGTAAGCAAATGGATGAATTTTACTTGGGTTGGGGGCTTTCCAGTCCACTATAATAAAAGGATTTTTTTTGTGGGGGTGGTGGCCAGTATAATCTCAGAGCATAAAATATGTGCTTTGTAAGAAAGAAAGAGGGAACTTGGTGATGACAGAAAATTTAAAAAGTAACAGAGCCATCAGACTGAAATCAGCTATAGGAAATAGAAAACTTTAACCAGCTGAGAATGTTGTGATTAAATGGAGATTTTAGAGGTGGTACAGTCAAGATGATCATCATGTGAAGGTAAAGAGGAAAGACTGTTAGCCTTGAAAGATACAAGAATTAAGAGGCCAGGGAATGTAGGTGGCTATCTGTATATTTTATAGTTACAAGGACTTGGCTGTATTCATCGATGGGTCAGGGTTGAGAGTTGTTAGACAACATCATGGTGTAGGGAGAGTCGTAACAGTGAGATACATGCTTCAAAAAATCAGGAGTTTTGAAAGAAGGTGTGAAACACTTTGGAGGTAACAAGAGGAAACAATGAGGCACTCAGTCCATTTCCAGACTTTAAAAACAATGGAGAATAGAGGACAGCATGTGACTTTACTTGAGAGTGAAGGCAAGAAAATTAAAATTTCATTTGGAGCAAAAGGGTGTAGAGAATTCTCAGAGAAGTACTTGAGAAGGTAAGAAAGATTGCTAAGGACCCACCAGGAGTTCTAGAAGGTCTTGTGGAAGCACCTGGGAGCATAAAGAGGCTTGGATGTTGAAGTAAGATTAGGGCATTGTAGAAGAGTACTTCCACATGATGATGAACCATGGTATTCGGATTTATGACGGTGACTGAGGGGAATGGAGTAGGCCAGAATGTGTGGCAACTGAAGATTTGAGGTGGCAGTTTGCTCCACAGTACAGAGCAACTGGGGTGATGTGAGATGAAACCCTTGTGTTATTGATTCATCTTCTTCTTATTCTAAATATTCTATGGTTTCTTCTTAATTGGGACTCCTATGCCATAATATTTTTTTAAAGGTCCTGTTGCATATAGGAGTACAGGAGAAGAAAACTTGCTTTTGATACTCATGGAATCACAGAAAATAAAAAGAAAAAATAATTGGAGAAAATATGGGTTGTTTTATATAATGAAAACTATAGATTTATGTAAGGAGGAAACACATAAGGTAGAGATGCAAAAAATACTTCTAGGAGAATGGAAATTTTAAATAATGGCTGGAAGAGACTCTGCTTTGCCTGAAAAAAAAGTATTGGTCTGATTCTTGTAGTTGCATTGAATAGGGACTACTCCAGTTAACTCAGTTTATAATAAGACTGCCCTTAAGAAAATGAATGGATTCCCAAGGAAATCTGAAGAATTATGCAAAGGTCTTTGCATAATTTAAATGCATAGATTTAAATGTTTACAAGGGAGGACTGGATTCTCAGGCTCTCTTTGAAGTTTAGAATTTCTAGTTTAAGAATTTTGTCCTCCAAGATTTTGAAAATATTAACATCATTTTGGCATACTGTTGGAGTTTTGATCCAACTGTTTCTCCAGTGTTCCTTGATAAATTCGGTTCTTCCCACTATTGCTGCTAACAGAGAGAATCTGATCAGCCCTCAGGTCAGACCAAATGATCAAGCACCCAAGGATAGACCATCTCTGATCAGGAACAAATCCTCTTCAGTTAAACAAGGTTGGGGATGAGAGGGGTGTGATCATATGGCTGCCGAGGCAGTAGGGACAAGGGGTATTAAATCCTTAGAGGCATATGTGGCAAACAGGCAATGACACCCATCTCTATTATTATTCCAGACTGAAGAAGAACATGAAAAGTGCCTGAAGACTGATCATCAACATTCTGAATTCACATATATTTAGTTTTATAATTTTGTTATTGAATGATGCTTTATCCCATTTAGTTTATCTAGAACCACATAGATCAACCACAGGAGGTGGAATGATTTAATATGAGAGTTCTCAGGGGTTCTCTTATTAATTTTCCAAGACTGTAATAACCACTTGATGTGAGCATATATAGGAAGCATATTTCATAGGAAATTAATAACTTACTACTAAAATATACTTCTGTTCCCAGAATTATGTCAACTGAATGGATCAGAAAAGAATGTCCTTACTAATATGACAAATGGACACTCTAGCACAGCTGTCTGCTGGCATGAGGACTGAGACAATTTGTTGAAGGAGCATTAGGGACACTCACCTTTTTCTTTGTTTAAGCCTGTCTTCCCATCTCAGGAAAAATAAATAAAGGAGACTTTACTGAGCAGTCTGGCACTTCCTACTTGCATATACTTTTATCATAATGTTTATAGACATAAAAATATCTCCACAAACATTGTGAATAAAATTAAAACTGTTAAAAAATTTCAGCTAGTGTCTTCCACTGATAAAATCTCATCTAAAAACATGAAAAACCAGGTTATCCATTCATATTCTTCAATCTTCTTTTCAATAGATTCTAAGGACTGGACTGCTTTCTTAATTCTTTGTTCTACCCCTTGAAACCCCTTGAAATTACCTTCTGCATTCAAAATTCACCTAATAAATATGATACAACCTTTCCAGTTCCCTTGATAATTTTTGTCCTCAAGGATAACCAGGAAAGCTGCTAAAAATGAAACAAAAAATGTCACAGTAACAATTACAAAATTTCAAACATTTCAAAACTGTCAAACATTTGCAAAATTACAAATCTCTCCATTTTTTATGATGGCCATTCTTAATGCGTATCTAAATTGGTAACTGAAACTCTCATGAACTTCTATTTTTAGTTTTCTAATCGTTGGGATATTATTTACAAAAACCCTCATTTTTCTCATGTTTCCTTTTTCCTGAAGACAGAAAAGTTAAGGTAGAACCCTGAAGTATCATCCTGGATCACAGGGCAGATTTGAATTTTCCAAGACTACCAGATTCAGTGACAACCAATCCATTAGGTTTTGGCCTTGCTCAAGAAAAATCTTTGGTGCATTTTCTTCACAATGAGCTCTTCCAGTCACAATGGCTTCTGGTTGGGAAGTCTATCCAGGGATCAGCAGATTTGCATCTGTTGAGGGCCAGTGTTGTTCACATGGGTTTTTCTTCCCTCTGGAGGGGGTAAGGTGATGGAGCAACAACTCCTGGAGAGCAAATTCAAGATGCAGTCTCAACTTTATTAAGGAAATACAGCACTTTTATGTAAGAGGGGAGTCTGAGAACAAAGAAAATGCCTGCAACATGATTGTCTGTAAGGTTGGTCCAATTAGGAGTCACACAGTTTCACAAAGGGAGGGGGGAGAGAGAAGGATGAGCAAAACTCTCCTGAGGTCTAGTCACTTGAGAGTGTGCCCCCAAGCATGAATAACCCTGAGTGTGCTCTAGGATTGTACTATTCCTCAGCCTAGGGAACATATACCTCAGTGGCTTCTTCCTACATCCCCACAGGCCAGTCTATGAACCAGGAATTAGACCCTCACCAACACCAAATCTGCCAATACCTTGATGTGGAACTTCCCAGCGTGCAGAGGAATAAATTTCTGTTGTTTACACATTACTAGTTTATGCTCTTCTGTTTTAGCAGTGCAAATGAACTGAGACAGTTCACAATGAAAAAACCAGGCTAAGTTAAAACCACATTAGCGAATAGCAGAATGTTTAAACTGAAAACAATCTGTGGAAAAAGATCAGAGCTATTTCTATTTCTATTACTTCAAAATCTGGAGAAGTTATTCAGTAGAGTGTCATTCCAAGAATAGAAGTATGAGCCTAAAGGAAAGAAATAAATCACTCTTTTTTATGTTTCCTATTTGTAGAGGATGAAATGAGTCAACCTATACAAAAGTCTTAAGGTCATCCCTGTTGGCCTGTGCTTTGAGCTCACGCCTGTGTTTCCTTTGTCTGAGATCTCATTGTAATCTCCAGTGCACCTCCTTGTCTGTCTAATGTCATCTTTGACAAGACTAGCATTAGCAGGAAAAGTTTCCCATTTGATTTCAAGGTCTCCACTATGTACTACAAAACAGAGAAATCTAGGAAGGTGTGAAGAAGAAAATTATGGCAATGGTTCATCACTGGCACTGGCCATAAGCATTGCTGCAAGGCCTCAAACTAGGACCACGTTCTAGCTCCTTCCTTGGACTGCGTAGGAGTTGCGGTAGGGAATGGGAGTACAGACTTAAAATTTTTTTCTCTCAGGGGACTCATTTGCTCTAAAAGAGGCTCATGGTTTAGATCAAGGACAGGATACGGAGGAACGGCTCAGGGCAATCTCTCAGGGCTGTGTGACTGATTTCATCAGGTGTAGATCTGTAGCTTCCAGAGCAGTCCATGAGGTACTCCTGCCCTCTAGAAACAATGCAAGAAATTGTATCATGCTGCTTACTACACAAATACGATCATTTTTCATAACTTTATCCTGTGTTTCCTTTTTCACTAAAATAATGTCAATGAGAAGAAGAGACAGAGAGGGAGGGGGAGAAAAAGAGGGAGAGAAAGAGGAACAGTAGAGAGGACTATGTGAAACTAAACCCTATTTCAAGACATAGACCTGAAGTGGGTTTTTAGCACTAAGGTGACACTTCTACAAACAAGTCAGTCAGAGCTGGAAAGCCACCCATATTCTGAGGAGGTAAAAGGCCAGAACTGATAAGATAAATCTATATGCACCTATGAGAAACCACAAAGACATTTCAACAAATGACAAATGATCTCAATAAATAGGCAAGTGGGGATTTGGAACAGTGAGATGTGAATCCTAAAGGATATTAATGTTACTGTTTGTATTTTTTTAAGTATGTTTGTGGAAGGGATGTCTCTTAAAGTACCTAAGAGGATCTTGAACAAGGTTTTCATAGAAAATAAATCAGAAATTATTTCCAAGTCACTGTGGCTATTATTCATGTATGCATATTATTGGTAATGAATTGTGGTTTTAAAATATTTTAGATAATTAAAGCTTATTTTTTAAAATCAGAAAACTTTATTTCCAACAACTGAGATTAACTTTTTAGATGATTCAGCAGCACAACTTGGAGACTATGCTCTTCACAGTTTGTTTTATGCATCATAAACCAAAATATACAATTAAATGAGTGATGAAAGTGACACCGCAGATTTCAGATCCAAAGGGAACTGAACTCTTTCCCTGCTCACCTGATAAGCATCTGGACTCTGTCCCGGAGGAAAGTGAGTCTAAGAGTGAGTAAAATAATTATACAGCAGACAGATCCAATTAGCTTTCTGAGTAGTTCCTGAACCATCCCTCCAATGGGACATTGGGAGATCTTTTAGCCCAACATCTTTATATTTACATGAGACAACTTGGACTCCCCAAAATAATGTGTCTTTCTCCATTAAAGCATATTCTTAGTGGCAGAGCAAGTGTCCGGACCCAGAGACCTGCTTTCTCACCTTCTTTTGCTAAGTTCTGCTCTTCTTTCTTCTTCCCTGTTCAGCTAAGTACTCTTCTTCCTCTAAAACTCAAAGGCGAGCTAAAATATTAAGCCATCTTTCTTCAGTTTCTCCCACCTAACAAGACATAGTGAGGTTATTACAAAAATAACGTTTAAAATTTTTATTCTTTTAAAATACAGTGTCAGGATGTTCATTTGTTCACTCTTGTTTTTACCGTAGAAGTAATATTTGCCTGACAGATAAATCTAAAGATCAAGGAAAGCATAAGAAAGAAAATAATGATAATGTATCAACCCTCATCCTTCCACTAATTCTTTTGAAAATACACCTAGTTAGTGATCAGGATGTGTCAAACCAAGGAATTCTGTTCTTAATCCCTCTATGAAAGTAATGCATCAAATTCCTTTCATCTTAGATGTTCTAGCACAGAATTTAATTTGAAGCTTTGTAATCTCTCAAAAGAAAATGCAATGCTTGTGAGACTTCTTCCTAGTTCCTGACCAGATGGGGTGGTTGCAAGATCACAGGCACCGTCTATGAACAGCGGGTGTCAACATCATGTGTAGTATTTGGCATAAGTAATAGCGGCAGCTAGAGTATCTTGTACTTACTTTGTCAGGCTCTATTACAAGAGTTCACATGCATTATCTTACTTGGTCTTCACAAGAACTCCCAGTGGATACAATTATCTATCTCTGTTTTACAAATGTGGAAACTAAAGCACATAAAAGCTACACAACTTGTCTGAGGCTATATGACAACTGTGTATGGTCACATAGGTAGACTATCTTTATTACATAAGTTCTTTATGGAAAATTAGCACATAGGCTGTCATTTAAGATTAATGCTTGTACTCTGTATCGGCAATTGACATATAATTCCTTGGAGTCTTTAACTTTGTGAGTTTCCAGATTAACATAGGAAACACATACAAAGGGTTGCATTTCAAAATGCCAGATGGCCAACATCATCAGGGAAGATGATTTTCTTGGAATAATGGTTTAGAAGTTGAATCACTGTGATTTTTAATTACAGGTCACATGTCCAGCTTTAAATAAGGAAGAGATCTATTTTCCAATGATGTGAATGTTAGCATTGGCTAATGTGAAATTGCCAACTTATTCTGGTCAAAGGAAAGAGGTGTAGGGTCGAGTATTATTGCAAATTCATGTTAGTTCATACAGTTCCTTTTCCAGGAATCTAAATTTAACTTCATGGATTTGGTAAATCTAATAAACTGTATGAGAACAAATACAGCAAGTTATTCTAGGTGCACACAAGTGAAATATTTCCAGCAAATGGAAAACATTATGATCCCACACCATCCCATAACCCATTCAAGGTACGGAAATGTTAAACAGTGAACTGTACACCTGGCAAGTTTATTCATACTTTCATCAAAAATGATAACCGGTGTGATCCATATACTGTCAACCTCATTTGTTTTCAAATATGTTTGTTATGAAATATAGGGGGTGAGGAGATGAAGACATTGCAGAGCAATTCAATTGCACAGAAATCCAATTTAGGTAATGTGCCTATTGTGTAAGAGAAGACCTTTCCACTTAAAGCAGTACTCGACTAGAAGACACCAAAACTAAAGACTGTATTTCATCACAATTCATTGAAATTAAAAAATGACTATGGTTTTGAGAAGCCCACCAGCTGAAGGCAATAAGTGACAAAAGCTTTGAGAGGTTTTTTTTTTGTTTTGTTTTTTGTTTTCAATATCCTAAGCCTCTCACCATATTGAGTTGAAGATTCTTTTCTGAAGGAAGAACAAGGAACATTTTAAAAGTTGCATACAAGGGCTGGGGATATAGCTCAGTTGGTAGAGTGCCTGCTTTGCAAGCACAAGACCCTGGGTTCAGTTCCCAGTACTGCAAAAACACAAATCAAAACAAAACAAAAGAAAGCTGCATACATCCAGTCTCAGGGACTCAATCTGTCCTGTTCAGAATGTGATCATCAATCCTTGATTAGCAAAACCCTAATGAATCCCACCTGGCAAGCATATTAAAATCTCTAGATTTCTTTTCCATTAAAATAATTCCTCAGCAAATTGTTTCGTTGTGGTACTTCTTGTGTTTTCCTTTGCCTGTCAAGAAAATGCAAAACTCACTGTGTTACCCATCACTTCATAGGCCTTGTCTTTCCTCCAGCAATTGCTTCCTCTCTTCTTCCATGTGTTAATATCCTCCATTAGTTCCTTAATACCTAAAATTTTACATTTTATTTAAAATTCAAGTGCAAACTTGGGTAAAAATGTAATTTTATTGTACTTAATTCTATAAATATTAAGTTGAATACATTTTAATTAATTAATTCTAAAACATTTTTAAAGTTTTCCAGTTTGAAAGGGGATTTTGTCACCTGATGCTGGGAAGTTGTGCAGTGACATTATCAGGAAGACTGCATGTGCTCTCAACATCAAGATCATGTTTCGAGGCGTGGAGTCCAGGACTCCTATGTCAGTAGATGCTCTTTACATGATTGTTGTCTTCTTTATATTTTATCTGTACTGACCTAGAGTTCCTTCCTAGGGAATTTCTTGAGTCTCACGCAGTTGAGATTGCCCTTTCAATCCGAGTCTACTAATCCAATCAGATTTTCTCTCTCTTTTGCTTAGTATTTGTACTTTTCCTGCTGGTCATCTCCTTACATGAAGATTTCAAGATTCCTATTATTGTTTGTAGTGTCTCCCATCCCTTTTGCAATCTCTTATATCATCTGTTGGTAATAATAATGTTCTTGTTCTACAAGAACAAGAAGTTCTTGTAGAGTTTGAGAACTGACCAATGCAACCACTTACGATTGTTATGGCTTAGATATGAGGTGTCCACCAAAAGCTCACGTGTGAGACAATGCAAAAAGGTTCAGAGAAGAAATGATTGGGTTGTAAGAGTCTTAACCCAATCAGTGATTTAATCCCCTGATAGGGATTAACTGAGTGGTAACTGAAGTGGTGGGGTGTGGCTGGAGGAGGTGGGAATTGGGTGTGGCTTTGGGGATATATTTGTATCTGGTGAGTGGAGTTTCTTTCTCTCTGTTTCCTGATGATGTGAGCTGCTTCCCTCTGCCCACACTCTTCCTCCATGATGTTTAGCTTCACCTCAAGCCCCAAGGAATGGACTAAGACCTCTGAAACTGTGAGCCCTCAGATAAACTATTCCTCCTCTATAGTTTTGCTGATTGGGTCCTTTTAGCCATAGCCTCAAAATAGCTGACTAAAACATCCATCATCTGAGGATTTCTTTGGACAAGGATAAGTATCTAGTTTTAGACCCTCCCTCAAGCCTATCTCCCAGACAGAATGCTATAGTGAAACCATGTTTTAACCATATCTCAAGTATCAAATAACTTCAAAACAGGAGGCACATAACTAGTCATGCATCTTGATTTTTTTTATTTTTGTATTTTTTAAACTCAGAGACTCACTCATCTCTGTCCTCAGTCAATTCTGACAACTACCTTGCAGGTGGAAATTACAAAAATCTGATATGGTGGCATCGTAATTACGAACTTTTGTTAGTTTCATTTATTTTTTCCCCACCTCTATTGGGGTATAACTGAAAAATAATAAGTGCATATATTTAAGGTATACAATGTGATGTTTTAATATACATATAGATTGTAATGTGATTCTCACAATCAAACTAATTCACAAATCCATCTTTTATATATTTCTTTTTTGTGAGCTCTATTAGTAACCATAGTTACAATGCTCTACCTTTGATTTCCAGAACTTATTTATCTTACACTGAAAGTTAAAGCCATTTACCAAAGTCCTCACATCTTCCCATTCCCCTGTCTCTGGCAACCAATTTTCTACTTTCTGCTTCTGTGGGTGTGTCTTCTTTAGATTCCACGTATAAGCAAGACAAGGTAGATTTTGTCTTTCTGTGCCTGGCTTATTTCACTTAGCATATCCTCTAAATTCGTTCATTCATTGTAGGATTTCTTTCTTTTTTAAGGCTGAATATTCCTGTATTCCATTCCTCTGTGTGTGTGTGTGTGTGTGTGTGTGTGTGTGTGTGTGTAATCACATTTTCTTTATCCATATATTCGTACATACTTATATATTTATACAACACATTGATAATCAAATTTACCTTTCTTTTATATATGCAATATGATTCTTTATCCATTCACCCATCAGTGGACACAGTGCTTTCTGTCTTGACTATTATGGTTAATGCTGCAATCCACAGGGGAGTGCAGATATGTTTTCAGCATACTGATTTTAATTCCTATGGATACACACTCAGAAGTTGGATTGGTGGATCATATGCAGTTTTAGTTTTTTATTTTAAACCTCCATAGTGTTTTCCATAGTGGTTTTAGCAATGTACAATTCTGTTAACACTATAAAAGATTCCATTTTCTACATATTTTTGCCAATACTTGTTCTGTAAAATGATAATTTGACATAGATAATAATCATCTTGTGAAGTGGTGGCTCATTGGGTTTTGGTTTGAGTTTCTCTGATGATTATTGATGGTCAGCACTTTTCATATATTACAAAATTACAACAATCCAACCAATGTGGTACTGGCAGAGAGGGGGATATATAAACCCATGGAACAGGGGAGAGAGCCCATAAATAAACTCATACATATGTAATCAACTGATTCTCTATAAAAGTGCCAAGCATACACAATGGGCACAGGATCATCTCTTCAATAAAAAGTGTTCATAAAACTGGATATCCATATGCAAAACAATGAAATTCGACCCTAATCTTACACACTACACAGAGGTCAACTCAAAATGGGTTGAACACTTAAACATCAGACCAGAAATCACAAACGTTCTAGAGAGAAAGGAGAAAATCTTCATGATTTGCTTAGCAATGATTTTACAAATATTACTCCCAAAGCACAGGTACCAAAACTCCAAAATAAACAAGTGGAAGGACATCTAGCTAAAAAAGTTTCTGCACAGCAAAGGGAATAGTAAGGAACATGAAAAGGCTACCTGTGGGAGGGGAGAAAAAACAATTTGAAAACTGCGTGTTTGATAGAACACTAATATCCAGAATATGTAAGGAACACACTCATACAACTCCATAGCAAAATACCCCAAAGCTCTGTTTTTTTCTTAATGGATAAAGAACATGAAAAGAAATTTTCCAAACGAGACTTATGAATGACTAGTGGGTAAACTGAAAAACTGCTCAGCACCAAAGCTCTGTTTTGTCCTGTGCCCTAATTCTTGTTAAGAAGGAATTCGCTGCTTTACCTGACCAAACCAAACCAACAAACCTTCGTTGGTATTGCTATTAAAAGATCATTTCATCAACCTCAAAATAACCCTTTCACACAGGAGAAAGGGGTATATTCCTAGCTAATGTGGGAAATCCCAATAGTAGATGACCAAGCAGCAATTCAGAGCATCACCAGGAAGGTACTGAGGGACACCACTAAAATGTTACAAAACTCATGCTTGATATATTTAGAAATTGGAAAAGGACTGGGAGTTACATGGTATTTCGGAATCATTTTTAGTTTTATTAGATATGATACTGCTATTTTTGCAAATAGAAGGAAACGTTTCTGTCTTAGAATGGAATGTTATATTGCATTTGTAATGTTTGTTTCTGTGCCTCCCTTTCCTCTTCCCACTGACCTTCATTGCATAGAGGAGTTGTCGTGTGAACTCACTAGAAAGCAGGCTGATTTTGCTAAAAGATTGGTAATGGAGTTTGCTCACAGAAGTCCTGAGGACAGAGAGATCATCCAGCTTGCATGACTAGGTTGGATAACTTCTTCCTGTTTGCTAATAAATGATTGCATGTTTGGCAGAATGTGGTTTAAGATTTGCTTCCTTTGTAGCAAGCCTCCTGTTGGTGAGAGGGACAGAGTGTTCCCTTTTCCTAGCTGGAGGCATGCTACACACGCCCCAAAGAACCTCAATCTCTAAAAGACAAAATCTGCTTGCTTTGGTTTTGACATTGACTGGCCATCTGAATGATTTGTTCTCTGTTCTTCCCACAATAATATGCTAACCATTTAATAGAAACTATACTGACCTACTAGTAATGAGATGCTTTTTTCTTCCAGCTGTTATTTTTGCAAAAACAACTGCATCATGAAGCTCTTCTTGTCCAATGAGTATCTCTCTCTGTCCCTCCACTGACTCCCCCTCTTTCACTTTGATTACCATCCTCTTTCTTAAAGCATGAGGGCATTCTAAACATTAGCAGTGTTTAGATCCAAGGGCTCATTTTGCAATGAGATTCAGTGGACATATTTTACAGAAAGAATGGCTGGTGTCATCGGTATACAGCAAGCGTCACAGGGCTCCTATCACCAAGACAGATCGCTGTGTTCCTCTGTGGCGCTGCTGGTAGTTTTTCCCTCTTCACCCTTGGGCACAGCAGAGGGCAGTAGAGAACTGTGCATTTCTTAACTTATTTCCTCTGGAAATATAAACCCAATAATTACAATAATAATAATTTAAAAACGGTATTGAAAATGTCACACAGTTAATAGTATTTGTTGCTTTTCTGAACAAAGAGGAATTTACTTGGGCCATAATCCAGCACATCCTAGTCAACATATGACCTAAGACGGCTGCAGTTCAATGTAGAATTTGAGTGTAACACTGTTTTGCATCTAGTTATTCACAAGCTAAATGTGGATGAAAATTAGATCTTTTAAATTTTTTTTTCTAAGAAAAATGCAATTCCCTTAAAGAAATTTTAAATCAGAGATATTTTAGCTATTTTTAAAATGAAAGCACTGTCTTCTTCAAGGGAAATACATATTCTTATGAACTTCATCTCCTTTATAGGCATTTTAATAAATAAATTTTAAAAATCTAAGCACATGCATTTTTATAAAAATATTAAATACATTTCTTAACAAAAAACTGCATTTATGTAACTTAAAATTATAGATTTCTGCATTAGGAAAAAATCTACTCCACTCTTCAAAACATATTTCTGTTTACATAAGCCTGTGAATTTCAGCTTTTTAAATAGCTTTTTATTTTATGTTCTCTACTTAAATATTTCAAAAAATCATGCCTCTATTTTCTTTTTTTTTAATATTAAATGTCATCTATTGTCTTCCTAGTAAAGAAGATGAAAAGGTGGTTTTCTTATACTTGCCCCAGACATCCTTTCAATATACTCCTCTAAATCCCAACTTTCAATTTATTGGATTTGACTCTGTGCCTTTGTCTCACTTGATAAATAAATGTCCATTGACAAGATATTCAAATCAATCACTTGATATATGTACATCTTGATTTCATACAGGTATATCTATATATACCTACATAGGTATATCTATACACACACACACACACATATATATATATATATATCTTGATCTCTTTAAATGTCAATCTTTCCAAAATTAATCTATAGTTACAGTATAATTATAGCCAAAATTACAGGTTTTTTTTTTTTTTAAAATACACACTTCCTATAGAAATATCTAAGGTAATCTCAAAAGAGAAGAACACGTGCAGAGTGGACAGTAGCTGACATAAAGATGTGCTGTAAGAAGGTGGTGATTAAGACCATGCAGATTTAGCAGAGCAAAGACAGGCCAGCAGACCAGAATGCACCACACAAGAAAGAGCCCATGCAATGTGACAAAATCTGTGGCAGTTCCGTAGGGCATTTAGTGCTGGATCAGTAGACTGTCCATATGGAAAAATGTACTTTGGACTTATATATTTGCCATGAACAAAAATTAATTTGAGATGAATCATAGAGCTGATGATAAGGAGGAAAATAGTAAAGCTTCCTGAAGGGAAAAGGAGAAAAGGTTTAAGATCTTAGAGGTAGACGATGATTTCCTATGTAGAGAGTAAAGAACTCAAATAAATACAGAAAAGGCTGGTAGACTATATCAGGTTAAGAAGGTTATATTTATCAAAGACATTTTATTATTAAAACTGTTAAAAAGCTAGTCAGAGACTGGATGAGATATTTCTAATACATATTTTTTATTTGTTTTAGATATACATGACAGTAGAATGTATTTTGACATATTGTACATGCATGGAGTATAACTTATTCTAATTAGGATCCAATTCTTGTGGTTGAACATGATGTGAAGTTACACTGGTTATTTATTCATATATGAACATAGGAAAGTTATGTCTGATTTATTCTACTATCTTTCCTGTTCCTATCCCTGTTCCCTTCCCTTTATTCCCCTTTGACTAATCCAATGAATTTCTGTTGTTCCCTCCCCACTGCTTTTTGTTTGTGTTAGCATCCTCATATCAGAGAGAACATTCGACCTATGGTTTTTTGGGTTTGGCATATTCAACTTAACATGACAGATTCCAGTTCCATCCATTTACCAGAAAATGTTATGGTTTCATTCTTCTTTATGGATGAGTAATATTCTATTATATATATACACCACATTTTCTTTATCTGTTCATCTATTGAAGTGCATCTAGGTTGGTTCCATAGCTTAGTATTGTAAATTGAACTACTATAAACATTGATGCAGCTGTGTCACAGTAGTTTGCTGATTTTAAGTCCTTTGGGACTATGCCCAAGGAGTGGTATAACTGGATCAAATGATGGTTCCATTCCAAGTTTTCTGAGGAATCTCCATACTGCTTTCCAGAATAGTTGCACCAATTTGCATTCCCACCAGCAATGTATGAGTGTACCTTTTCTCCACATCCTCGCCAAAATTTGTTACTGCTTATATTCTTGCTAATTGCCATTCTCACTGGAGTGAGATGGAATTTCAGTGTATTTTAATTTGAATTTCTCTAATTGCTATACATGTTTAACATTTTCCATATATTTGTTGACTGATCTTCTTTCTTCTTCTGTGAAGTGCCTGTTCAGTTCCTTTGCCCCTTTATCGATTGGGTTATTTGTTTTTTTGGTGTTAAATTTTTTGAATTTTTATATGTCCTGAAGATTAATGCTTTATTGAGGTGCATGTGGTAAAGATTTTCTCCCATTCTGTGGCCTCTCTTTTCACTTTCTTGATTGTTTTCTTTGCTATGAAGAACCTTTGTAGTTTGTAATACATATTTTTGATGAAGGACTTATATTCAGAACAATAATCTCTTATTAAACAATAATTTAAAAAGAATCTCAGTGTGATTTTTTTCAAAACAAAGACTTAAAATAATAAATTGTTCATATGTCCAAACAATTAATAAGGTATAAAAGAAAAAGTCCAAATAGCCAAGTATAATTAATTTATTAGGGAATTGCAAATTAGAGCAAAATGAGATACAGATAAGACCACCACAAGAGCAAAGCTATAGAGACTGTCAATCTAAGCAAAGATATGGAGCAAGGAATGAAAACAGATGGCAGGAGCAGGAGGCACCACCACTCTCAGGCCGAAGGACTTGAAAAACAGGACACAGTGGTAGTCCGTTGGATGAAAAAATCAGCAACTGCCAAGGCTTTGCCAAGGGAGAAGGAAGCTTCCTCTGCAGACTCTCTGGCACCCTCCGTTGCACATCCCTAAATTGCTTAAATTGGAAGCTAGAGGGAGCTGGATGCAACTGATGCAGTCCATAAAGGTCAGACTCTCACAGCATTCTCACCATGGAAGGATGTCATACCAGATCTGGATGGGCAAAGATCCAGCACAGGTTTAATCCCTTATGTGTCTGTACATCTGTCTGTCTGTCTATCCATCTAGTTAGCTAGCTAGCTATTCTACCATTTGTCTATCTGTCCCAGAATCTGAAAAAAGTGAATTCCATAGTGGTCTATCATCAATAATAATATTAATAACATGTCATGTGAAAATTTAATTAGACCTTCCTTTAATGTCATTTTTGACATATAATTCAGACATTCAAAGAAATAAATGAATTTCTATAATACAATCCTTTCAATTGCTATCTAATGATTTATGGATTTTTGTGGGGGTTCTTTTGTTTGTTTTGTTTTATGGGGTTGCTGGGGATTGAACCCAGGGCTTCGCACATGCTAGGCAAAAGTTCTACTACTGAGCTATATCCCCATCATTGTAATTATTTATGTTAACTAATATGATTCCTTGAAACCCATAGATACTAAAATGAAAAAAAAAAAGAATTGACTGACTTTCCAACAATATATTTTATTTACTTGTGATATACAAACTAATTGTCAGGTTAAGGAAAGCCTATTCCTCTCATTAATGGTGCACTTTTCTACATTGTTTTGATAAATTATGTACAAATAATACATGACATGATATCATAATGCAAATTCTCTTTTGTCAACAATGCCATGTCACAGGAAATAAAAATTAACATTTAATTTACACAAATGTTTTTGTTACAAAATAATATGAAAAGTGATATTAAAAGACTGCAATGCATAAAAAGTATTTTATTGGATTAAAATTCCTCCGTGGAAGTAGAATGGAATATGCTTCCAAAAAGAAAAGGAAAAATGTAAAACTTTCAAATATTAAAGAACTTCTTCATATCCTTTCAGATGTATGATGGCAGCTTTCAAATGATCTTGTTAGCTCCCACTGGATACATTTGAAAGAATATTGTAACAATTTTATTTTAAAAAGTCAATATGTACCATATTCCAGAATTGATATCCTCTGCTAATGTTTAGGTTCTTAATGCAGAAATTATATGTCACCTTAAAACATGGAGAGGATCTAAGCTACTTTAAAATTCTCTAGGGGAGTTGTGAGTGAAAAAGTTTGGAGACCATTTCTTTCTCTTACCGAAAAACTTATTTTTGAATGCTTTATTGCTCAGAGATTCTCAGGTGTAAATAACAGACTGTACTCTGGCTGGTATTCAAAGGCATGGAAATTATTAAAAGTCATTGAGAACTTTCAGGGTTCCCAAGAGGGCTAAAGAAATGGACCTTGTGGTTATTAAACCAGTAACAATTCCTAGACACACAACTGACTCTGGAAATGACTCCACTGATACCATCCGTCATATGACTCCTGGACTGATATTCCATCACCTGTGCCCCTGTGTGCCAGGTGACTGACTGGCTGCCCACATTTGCCTCTTGTTTGATCATGTGCTTGTGTGCGATGGTTGGTGGAAAGACCATATGCTTTACCTTAGCTAAAAGGGGGTTTGGTGTGACAGTTTTTACTCTATCTTTAAGAAGTAGAACTCATAATGTAGAAAATTACCAAAATAAAGAAATGTACTGATTCTGGAAAACCACTGTAGAGATTTCTTTGACTACTTCATTGGAGTACAAGTCCATTGAAGCTGTGGGTTGTTTCTTTATTATTATTATTATTATATCTACAGAAATGAAGAGTTCACATCTTCATGGATAAACTGTGGATCACTTCCATTGTTTGGGCTTAGGAAATAGAATTGGAGTGAGGAAAAATTTTCTGCACACCCATATTGAGTAATACTAAACAGAAGATCAACTACCTCGTATTTTGGTAGACATAGGCCAAAGTCTCTGAGATAGGAGATGCAGAAGGCAAATCTTAAAAATATCTTTCTCATCTTTCTTCATGTAGATACTGCTGCTTTTCCATAAGTATAGAAACAACTAAATTGGCCACTTGTACTTAATTACATAATGTAATTACATTACATCAGTGTCTATATTAGACATTAATTCATGATTCCTCAGAATATGCAGGTATTAGGACTCTGTGAACACAATCGTTTTATGTCTCCCACATGCTAACTGAAGTTATTCTCATTTCTTATACCCTGCTGGGCTTTGGATAAGGTTTTTCCCACAAAGCTCCTGTGTTGAGAGTTTGATACTCAAAGTAATGGAATTGAGAGGGGGTAGAACCCTCAAGAAGCAAAGCCCAGTTGGAGGTAATAGGTCATGGGGGCACCACTCTTGGAATGGATCAATGGTCATCATACAGGAATGCGTTAGTTCTCACAGGACTGGATCCATTACCCTGAGAGTGGGTTGTTATAAGACCAGTACGCGTGTGACTTCTCTCTTTCCGCATGTGCTGCTTGTGGCTCTTCCATGTGCTCCTGCTTTGAGATACCGCTCACCACGTCAGGATGCAGTGTGAGACCCTCACCAGGTGTGCCTGTCAGGGCTTGGACATTTCTGCCTCTAGAACTGTGAGCTAAAATAAATCTATTTCTTATAAAGTACCTAGTCTTAGTTATGTTGCTATGGTAAGACAAAATCTGGCCTAAACCATACCATGCACATTATAAATCTACTGGTCACAGAAGTCTATTAGCCTAGTATAAACCAAAAGTGATACTGATTTTCTCCAACTTCTGCAAACACATATTAATACTAAAGACACTCTTGCAGCCACTAATAAATTTTTTTTGTACTCACAGCACTTGATACGAAGTCAGCATGCTATGCTTATTCATGTTAATATAAATCTGATGCTCTTTATATTGACCTTTGTTGTGGATTGAATTGTGTCTCCCCCAAATTCATATGTTAAAGCTCTACCCCTAATAACTGGGAATGTAACCTTATTTGGGTTACACTTGGGATAGGGTCTTTACATATTTTTTTTTTACCTGAGTTTCTGTTACCTTAAGCAGATTTTTAATGTCTACAGGAATTTCCAAGTCTGTTTTTACATCACACTCCTGTTTGAGGAGAGGCTCTCAGTCAAGGGTCAGATCTAAGGTTGTTTGTTGGGCCTCTGTACTAGATGTCAGCTTTTCTAGGAAACTGAGGGAAAGGGCACATCTCTGCAATCTAAGAATTAGTCTTTTATTTTTTTTAACTTATCAGCATTTATTGGGACACCTCTTCTCTGAGTTACTTCTGAAGAGTCCTGGGTTAGGCATGTGAAATGAAGGATTTGGTAAGTGGAGGCAGGTCTCAGGAACAACTTATTTTTGCCTATTCTTATCTTCTAATCTTTTATTTTACTTTGTTTTGTTTTTCTCTTTGCAATGGAATAGTCACATTTGAACAGTCAAGATCCTGGGATGAGGAAAAGACCAAGGAAGCAAGTGTCTTACACTTAGTCTCCTTTTCCACGTTGAGACGGGAGGGAAACATATCAGTGGGGGTCAAAAGCACACATGAGCCTGGTCTATCTTACCCACATCTGCCTCTCTTATGACCTGGAATTGAACTTGGCCACGAGTCAAAGGTGTGAAGATTCTCAATCTCAACAAACATCACATATCCCTAATTAGCTATGTTTGGTAGAATCTGTTCTCTTTATTCTCCCACTAAAATTTCCATGTCTGTATTTCTCAACTCCTTTCTCTATACAGATTAGCAAATCTCCTTTTTTGTTATTAGCAATTTTATTGTTTAGATACCTCTGTCCTTCCTCTAATCACTGTTTTGGTTGGTTGTTTGTTTCACAAAAATACAAAACAGGAGTTTATTACTGTTGTCTGTTTATGGCTATAAAGGAATGAAAAGAGGACCAAAGTGCATAAGAAAAAGCTGTCAGAACTTATGTTTTATTCCTGCAACCATTGCAGTGTAAGAGTGCCGGCTGGACACCCTGGGCAAAGCGCTAGCAGTTTTGGTGCTATAGACCCATCATGAGAAGCTTACATCCTGGAAAGAAAGCATTTTCAAAGCTGTGTTCTGTGCAAACTTGAGATAACACACATTAGATTCAGGTTTATAAGCAAGATTCATAGGCATCTTTTTTGTTTGTTTGTTTTGTTGTGCTTTGTATTACTTATATTCAATAGATTATAGCTTGTTGTTATGATTGGTGTTTCTGTACTGAGATGTTTTTATAGAACATATATGCAGGTTGTCACTGGGACTGCTACTTAATTTGTAGGGACCAGTGAAACCAAAATTGTGGTAACTGGGTTGAATAAAGGAATAGAAGCCATCTGAGTCTGGGAGATTGGAATGTCAATGTCTCCAGAGCCCTTTTGATCACCAAGGTTACCTGCCTATACTACTCCTCCCAAAAAGGAAATTGCTAATTAATGCTCCCTGGACCCCTACCTGCCTATATTGCTCCATTTAGCCCATCTGCTTCTCACCTTTTTGCCATCTCACTGGTATCTCCTGGGGCTAGTCACATAGGCAGGAAGGAGAAAGATATGGGGGAAGAGAGCAGGAGAACAAAGGAGACTCTAATCTATAAAAGATGCAGGGTGCCCTCATTTCTTGGGATATCAGAACATCAGCCATGGCCCCCTTCTCCCTCCTGGGAGAAGTCTGTGTTACTACCTTTAAATAAAAGCTGCTTAATGTCCTTGCCTTGGCGTGCTTCTCTGGTGTAATACTTCAACATCTGAGGAAGCAGAACTCTTCACCAATAAACATCAGTATCACCAATGTGAAAATCAAGAAAACGTGTAGTATTTATATACTGTGGAGTTTTACTTAGTTATAAAGAAGAATGAAATTATGTACTTTGTGGAAAATGGATGGAACTGGAGGCCATAATTTTGAGCGAAATAAGTTCAGACTCAAAAAGAAAAGTATTGAATACGTTCTCTCATGTGTGGAAGCCAGAAGGACAAAACAGGGAAAGTAAAGGGATATGCTGAAAGTAGAAGGGAGACTATTAGGGTCAGAAAGAGGGTGGGGGGAAGGAGGAGAACATGGGGAGGGTGGGTAATAGAAAAAAATGTGTTTTCATGTTTATAAAAATACCTCCACAAAGAAACCTGCCATTCCATGTAATTAACATGCACCAATAAAACATGAAAATGCAAAGCTTTTGTCAAAAACTTATTAAGAATTTCATGAAAGTGACGACAGCATTAAAGCTCATGTGAGATCCTTTGAAGCACAAGGCCCCAGGGTCATGTGTCTGGGAGCCTGGATGTGGTTGCACTCTTAAGAAAAGCAATAGGAAAGGGCTGTAAAACAGCCTTATCCCTAGGCACTGACCTACGTAGATTCTTTTCTCCAGATGTGTTCCACTAAGTCAGTACCTCTGTATATTTTTCCCCATTCTGATTGCCTCGCACAGAGTGGCCTTTTGATTCCAATGACTCCATAGATAATATTTTCCTTTTAAACGGACAGTTTACATAGATTTTCAGCTGTCTGGCACTTACTGTTCTTCAGGGGAGTATCCGCATTATAAATTTCTCCTTCTGCACTTAGAAGATAGTGATAAAAGAACCAAACATTTTTTTCCCAAATGTCACACTTGAATATCTGCACAATCCGGTTGAAGAAATGGTGCCAGAGGCACCTTCTTTCTTGTGCTTTTAATCTTAGGTTATTGTGTCCATGAAGTGAGATGGTGCTCTGTTTCATTGAATCATATATTGTGCATTTAAAATTCATCTGTATGCCATCCATTTATTGAAACAGATAACACAAAACAAGAGCTAGCAGTTATTTATTTCATTAAGAAACCACTAAATAATCTCAATATATTCTGAATAAGATCAATGTTTCACTTAGAAACAGATAAACCAATCATTGTCCCTGAAACACAGTATAAATTTCCAATCTGACAAGCTTTGAAAGATGTGATAATGAGAACTTCTGGGCATAAAAATCGAGGCTCCTGAACAAATATTTATGTGAAAGATAAGAAATAGAGTTTGAGGTCTTTTTTTCTGCTTAATAACAACACATTTTTTCCCGTTGTGACTACTCACTACAGTTATCACTAGCAGAAAAGGAAAATTGAGGAAGAATAGATGATGCCCATGGAAGATCCGATGTCACAGCCTGTGACCTATAGAGAGGCACAGATCACTGTTCAGAAGGGCCCTGTGCTTGTTTTAAAGCTCTGCTGTTGCTGTCTTGAAATTCTTAATAATTTTTTAAACAAGGGACCCTATGGATTTTTTGTGGCTGCAAATTATATAGGCTGGTCCTGACTCCTGAATTATTGGGATTTAATGAATTTTAGACATATTGTTTATGATTTATTTGTAAATTCTTGACGATGATTTTCTTTATCCCTGACATCTCATTTCTTCATCCAGTCACTGCCTCTTCTTGCTTCAACCAGGTCATCACCCACATGGTACTTCACCTCTCCTTCTGTATTGTCCCCATAGTGTTGTCTATGACTTATAATAAAAGTTAAATGAGTCAAAAGGCTGCTGAACTCTGGGAAGCATCAGATCTCTTCTTCAAATTACTGGTTGGACAAGCCCATTGCCTGAAGTACAGATCGTTCAGATTTGGCAAGACTGAAAATAAACTCAGGATTTCTGTCCTTTGAACTGCTGTCTTTAATTCATTTCTTCTCTTAACTGGTGGCAATATTATCTACTGGAACCTCTCAACTGGAATCTGGAAATCTTGCATAATTCTGGTTCACCTTTTCCACCTAAATCACCATTCTGGAGTTTGGATTCTGAAATATTTTTTACTTCTGTTTTTCTACTTCTGTCCCAATTGTAATATTTTCTCACTTTCCTAATAAAGTATTCCAAATTGGTTTCTTATAATCATTCTCATCTGACCCTATTAATTCACTTTTTTTTTTTTCGGACACCAAAGAGATTTTAAATCGTAAATCTTGAAAGAAAGTGCTTAGGGTAAATTCTTCAAATTTCAAAGTAAGGAACATTTTGTCCTCCTAAATACTGCCTTATATTA
The DNA here is from genome assembly GCA_020662805.1 of Glaucomys volans. NCBI lineage: Eukaryota > Metazoa > Chordata > Mammalia > Rodentia > Sciuridae > Glaucomys > Glaucomys volans. Next base: position 1,101,687 of record JAJEJO010000093.1, on the reverse strand, counting down.
GGACAAAGGATCTTATTTGTGTGTTTTCTTATTTTCAAAATTATTAAGGATTCAGTAAATTAAATGATTATGTTTCATCCCACTACAATCATCATTCTTTCTATGATCAAGTTATAATTCTGGAAGGAGAGACTGAGTTCACATTGGCTACTGACTCCCTTTTGAAAGGCCCTCATTCATCTTGGGAAATTTTCCTGCTCTTGGATTCAAAACTTGTCCCAGACTCATTTTTACTTTTCTTCCTGGGCACAGAATCTGTAATTTCTTCAAGAAAAACTTTGAATTTGTCATTAGGGAGTAGATTTAGAGCCCTTAACAGAGTGCTGAATGGGAGGACTCTTAATTCTTGGCTGACAATTCTTTTATCTATTTTAATAGAAAGAACTACCAGCTATCTACCATCTATTTATCCTCCTAGTATAGTGTATTTAAAGTATATCTAAAGCTTCTATTTGTCTTTAAGTTCAATTTTGACATTTTTTTTTCCCATTGTTGGGGATTGAGAACAGGGCTTCCTGCATGCTAGGCAAGAGCTTCACTGGTGAACTTCACCTCAGGTCCTCATTATTGTGGGTTTGTGTTGTTATTGTTTTGTTTTTGTTTTGATACTGGGAATTGAACTCAGGGGCACTTGGCTACTGAGTCACATCCCCAGCCCTATTTTTTTTTCACATTTTATTTAGAGACAGTCTCATTGAGTTGCTTAGTGCCTTACTTTTGCTGAGGCTGGCTTTGAACTTGCAACCCTCCTGCCTCAGCCTTCTGAGCCACTGGGATTACAGGTGTGTGCCAGCATGTCTGACTTGTGTTTTTACTAATTAACTTTATAAAGGTGTCTCTTTGCAATGTGACTCTTGAAATCTCAAATAATTAACATAATTACTTTAGCCTACAACATAAGGAAGACAATTTCAAAAACTCCTAATTGAAGAGGCAAAGCCTTAATTTGCAGAAGAATGTTAGCCATAAATGTGGAAGGGTTGATAGAATTAAAATAGCTAATTCTGCAAATCCAAATGTAATTATTCACTCAAGAAGGAATATCAAGTGGTCAATGAGGAATTGGAAGCTTGTATAGTGCCTTCAAAGAACTGCACAGATAAATAGGAAAATATCTAACTATTCAGTGGAGGAATTAGTCTGCCACAATTTGATCCAGGGGATACACATGTCATCACAAGTGAAGTGCCAGTCAGATATTGTATGTCTTCTGAATTTACATTATATAAAATGTACAACATCACTTATGATATGCCAGCCAAATATATTTGAGTTGAATTTATCAAATCATAAGATAGAACATTCATTCTGCAGGAAGTTCATAAGGTAGCATACTTAGTTCAAGAATATTGCTAGACAATACCTAAATAATTCCTGATGAGGGATAATCTACAGAATAATTTTCCTAGTTTTCTAAATAAGCCATAGTCATAAAGATAGAAATATGTTTGACTTAAAAAGACTTGTACATAACAATCAGCAGCCAACATAGAAAAGAGAAATGTCAAAAGATTTAAATCAACAGAGAAGAATACCACTTTCATTGATTTGTAAACCCAAGAAGGCATTTCTTCCCAAATGACCCATAGATTCTAAGAAAATTCAATGGAAAGCCTAGAAAGTCTAACTTATATGCAAAGACAATTTATATGTATATGTGCATTTATATGTATAAATTTTATCTCTAAATTTTATCTCATAAAATTTATATGCCAAGACAAAGGAATTAAAATATTCAAAGCAATCTTGAAAAAAAAATAGTGTTTGAGGATTCTCCCTTCCTGATTTCAGGTTTATGACAGTTATGATATGTAATACACAGAATTATTAACCTCAGTATGGACATGTAGATCAATAGAAGAGAATAGAGAGTTTATACATAAACCTACATTTATATGATCAAAGTCACCAAAGGGGTTCAATGAAGAAGAGTCACCATTCATAAAAATAGGCCAGTTAAATTAAAGGAAATCTCCTATCTTTACCTCATATCAGCTATGAACATTAAGTGCAAAAGAGTTATAGAGATAAAGAGCTGAAAATATTGAAGTTCTAAAATGACAGGAATGACAAAATATTTTTAATATTAGATTTCTTGAATACTAACACAGAAATGTCCAAATTTTAATAGAAAAAATCATTAAAGTGGACTTCATAAAAGTTTAAAGCTTTTGTTCTTCAAAAGATTCAGTTAAGAAAACAAAAAGAAAGCCACAGACTTGGATAGCATATCTGATAATGGCCTTGTATGTGGAATACATAAAGAATTACTTGATGAATTCTTTCACTGCATAACAAAAGAAAAACAAACTAATTTTTAAAAATGGGCCTAAGATGTGAATTGGCCTTTCATGAAAGAAATAAGCAAAGGAGCATGTGAAGAGATGTTCAAAATAACTAATCATCAGGCAATTGAAAATTCAAACCACAATGAAATAACATTACATACCCCTTAGAACAGCTAAAATTAAAAGGATTGACAATAATAAGTGTTGACAAGGATGTCAAGAAATTGGAATTTGGGTATTATTGGTAGGATATAAAATAATACAGCCACTTTGGGAAAAATATGGCAATATCTTATAAAGCTAAACTTACACTTCCATATGACCCAGCAATTCCACTAGGATATAGATTTACCCAATAGATACTAAACGTGTGTTCAAAGACTTGTACACAAAGTATTTGCAAAAGTATGATTAATAGTAACCAAATCTAGCAACAATCAAAAGGGTGGAAATGGCAAAGGGACAAACAAAATATGCTTTCCCTGTGCAGTGTTACTCAGCAATGAAACAAAGGGGCATACTAGTAGCAAATAGATGGATCTCAAAACATTCTCAAGTAAAGGAAGAAAAATGCAGGCAAAAGTTTTATATAATTCATTTTATCCTTAAAAAATAATAATAAAAAATAGAATGCTGGGCACAATGGGACACAACTGTAATCCCAGCAGCTTGGGAGCCTGAGGCAGGAGGTTCATGACTTCAAAGCCAATCTCAGAGGCCATAGGTAACTTAGTGAGACCCTGTCTCAAAATAAAAAATACAAAAAGCTGTGGATGTGGCTCAGTGGTTACATGCCCCTGGGTCCAATTCCTGGTACAAAAACAAACAAGCAAACAAAAATCCCCAAACAAAACAAAACAAAAATCTAGAAATGATAAAACTACAATGAAAGAAAACATTAACAATGAAAGGGCGAGCTCTGGTTACTTGGGCCAGAAGTCAGAGATGGGGAATCAGTGGCAAAGGGTAGTGAGGAAATGTTTTTAAGCTGATTAAACTGTTCTGTATCTTGATTGTAGTAGAGGTTACACAACTATGTATAATTATCAAAATTCATGTAAATGTGCAATTAAAATGAGTGAATGTCAATGTATGCAGATTATAGTTTTGAAAAATGCTAAAACAAAAGTTAAAAACAATTTTATTGGGTGGACAGGAGAGCAAAAAAAAAAAAAAAAGAATAAAAAGTTTACATTAATGACAAAATACATGCAACACTTTTGTAGACTGGAAATATCCTCAGTATCCTGTGGTGGTCCTGTCGGGAGGTAGCATTTCTGTAACTCTTTATGGACTGCATTTTACAGAAGAAAACATCAATCAAATGTGCCATGGCCACATGATTAAGTATCATATATGTTGTGAGTATAGCATAGATACATTTTTATTAGGCAGAATTAATATTTTTCCATTTTTCTCCATGATTGATATTATCATTATTTTTATTGTTACTATTTCCAGAATGTGTTCTGAAATTTAGAAACACATTTTTTCTGATATTATGATGATCACAGCATTCTTCTACTTTTAAATTTAATATATTACAAGTTTTTGCTTTCTTTTTTGGTGTTGTAATTGCATTCTTAGAGCAAGTTTTATAAAGCTGAATTTGACTTATTAATATTATCATGATTTTTAAATAGGCTTTATTTTGGAACAATTTTAGACTTAAAGACAAAGTTGAAGATGATTCAGTTTCCATATTCTCTGCACCTACTTTCTCCTTTTTTTAACATCTTAACATTTAACATTTACATGTTTGATACAAAGAACACACCAATATTGATAATATTTTCTTTGCTTTAATTCAGACTTCCTTATTTTTTACTTAATGTCTTATTCTGTTCCAGCATAGCATGACATAGCATATTTTTCTCCTAGCCCATTCTCTCTTGATTAAATTGAAGTTAGAGTAGAATGATTATAAAGGATGACCACAGAGATAAAGTGTCTTATCATGTCACTTTAGGAGTGCATGCTATGACCATGATTTATCACAACTGGTGAGACTAGTACTGATTACCTGTTTTCCTCCTTTGAATTAACTCTACTTGAGTGGGTGTGTTTCTGGGCTTTGTATTCTGTTCTGTTGAACCATATGTCCATCCTTTCACCAATTCCATGGTGTCTTGATCACCATATCTTTACAATAAATCTTGAAATCATCTAGTGATTCTTCTCTGCCCTTAGATACTTTGTTTTCTTCTTGGAAACCTAAAGTTCATTACAGGGAGACTGAATTAGTCAGCTTTGCATCATCATTACCAAAATGATCATCCAGAACATCTTAGAGGAGGAAAAGTTTATTTGGGCTCATGTTTTCAGAGTTGCATTCCAGACTCAGCTGAATCCATTCCTCCAGGCCAGAGATGAGGTCGAATGTTATGGAGAAGGGCGTGGTGGAGAAAAATCTGCTTAGCTCAGAGAGCCAGGAAGGAGAGAGAGAGAGAAAGACGGAGCTCAAAGAGCAAGGGACAGGGTTGGGGTTGTGACTCAGTGGTAGAGGTTTTGCCTCTCATGCATGGGGCATTGGGTTCCGTTCTCAGTTCCACAGAAATAAACAAAATAAAGGTATTGTGTCCATCTACAACTAAATTTTTTTTTTAAAAAGTCAGGGACAAAATCTGTAACCCCCAGGGCATTCTCATAGTGACCCACTTCTTCCAGCCATGGCCCACCTTCCTACAGTTTCTACCAAATGAGTCCATTCAAATTATTACTCCATCAAATGGATTAATCCACTGATGAGGTTACAGGTCTCATAATCTAAACATTTTGCCTTGTGTATTAGCACAGGAGCCTTTTGTGGAGGACACCTCATATCTAAACCATAAAAGAGATTCCTTATAGTTTATTCACTAATTGTATTATAGTGAATAAACTTGCTCTAATCTTCAGTAGGTCCTATTTCCTATGTAACCTTGGTCTCCAGTGTTCCTTTTACTAAAACAATTTAAAAATTTTCACTGTGAGGTAGAATTCTACATTAACCATTTCCCCTCTCCCATACTTAGTCCCTTTGTCAATACTATAAACTTAGGGTTTGCTGTTGTCCCATTTCACAGACTGACAAAACAGTCTGTGAGATGCTAAGTAAGGCATAGAACTGGATTCTGAGCACAGATGTCTAGCTCCAGACTCATATCTGAGGTATGAGCACCTAGTGATCTCCCAGCATATAGGCTCAAACTGACTAGTATACTGGTCTTTATTTGAATTCCCCCAACTCACTGTCAGTGCCGTCATGTGATTGATAGCAATTTAGTTATTTTCATTTTAACAGGCATATAAATTTCTCTTGTCAAATAAGGAAGTAACTTCTTAAGAGTATGACATGTGTCATTTGCCATGGTGGACAGTAGCATCTAATACTGTGCTATGGGAAAATTGTGTTCAGTATGTGCTGCTAAAAGAAACTTTAATTATGTTTCAAATTTTAAAAATTTTTTTTTTTTTTAGCAAATCTGTAAGTTATAATGATATAATACTTACTTTGAGTTAAAACTTCAGTAGGCAGCCATTACCCCAAAATAAAGGAAGGTCTGAACCACTGGGAGAGTGGAAAGAGAGTAAGAATGACATTCAGATTCCTAGTATGTTAGTGAAATGATTAATATGACTATTGTGTTCTTTGTTCTTACCAATAAATCAGGTATATGTCTTCCATTTCTGAGTTTCTATTATTCTGAGTTCATTTATCAATTTTTCAGCAGACCTTAGGTTCCCACAATTCCCCAGGGCATGCCAGATGAAAATGTAAAAAGCAGGCCTCAGAACTCAGCCTGTGGCCAGGACCACAATCAGCGCTGACACAAATGTGTTGCTAGCATTACGGTAACAAGCCGCCTCCATCGACACCAAGCACATGCTTTGCTTACCGCAATTTGTTCCTCTCTATTATTTCATCGTTATGAGCACTTGTTAAAAACCCATTTCCAGAGCACATCGCCAAGCGTTGTCTAGAAATATTGCAGGCATCAGGTGTGTGAAGTTCACACTTGGTTATTAGACCCTTAACTGCGTTTTGCTCGCCAAGGACAGTTAATGCTTGAAAATGCTATAATAGAGATGATGAAAGTTCAAGTTCCTCATGGTTGTCATTACTTGCCTATCCTCCCCACCCACCTTCTGCTTCAGTTCCCAGAAAATATACTGCCTCCCAATACATTCTTGCATTCTTGGAATCAATTCCACTAAGGCTGGTTAAGTGGTGGTCTAATTTCTTCTTGCTTCTCCAAGTTGGCTTTTGATTATTATTTCAAATAAAATCATTTTATTGCCTCACTAATTCCTCTGGAATAAAAGTCTCAGAATATTTTTCATGCCTCTTTTGGAGATGAGTAAATTCAGCCTGGAGGGAAACTGCAGTGAAATTTTGGCGATTATTGATATCACGCAGAGGAACACTTGACGGAGTCTGTGATTCAGAAACAGCTGGTCATTCGTGTATGTCTCACCCATACTAGTCCTGTGACCAGAAGTGCTGGCGGGAAAAGGTGGCAGTTTGGTGACAGTGGAGCAGGAATTTGGGGAACCTGAGCCAGAGGGTTGCTGGCGCGAGGGCTCCACAGAGTTCTTAACCACTTGCAACCACTCTGACGCAAATGTCCTGTTAAAATAAAATCAAGTTACGAGAATGTTAAAATGGACAGAATGATAGACAAATAGAGGGAGGAAAACACATTTTAAAAGATTGGAAAAGAACAAAGAAAACTGAAGATCCGTGTGGAAGGACACATTTCTTAACCCATTATCAGCACCATCTGCTTTGCATAACAAGATTCTCAGGTCTTGTTCAGTCTTGACACAATGATACAAAACCATAGAGAGCCAATCTCTCATCCCAGGGAGAATCACTTCATTTATCACTCAGCAGTGATACTGTGGGAATTATTGAATTTTTCTTGCTGAACAAATGAGTTTTTCTCACTGATGGATCACAGACTTGCAACAGGTTCAGTGTGAACTTGAAGCTCGGTGACAACAGGCTGGCTAGTTAATTGGTCCTTGACACCATGTGGGACTTGCTGTACTGGGAAGCTGTTATCCAGGCAACTCTTTTCTCTCTCCTCACTTCTCTTTCAGATCACAATTCTATTTGCTCTTTGGAAGAATGCTTCTTTGAAAGCATTTAGAGGTATAAATAATTGTATGTTGGTCCTATCCCTGAAAACTTGAGAATTTTAATTATTTCTTGATATAAGTATTTCTGTGGCCATTTAAAAATAATTTAATTGCCAGCTATTTTCTGGGACACTGGGATTTAGACACTGATATAAATGTAAACACAATCATCACCAAATTTTTTTTTTTTTCTAAACCTTCAGTGGCCACTAACCAGTGTAATTGGAATTGGTTGAGTTTCCTATCAAGTAAGGTTAAAAAGGCACTAGGTGTCTTAATGTGAGAGAAGAAATACTTTTTATGTAAAAACCATAATATTTTGGATTTTCCCTTCAATTTTTAGAGTAAAAATAATACTATGGTATTTTGTTTCATCTAGTCAAATTTAAAGTTGCTCAATAATAATAGGTGATAGTTGGAACCTAACGCACAGGCTTTGGAATCTATAGTTAACTGAAGTCATGAGACACTTTAATGTAATATGTTGACTTTATCATGCTGATGGTTTGCAAATTGGTGGTATTTTATAAAATGATAGAATAAGCCATAATTAAGTTTTTTAAATTAAGGCAAACACAACTAATGTCAGTTATTGATTTTAAATTCTATTTCTGTAAATCTTGATAATTTTAAATATTTCAGACAATTTGTTTTAACATTTATATAATTTAGTTATTTATAATTTTTCTTTTCCTTTAGTTTGTATATGAATGAAACTATGTTATAGTGCTTGCTTATATATGTTTGTTATACTTTGAATATTTGTATTCTGTTTTTAATCCTTAAGATCATTACAGTTAGTAGAATACAAATTTTGCAAAGAATCTTAATTATCGTAATTGTCTTATGTTAAAAGGAAGGCAATGAGAGTAAATTCTATTATATGAACATACATTATATATATTATGCATGCATTTCTTTTATGTCTTCTAAATGTTGAGATATCACGAACATGACAGATAGGTTATAATAATTTATACCCGGTCTTTGATATTTTACTCTTAGTTAAATAACATTCATAGCTTCAAAATATTTAGAATTTTATTGTTTCAAAGGCACATTTAGCAATGTAGGAGAATGGGGTATCTTTAATTAGTTTATAATTTTGATTCACAACTTTTGAGCGGAAGACACCTGTTGTGCAGGCCTCCATTTGTCCCCTGACCCCAGGTGCTGCAAATGCTGAGACTAGCTGTTCTGACAGCCCAGATGTAGCTTGAATTTTACCTTTGCCAGATGTGTGGAAAGAGCTATTTCCCTGTGGATACGTCATTAATGTGAGTAACTTGAAAAACCTTACTTTCTAGTTGACTCAGATTAGAATAAAATATAAAGAGGAATTCATACAATGTTCTTAACTTGTAAGATAAATTACAAGCTGTTTTTTATGTGAGAAATTATTTATAATTTCAATGATGTCCTAAATATGGGACTTGGATTTACTCAGTAATGTGCTCCCAATAAAGCATATCTCATGAAAAAAAAAAAACACTATTCATTGATTATTTGTGATTTTTCTGGTTATATACTATATGCCCTTTTATGTGGGAGTTCCAGGTGATGTATTAATTCCACTGGAAGAGGGAAAGTTGAGGCCGTCCACAGAGGACATCAGTGGTGAATCTGTCTGATCACTCATCTTTTCTCTCCCCGCCCAATTGTGTGGCCTCCTTGACTCACTCTTCATGACTCAAGATGACAGTCTGCCTAATACTTCAGTCCTCCCACTCTGCCAGAGACCCTTGGTGTCATTATTATGCCTCAATGGATTCCCTAGGAATCTGAAACAGTTGAAAAGCTCTCCTTTTTTGATATTATTTCCTGGCTTACCTTAAACATTTTTGATAGTGTGTATTTCTTTTCTTTTTATTATATACCCTGAATTTTGCAGTTTTTGAATTGTTTCAATCCTTACCTTCAAATAAATCATGACTTCTAAACTTTACTTATCTTTTCTTCCAAGTTAAAGAAATTTTGCAGGAAGTGTTGCCAGGGGGTGAGGGTAAGATATTTACTATTAGCTAAGGCAGTGGTGGCTGGTTGTGTTCAGTCTTTAACAAGTTTTCTAGGCTCTATCTTTACCTCTTTGAACCTTTTATAATACCTGTAAAATTAGTATCAGGCTTAACCTTAAATCACTTGCAATTCCCTACTTTTCTGAATTTTTACTATACTTTTCAACATTATTAAAATTTTTTAGTTGTAAATGGACACAATACTTTTATTTATTTATTTACATGGTGCTGAGGATTGACCCTAGTGACCCTTGCATGTGAGGAAGGTGCTCTACCACTGAGCCACAACTCCAGCCCTGTTATTATTATTTTAGATACCTAAATTTGGTACACATTTGGTCACTTAAAGAACAACAGGTACATGTTTATGTAAATTGCTATGCATAAGAAAGAAGAAATAAAATTTATTTTTCCTTTAACTGCTTTTTCTTAATTTCAAAGAATACTATGCAGTTTTATGTTTGGAAGAAATAATAAATAATGTGGGGTGAGGGGGTTGTATATTTTATGTGTGTTTCATTGTATTAGCAAGGTTCCTTTCACATCCCTCCTTAATCCTCGTGCATTGAAGAGTTCTTATGCAAGACTGACTTAACACAATGGTCCACTCTATTGAGATGTTACTCAGTTCCAATACTGCCTTTTTAAATAATCAAAGCTTTTTTGAGAAGTAATTTACATACCAGACAATTCTCACCTACTTAAAGTGTGTTATTCAAAGATTTTATCACAAGATAAAAGATAAGCTACACTAAAAAGTCAACATGTGGTTAAATTATAATTTTTTCCTGGAATTGACTGATAACATAAATTAGAAGCACAGCTTGTATTTTGTATTTATAAATGTTTTCCAACTCGTCATTCTACAATGCATATACACATATCCATTTTGTTGTTGGAGAGGACAACAAGAAAAATATGGAAATGTAATATTTTTCTTTATGTAGAATATTAATGTCTTTGGGAAAACAATATTATACTGTGTTTGTATGACGTAACAATATATAATCCAGTTATTTAGCAAGGTAGTATCTATCCCATGATTACTTCATACGAGGAATCTGCTGGGTGTTTCAACATATTCTACTTCTATTGTGTTGTAGAAACACAACTTTTTACCTCCATGTTTGCACCATATTTCTATCATTTCAAAAACAGATTAAAGAGGAACAATTTTCATATAACATATTATGTTCATTTTCCTCCAAATGTCCAGTCCTATTCTGAGTGACTTTCATCGTACTCATCATTATTTTCAGACCTTCTTTAGCAACATTATTCAGACGGGAGAGTATGTTTCCCTGGATGTGCAGACTTCCCATGGAGTAAAATGACATAAATAATAATTTTAAGGGAATCTGTTAATAGAACTCCACAGTAATCTATACTGTCTCCTAAAACATATCTTCCAAACCTCCCCTTCAAATTCACTTTTCTCCATGTTTTTACACAAACACACACAACAATATTTAATCTTATCTGGGCACAGGCCCCTAAATATCAAAGCCATTGTGGCATCAAACAAAGATTTGTTTGAAATATTGGTATGAGTGATGAGAAGAGGAGTGACTATAATTTGGTCAGAAATACTTTTGCAAAACAGGTGGTTTTCAATTCTTTGCTTTCAAATAATAGCAGAAGACATAGTAAGATTTTCCCTCCATAATAAAAGAGAATATTAAATATAACTGGAGAAAAGTCACTATGTGCCTTTTGGCATAAAATCTGGATGGAGCTTGAAGAATTGATAGACATCTGAGTTTATGAATCTAAGACATTAATAAATGTGCACGCTATATTAGCTGATCTATAGATTTAATGCAACTGCTATCAAAACACTATTTTTTTCACAGAAGTAGAAAAAAAGAGTTCTAATAATCATCTAAAGTCACAAAACACTCAGAAAAGCAATAACAATATTGAGAAAGAGCAAACTTGGAAGCCTCACACTTCCTGATTTCCAAACAGAGTAGAAAGCAACAATACTTAGAACATAATGCATTAAGGACAGACCATATAGACCAACCAAAAAAAAAAAAAAAGAGAGCTCAGAATGAACTCATGCATATGTGGGAAACTCATCTTTAACAAGGGTGTGAAGAGTACACAGTGTGGAAAGGACAGTGTTTTCAATGACTTGTACACACACACACACACACATACACGAGTGAAATTGGATCCACAACTTATACCACACACATGAAACCTATTTAAAAGGACTGAAATCTTAAAGGTAAAACTTTGAACTAAAACTCTTAAAAGAAAGCATAGTAGAAAAGCTTTATGTCATTGATCTTGCTAATAATTTCTTGGGTACAACATTAAAGGTATAGGAAACAATAGCAAAAATAGACAAGTGGGAATATATCAAACTAAAAAGTTTCCACATAATAGACATTCAACAGAGCAAACAGACAACCTCATGGAGTGGAAAAAATGTTTTCAAACCACATATAAGATAGGGGGTTAATATCCAAAATGCACAAGGAATTCTTAACACTTATTAGCAAAAAATGGGAAAGATTAAAAAGTGGGCAAAGACATTGGGCAGACATTCATCTGTAAAAGATACAATTGACTACTGGGTAAATGAAAAAGTCCTCAATACTGCTAATCACTGGTGAAATTCATATTAAAAACCATAGGAAGACATTACCACAAAGTTTTTAGCACAATTATGTATAACAATTATTCAAAAAAATATAACAAGAATTGGTGTGGGTGTGGAAAATAGGAACCTTGGTGCTCTTTAGATTGGAATGTACAATAGTTCTTAAAATAATTAAAACAGAATTACTACAGGATCTGGGGGTTCCATTTCTTGGTATATACTCCAAAGAATTGAAAATGGGGTCTAGAAGAGAGATACTGGCACACTCATGTTCACAGCAGCATTATCCACAGTAGTTGTGTCTATCAGTGAAAGACTGGTAAGTCGAAACAAGATGCACACGCGTGTACACACAAGCACAAACACATGCATACAGTGGAATGTTACCACTAAACAGAGAAGGAATTCTGTTGTACATTATCAGATAGGTGTACCTTAAGGACATTATGACAAAAAATAAAAAAGACAAATACTTGTATGAGTCCATTCACCTGAGGTACCAAGAATCATCAAAATGACAGAGGCAGAAGACAGAATGGTGGTCACCAGGAGCTAAGGGACAGGGAGAATAAAGAGGTATTGTTTATTGGATATGCAGTTTAGTTTTGCAAGATGAAAAGAGTTCTGGAGATCAGTTGTTATGAACATTACACAATAATAGGAATATACTTAATATCATTTATCTATTCACTTAAAATTGTTAAGATGGTAAATATTGTTATAGTGCATTTTACCATGATAAAATATTTTAAAAAGAAATAATACAAATTTAACTTTCTTAATTTAGCTTGTAACACTTATGTATAAATTTTCAAAAATGTTAGTACCTAAAAACAATGATAAAAGCAAAGTATTGCAGCAATAAATACATGGGTACACAAATGACAATGATATTACTTTATAGAGTTCATTCTATATCCTAAGTACTATTCTAAATTACTCCATTTGATTAGGAAAAAAACTGCTTTAGTTTCCATTTTGCAGAAGGATAAAGTGAAGTGCCATGTGGAAAGATACCCAAGGTTATACAGTAGCTAAATGACAGGGTAGTCTGATATACCCAATTCCAACCTCTTAACTCCTACACTAAGATAAAACTGTGATTGTTACTAGTATTTCATGTATAATATTACCTAGAAAATTGCCACTCCCATTTTCTAAGGTATATGGTTTAAATTTGCTAGGTCATAACATAACACTTGAGAATAAGTAGTTTAATTCCACACATGCTATGTATAGGACCACAGATCTCCCCCTTGGAGTGGTTTACTTGTCTTCAAAATAAGAGCACAGGTTACATGGGATACTAGTACAGTTGGAACTGGGCAAAAGATGACCAGTCCTAAGTTGTTTAGGGTCAAAATTTTATTGACTAGCACATGTCATTAAATCATTCTTTTTTATGGCTGCTATGTGGACGCTAACACACAACACAGGGGGAGGGAAAGAAGAGAAGTAGAGTACATTAGACCAAGGGGAATGAAGGGAAGGGAGAGGGGATGGGAGTAGGAAAGACAGTGGAATGCATGGGTCATAACTTTCCTTTGTTCTTACATGAATTCATGACCTGTGTAACTCCACATAATGTACAACCTTAAGACTGAGATCCTAATTAGAATAAGGTACACTCCATGTTTGTATAACTATGACAAAATATTCTCTACTGTCATGTATAACTAAAAACAAGAAATAAAAATTAAAAATTCTATAGACTGGTATCACATCAAAAAGTCATCTGATGAGTAAATTGTATCACTGGAAAGGCAAAGAAGTGTAATGTGAGTTGAAGCTCTTCTGTCTTTCCTTCCTTCCTCCCTCCCTTTCTTTTTCTTTTTTAATTTTCTTTCTTTCTTTTTTCTTTCTTCTGCAAGTCTGAATTCACACAGCCTGAAATCTGATTTCACTGTTAACATTAATCTAGGGGGAAAACAAGGTTATAGTGTCCTTAAATTTGATTTATGCCAGCCCCAACTGTGCCAAGGGAGAAAAAGGGGACCAATCACATTTTGTACTTGCAAGTACGTAATGTGGTTCATGTAAAATGACATTCTGAAATACTTTTTTAATGTCATGGGAACTGTAAATGCCACTTTATTTTCTGAAACAAATATGAAGGATTGAAAGAAAAGGACATTTGGTAGGGATTTTTTTTCCCTTTTCATGAGAAAATGTTTGCCAGATTTTGCATACATTTCTTAATTCTAAATGACATTTTTAGCTTTCATAGAAACTCTCTACCCAGTATTCTGAGATTATTGTAGTTGAAAGATAGTTTTATAGATAAAATTTGAGTTAGAAAAAGAAGTCTCTGGGTCACAGGAAAGGAAATGAAAACCAACCTAAAAATGTCAAAATTGGAAATAGAGAAGACCCAGAGTTAAGAGGATGGCAGTGGGTTATATAAGGTTGCCTGATTTAAATAAGACCCAGAAATAGAAGAAAATATATTAGATGTTATGAGGAAATACAAAAAAAAATGGGTAATAATTTTAAAATTCAATGCTTTTCAAGGTGTTAAGAACATGAAAGGGATATTCATGGCTCTATAAAATGGAAGATCTGCAAATCACCTTCCATGAAACATTATTTGCAAATATTTTTAAGTTTAGTGTTGATTTATTCTTAGTTAAAATTTAGGAGGATATTAATATATGTTAGATTTTATAAGAATATTTATAAAGGACTTGGGGTTCGAAGGGAAACTTTAGTCAAGTCTGACCATAGTTAATTTATTAATCATGCATAAACTATTCCATCATTCATTCAACAAATTTATTCTTAATTAACTGGGGACATAGCAGTGAATAAGTAAGTAAAAATGCTTGCCTTTGTGGAGCTTAGACACTGGTAGGGAGAGACATGGGTGATGACATGTACCTATGTCATGTGGGGATAGGGATAGAAAGAAAGGAGTAAGGGAAAGTCACAAGGAGAATGAGACAGCTGCATTATCAGAGGATGATGGGGGTTCTCTGAGAATGGGGCATCTGTGTGAGCTCTGAAGCAGGTGAGGAATGACACCTGTAGCTACCTACTGGAGGTGCCGTGCAGAAGTAGCCAGTGCCAAGGGCCTGAAGTACCTAGGTACCAGGACAGGTCCAGAATTACAGAGCTTGCCTCAAGTTCCCCTCTTGGTAGAAAAGTCATTTAAAAGTGTCCTGTTTCAATGATTGATGTTCATGAATTTTAATCAGGGTCACCCACAAAGTGTCTGGGTTCTCAGGTAAGTAGTTTCTGTGAATCACAAGACTTAAATAATGTGATTAAAAAGTACTAGGTATTTAAAATTTTTATTTTTTAAATTTGTTCTAATTAGTTATATATGATTGCATAATGCATTTAGATACATTGTACACAAATAGAGCATTTTAATGAGCCCAAGTGTGAAGATTTAGGATGATGGGTTAATAAGAGGTATGTGTGCATCCTCCTAAACATTAGTTCAATCTCCAGTGATTTGTAAGATTCTGTGCAAGCATCATCCGATTTTGTTAAAGCAACTAGTGTATTTGCAATATAGATAACAGGAGACCATTGTAACAATCCAGGATTAGATGATAGTGATCGTCTGTATCATACGCTACTGATAATCACAAAGTATGGGTGGTGAGGAATGATCAATGGATCTTAAGTCCTCACTTCCTATTGATAGAGTGACACAAACAGGGAAAGTTCCTTGCTAAAACACTCATTCCACATTTCCACAGGTCTGGCCGTTATATTTCTGCATAAAGTACACGATATCTGAGTGTTGGTGTTTAACTCACTGGTGTGTCTATCGATGCACTGGTAATTCCACAAAGAACACTTCAACATGGCAAACATTCCTCCTTCATTGAGCCTGCTGGTAAAAGAGATTCAACAGAGACTTTGGAGATCAAGTCAAACAAACCTTAACTGGTTGGTTTTTTTCAAAAAAATTAAACACAGATCTAGCATATGATCTAGCTATCCAAAGTCTGAGTTTATATCCAAAGAAAGTGAAATCATCAAAGAGAACCCCTGCACAGCTAAGTTTATTGTGCCACTATTTACAATAGATAAGGAATCAGCCTAGGTATGTATAAAAAGATGAGGAGATAAAGAAATGTGGTATATATACACAATGGAGTATGATTCAGCCATAACAAAGAATGAAATTCTGTCACTTGCAACAAAATGGATGGAACCAGAGGACATTATGTTAAGTGCAATAAGCCAGAAACAAAAACACAACTACTGCATGATCTTTTTTGTCTGTGGAAACTTGAAAAATGTCAACCTGCAGGTAGAATAATGATTACTAGAGCTTGGGAGGGATGTGGGCAGAGGGGAGAATAAAAGAAGTTGGGCTTGATCAGTGCATATGTGGAAATACCACACGGAATGCCAGTATAATGTACAAATAATACATGTTAATAAAATATAAAATGGAATAATTTTTTAAGTACTTACTCAGTTTCTTGCTTTCCTAAAAAATGAATCCATTGTTGCTTTCTTATCATTGTGAGTAAGCGATGTCATTAACACAGACCAACACATTTATGTCTTTCCACAATGTCAGAATTTATTGACTAACAATAAATTCACAAGCTATGCTACTTTTAGCAGTTGGAATTCACTGAATATTCGTGGGCCACCTCATAATCAGAAACCTGGCAATTGCAAGTTCTTTTATTCCATCCCGATCTTAATTTCTGTTATCTATAACACTCAACTCACACATCACACTTCACACAAATTTATATGTTATATCACAAGAAGATTAAGAGAGGGCTCAGGCAGCTGTAAGGCTATTGGATACTGTGTAAGAGCATAGGCAGAGAGGTATGAATGCAAAAAGACTCTATAGGTGGTCAAAGGTTTTAATGAATCGATTTCACAGAATTGTCAAGGCAGAGGGTTTAGAAGGTAGGCAAGCTTCAGTGTCAACTTGGGATGTGAGTTTGGAATAGGGCTGTGTGTCCTCATCATGGGCAGGAGAAATCTCACTGAGCTGAAGCCTGGGAGTAGAATCAGAGGTTTGTCTCTGGCATTTTTCCTGGACAAGGCTCATGATGAGTGACAGGTGATGGGATCTGGGTATTGCTGTGCCCAGTCTTGGTGGACTCCTCCTATGGACCTTAGATAAGGGTGTTCAGTTTGGTAAGGTTCATAAGCTCCTGTGTCTGGTATTACTGATAGAATCTGAGATAGCCATGTGTCCAGATGCTCCTAATTTACTGTGATAAATTGACACAGAAAAGTTAATTAACGATCTCTGCCTTGTGATTGTGCTGGGCAGATGGTTGTTGTTTATTTGAACAAACAAGTTGTAGATTCACTCTACCTTGGCACTTAAACTCAAAATGGAGTAACTAATGTTAAAATACTGCTTTACTAAATGAAGTATCTCAGAGGAGTACAGCCTGAAACCTATACTTCTACACATTAAGACGCAATTCAGGGCAGGGTACAGCCTGCTCTCTGCACTCACCAACAGTGAGAAATCATGTTGGTTGTCTAAGCAACAGGACAAATTAAATAGGCAGTGGAATTAGGAATTACAATGTTAGAAAGTAGCTGGAAACAAAGGGATCATACAATAACCCCAGGTTCAACTATGGGTTATACCTGCAGGTCTTGAGCAACAGTTGGTCCGAGACTGAGGAGTAATTCAAGACAGGCATATTTTCATGGAATGTCTTGACATCAGAACATGGTTAGGGAGGTAGTCATTATGGAATGCCCCAAACAGACACTTAGGTAGGTCTATTTCTATCAGATGTCTAATCTTCCAGCAAAACATGGCTGCTTTGTGGTCCACATGAACCAAGGTATGTGGAATACTCCACTTGTAGAAACTCAAAATATTATTACAATAGTCCAGGGAGCTGTACCTTTTATATCTGTCTTATATTTTACAGCATTTCCTGCCTAACTTGAGATATTTCTGGTAAATGAGGTACAAATCTCAAAGTATCAGTTGAAGCTGCAGACAGAGTCTTAGTGCTTTGTTTTCTTAAAATTATTTTAAAGAAATAATTTAAGATTTGGTTCAGGATATAAATAAGAATCATCCAGGGATAAGATCCATCCATGAGTCAGCATGATTCAGCAATTCAGTGAGCCTGGGAACTGGAAGTGAGTTGGAATGTAATAACTTTCTAGCACTTGAATGTGAATAAAAGCTTTGAACCCCTGAAATTTCAAATGCTTGTGGTCATCTCTTTGAAGACAATTTTGTAATCCAAAACAATTCAGGGAAAGATCTTTCAGACAGGACAAAAAGTTGCTACCATGTCACACTTAAGAGAAACATTACTTGAGCAACTCCACCAAGATGAAGTAAGAATTTTTATTAGATGAAATCCTAGAGTATTCACAACTTCACAACTAGTGAAAGCTAGGATTGCCTAAAAAAAAAACTTGAAATAAACCGTTTCAGGGAAGAATTTCAACAACTTTAGTATTATAAAACGAGGGGAACTTTCAAGTCTCCAAACATTGTAATCATATAAGGAGGGCATCCCACTTTTTGAGGGAGATAACTATATTTCTCCAGATCTAAGAAGAGTGGGAGCTACAGGATGATAGGAAAGATCTCAAAGTTAGCTACTGTGAACTCCTATTATAGAAAAGCAAAAAAAGTAAAAATGTATAAATGCATTCTACTGTCATGTACAGCAAATTAGAAAAAAATAAAAACAATTTAAAAAAGAAAAGCAAACAAGCAAATAATTATCCATTACTGACTATTGGAATGGAAACTGAACATTGAAAATTAGAAATTCTGAACCATAGTGATATTTCAAGTGATGAATAAGCAAAATAGCATAGTCATAAAGTCACCATCCACTCAGAATAGACAGCCAGTTCTTCTAAATGGACTCCAGCTGTAGCTAACAGAACCTTATTGGTGACTATTTGGTGAATATTTGTCCAATAATAGTTTCTGAGAAAATTAATTTACCAAATTAACAATACAAGTGAGACTTTAATTTCCACCACATTTACTGACTCTCCCTTGAATGTACAAAAATTTTATTCATCTTTATATGTTAGAATTTGGTCACTGTTTCAGAAGCAATTTGGAAAAGTATTCTAGTTTTTTAAATTTTCAAAAAGTAAGTAAAAGTAAGTGGGAAATGGGTGAACGGTGATAGAGCAAGTAGTAATTGCTTTCCAGAGTCCTCCTGTAAGTAGGTAGTGACTTATTTGACTATCAGAAAAGAGCGAGGCACTGTCTCAGTATGTAGGATCAAGAAGCCCCAGCTGGACTGCATGTTCTCCTGTCTTTGGGTCACATTTGTGGTTTGCTTTGAGTGCTTTCTCAGAGAGGTAGGATCAGCCTACTCAGTTTCTTGTGATGCTGTTAACTCTAAAAGCAGCAAATTGGTACTGCCGATCTGGTAACTGATACCTTATCCATTTCTAAATGGTACTGTTGATTATAAATCAGAGCTTGATGATGCTGGACATGATCCCAAGCCTCTTCCCATTCACTGCTATTTTAGGCCAGTGGTAAGTTAGAAAATGTTAACAAGTCACAGAAAACACCATCTGATCAGGGAACCATGAGGAAAACATGGTAGAGGGGGGTAGTTGAATAAAACAGGGCAGGAGTTCTCATTTTTTAAAAATATTATCCTCAATCACATTTACTTCATGAATGACTTTTGCTTTTCAAACATTATTATATTGTTACAAATGACCCAAAACCTATTTGATTTTCTTCATTCTTATGACATCCTTGTTAGTATGATGTATTAAAAGTAGGCAAAATTCAGTTTTGAGAGACAGAAAGAATTATGGACATTGGTGGCCCAATAATGTAGTTGTACTTAACACTACCAACGTGTACACTTAAAATTGTTTAAGATGGGAAATCTTATATTGTAGCTTTCTCCCACAGTTTTCAGAGATACTGAAAAAATAGGCAAAAAAAAAAAAAAAAACTACAAAATAATGACACCTGTTTGGGAAACTTCTCAGTCATTTTACACTGATGAAGAGCCTACTCAGGTAGGTTCTTGATTGGTCAATCCTTTTAAAGGATTTTTAGTAACTTACTTCCTATGGGCTTGATACAGGAGGGCAGAGATTTTTCTAGTTTTTTTTTGTTTTTTTTTTAGATCTCCAATACCAAAACAGTGCTTGATACACATAGACACAGAACAAACATGAAAACACATTTCTTATTGTCTCTGACACATTCCTTACCGAAAGTAGAAAATAATAAAATCAAGTTATGAGAATACATATTTTATAACTCAATTCTAGAAGAAATCTATTTTTAAGTCCTGTTTTCAAGCATAAAATGCAGTCCATTTAAAAAAAAAAATGCAGCCTTGTTTGACATGCCCATTGCCCTTGTCTCCCAACTTTAAATTTTGCTGAGTTCACTGTGCTCTGGAAGCCTTGTAGATGTGTCCAGCACAAAAGGATTTTGGATTCTAGCAAGACTGGGAGAGTTTGGGTTACACCTTCACAGTTTTTCCAACCACAGGAATTTTCATAACTTTTAATATATCAATAAGCACTGGGAAGCCCTAAAAGGGGAATTCTACTTTGTTGTACTTCTCTCTTTAATAGTAGAGCATTGTGAGTGCATGTGCTGCTTGTTAAATATTCCTTGAAAGAATGTGTCCCAGGCCTAGTATTCCACAGAGCTTGAAAAACACAGCTCTGCTGGAAACGTCAGCGAGTCTATGTCCATTCTACCAGCTGTCAGGTGGAAACACTCAATAGCTGCTTGGTGGGTTGATGTGCCCCAGGTGTTTTCACAATAGATGGTCCAATCTAAGACAGGATTAAAATCTACAGAATCTTAGAAATTCATAAATCCTCTCTTGTTACTGATTTACTGTTCTGACAGAGATATGTTTGGAAAAACATCATTCTCAGGGTTATTCATTTTCAGATCATACCTGTTTCCTAACAGTCTTTCTTTTTACTATTTTAATCAAAACTCTCCAATATTCATCTCCAAAAATAAACATGGTTGTTTTATTTTTTTGGTGGTGGGGGCAACCAGGGATTGAACTCAGGGACACTCAACCACTGAGTCACATCCCCAGCCCTGTTTTGTATTTTATTTAGAGACAAATCTCACTGAGAGGGTCTCACTGAGTTGCTTAGCGCCTTGCCGTTGCTGAATCTAGCTTTGAACTCGAGATCCTCTTGTCCCAGCCTCCCAAACTGCTGGGATTACAGGCATGCACCACAGGGCCTGGTAGTTGTTTTATTTCCTTAAGCAACTGGCTTAAACAATTAACTAATCTCTTGTTGATGAAAGTTAAACAATTAAATTTATGCAACATGAGACTAGTGTTTTTTCTGTTCAGGAATAGGCAGAAGAGGAAATGTGAATTAATTTAACAAAATCATGTTATCTGTATATATAAATATACCACATGGAATTTCACCCTTATAAGTGAAAAAAAGGGTGTGGAAAGCACCCATCAAGGATGGATAATGGATGAACAAGGGGAGAATCGGTGGAGTGGAGTAGGTATGTGAGGGAGAGGAGGTGGGGACTTAAATGGATGAGATCAGTTTCCATTTATGAATGATTTTGCCTGGATAACCCAGCTACAAAGTATAACTAAAACACTCTAATAAAAAAAGATTTCTCACAAAGCTGTAGGTATATCCAAATCATCATCTGTTCCATTTAAACTGATGTCACTAGGATGTAGCTGAAACTTAAATTGAGGTTCACCCAGTTCAGTGGTTCTTCTTTCACTTACACTCTTATTAAAATATGAAGTCACATAGGAAATTCAACAAATGTAATTTTATGATGAGTTCTTTAAAAAAGGAATTGTTGGATGAAAGGATAACAGACATTAAGCTTTTCTACACATTTTCTCAAAAATCTTTCGAAGGACTTAATTACATTTTCATAAGAGAGTGTCTATGTACGAATGCACCAAATGAATAAATATGTATATTATCATTTATTTAAAACCTTCTAACAGGGATTGGGGTTGTAGCTCAGTGGTAGAGCGCTTCCCTAGCACATCTGATGCACTGGGTTCTATCCTTAGCACCATGTAAAAACAAAATAAATAAAAATAAAGGTATTGTGTCCATCTATTATAAAAAAAAAAAACCTTAAACTTTTTTTTTTAACTCAGTAGTTTTAATTTTTAAGGGGTAAGTTATTTTGAGGAAGGATTATTTATTTATTTATCTATTTATCTATTTATTTATTTATTTTTGGTACTGGGGTTTGGACTCAGGGCTTCCAGCATGCTAGATAGGCACTCTGTCCCTGAGGCGCATCCCCAGCCCTTTGTTCTAAGGATCTGTTAATGTTTTTTAGACATGAATGTTTTGTTCTTATATGATATCCCTTCCTGTGTTCTTTTAGAAAAAACCATTAGTTTTCCTTAATGATTTATAAAAATTCATTATATTTTAAGACTAGCCTAAATTTATTGGTATAGAAGTTAGTGTGGAATCAAATTTTCACTTTATGATAACTTTTCTAAGTTACTCCCATTCTTCTGTGTGTGTGTGTGTGTGTGTGTGTGTGTGTAACATTTTTAGGTGTGAATTCAACATACTTCATGGCATATTTCATCTGTGATTGACTGTCTGTAGTGCTATTAGCTCACTTTTGAGCAACTTTTCTTTTTTGTCAAAATATGGATGTGCTCATGGGAAAGTATTGAGCATGCAAAAATCATCTGTTATGAATGTCACAGAAGAAAACACTTTGGGAAATAGTTATTCTCTCTCTCTCTCTCTCTCTCTCTCTCTCTCTCTCTCTTTCTCTCTCTCAGGGGGAGGAGTAGAGGTAAGTAGGTGGAAGGGGAAGAGAGAACATAGGTCTCCCAAGATTTGACAAATCCAAAGACTAAGATCTCATTAGGATCCTGACATCGCCACCTCGACTCTGACACACCAGTTCAGTGCTGTGCTGTTCCATTTCCTCTCCAGACTTAAG
This sequence comes from Glaucomys volans, assembly GCA_020662805.1. Lineage (NCBI taxonomy): Eukaryota > Metazoa > Chordata > Mammalia > Rodentia > Sciuridae > Glaucomys > Glaucomys volans. The sequence goes on along the minus strand of JAJEJO010000093.1, from coordinate 1,078,734 downwards.
CAAGAGAAAACAGTCTCCTAGGAAGCTCCACCACATTCTTGATATGGTTTCCCATAAAACCCCCTTGATAATCAGCTAACATGAAGCATTCACATGAGTTTATTTGGGAATTGGCTGAAGTCTTTGTTTTCGCTGTTGTTGCTGCTGCCGACATAGTTTGCATCTGAAGTCATCCTGGCTGTGGTCACACTTCTTTGGCCAGGGATATTGTGAAAGCCTCCGTCACCACAGAAGCAGATGAACATTCCCCTGGAAATTCACTGAAAAATGGTGAAGCGGCCACTCGGCTGCTTCGTGGGAGGCCAGAGCTGTGACTCAGGCTCGTGACTTTGTGTCCCCAAATATCAGGATCCCTTTCCTGGTCATCTTCACTGCTTCTCACAAGACCTGTGGCCAGTCTTTTGGAAAAGTCATTTATTTTAACCAATTATTTTTCAGATTTCTGATGACTACTAAAAAGAAAAGATGTCCTCATTATCCTATCTAGGGGGAAAAACTTCTTTCATGTAGGTGAGGATTAAAATTCCTATATTCTGATATTTGTGACAATCTTTTCTTCTAATATTCCAAGTTAGTAAATGTAATTATAGAAAATTTACCAATTACAGATAAGAAAAAAAGAATATCCCCCAAATTACCCACTATGCCAGCAACCCAGTATTAATATTATTGACATCATAGTGAACACCTAGTTTCTTTTCTATGAACTTATGTTTTAAGGTCATGAAAAATCTCAGTTTAATTAAAAGTAAGCAAAAATAATAGAAGAACAACATTTTAAATACTCAGATAATGTGGTATTTTAATTTGGAGATTCATCTCTATGGTACGGAATTTGTCATCCATCTCTAGGTGTTAAAAAAAAAAATTGCGTACATACCATAAAAGTGTGGCTTAACAAGGCCGGTTTCAGAAGCTGGAGTTACCGTGGTGTTTCAGTCTGTTCAGGCTCCTGTAATAAAAACACCATAAACTGGATGAACATTCGTTTCTCACAGTTCTGGAAGGTGGTAAGTCCAAGATGGAGGAGGCCCTGCCAGGTTTGCATCTGTTGGGGGTCGACTTCCTGTTTCACAGTGGAGTCTTCTTGCTGCATTCTCACAGGGTGGCAGGGACAAGGCAGCTCTCAGACCTCTTTTATGAGGACACTCAGGATCATGGAAGCTCTGCCCCCATGATCCACCTGCATCCCAAAGCCACCATCTCAGGGAATAGAATTTCAGTGCATCAATTTCAAACTTGGATCTTGAGGAGCTACAAACCTTCAGAACACAGTACTTGGTTCTGTAGTTAACTTGGTCATGAATCTTTCAATGAATAAAATCTCTTACTCCCATTAGCCTTTCTTTACCCATCTCTACTATAGGACTTGATGACCTGGAAGTTCTTTTTAAGAGCCCTGCTGTATGATTCTACTCAAAATCAAACACTGAGGAAATCCCCCACCTACACTCCCAATTTTATGTGTGCTAAACATTCACTAGTCATAAGAGCTTAATTTACCATCTCAGAAACATAAACAATGTCAGATTCAGTATTATTTTTAGTCACAGATGTCTTTTGGTTTTGGAGAAAACCAAGAAAATGACTCTTCCATCGCACACATGCTAACTGTTGCGTAGCTCAATGTTTTCTTTTAAAATGTGGTCACGGTCCTGACAGCTTCTGGTATGTATCATGATAGTACCGTTTTTTCCTTATAAATGATGACTTCATTATTTTTATTAAAAAAACCCTGAGGTCTTGGTGCAAAATTCAGACAATTCTTAAAAAATACAAATAAAAAAAATAAATCCTGCCACCACAAGAGACTAAAAATAGCATTTGATGAGCCTCAATACAAATATTTTCCATGCATTGATACATAAAGAAAGACAAATAGACTAATAGAAAGGTGAAAAGGAAATATGAGAAATACACATGGTACTTACATTATAACTGTATTGAGAGGATTAGTTTTATAATATTGTGATCAGTCTTTATATATAATTTTAATATATTCTTACGGGTAAATGTGTATAAAGTGAAAGCAGTGTTAAACTTCAGGTCAAAGCTTTTTCAATCAAAGGATGGAAGAAAAAATGAGAAATATAAAAAGCTTGTAATCATTTTTTTGCATTCATGTTTCCATTTTCTGAAATATTTTATTCCTACTGTAAAAGGAAAAGAGCTTGGACATCTTACATTTTCTTTATCCTTCTTTCCCCAACTTACTTTCATTGGTTATATTATTGTTGTTGTTTTTCATGTTTTAAAAATTTTTTCAGTCAATTCTCACTGTTCTTAATATTTATTCTGTATTTGGTTGTGTCCATGGTCATCATCTGTTCTTTTCCAAAGCTTATCCATTTCTGAGCTATTTATTCTAATCTCTTGATAAGTCAGATTTAGTCATCAACATAATCGTTTTTATCATTAGTCCATTTATTTTAATATTCTGCAACTACAAAATGTTTTGTTCATGTTTTTAGTTTACTTCTTTTTTAATTATTTTATTTGTTCTAATTAGTTATACATGACAGTAGAATGCATTTATGTCCTTTGATGTAGCATACATAAATGGGGCACAATTTCTCTTTTTTCTGATTGTACGTGTTGTAGGATCACATCAGTCATGCAGTCATATATGTATATAAGGTGATAGTGTCTGTTTCATTCTACTATCCTTCCTATCCCTATATCCCCTCCCCTCCCATCACTCCCTTCTTCCTAGTCTAAAACTCTGTTCTTCCCTATCCCCCCACCCCATTGTGAATTGTCATCCACACATCAGAGAAAACATTTGTTCTTTGGTTTTTGGAGATTGGTATCTTTTTGAGAAGGACTCTGACTCTGAGAATCCTCAAGCTTTCTTATTTAAGAGTGGCTAGTCTTGCCTTTATAAGAAGTATAAATTCAAGAAATTATGATTATTATATGAATTGCAATTTTTTAAGTAAAATTCTGGTAAATTTGGTAAAATTCTGGTAAAATTAGGTAAATTTTCCTTTGCATTCTACAAGTACCAGTTATATTTTCATTGTATGACATCACTAAATGTCACTGGGACTCTGATTGTCAGGCAGAACAGTGCCTAGAAAGCATATACAAAGTAGCATGTAAATGTCTAGTAATAAAGTTCTGAAGTCAGATTTTTTAAAGTTCATTTTAAGTATTATTCTGTTTGTCTAGATGATTGAATATATATGTTTTTCATTACCTATTTCAATGCACTGAGCAGGATATGCCATTTAGGTTTTCTGCTTCAATATTTCTTGAAATATGATACATTGTTTCAAATACCAGATTATTTTTTCTCTTCATCTTAAGGAATTTTCTTCTTTCTTGAGTACTTTTGCCCCATTGTATCCATTGCTGTCTGTATTTCAGGAACACCAGCTTTGCTTAACTAGTTTCAACTGTGTTCTCTTCAGGATCGATAGATATCTTACCACTTCAAGCTCCTTGTGGTTCTTTCTATTTTTTTTCTCTCTGTGCTTATTAGACTATCTTGAGCTATTCCACAGTGGGTATATTTTTGGTCATGAATGTTATTCCTCCTCTTAACATTGAAAAGTAACTCACTAAATAAGCAGGAGTGTTGGTTTGGTATTTAGAATGTATCGACGACTCTGCAATCACTACTTTTTCATCTATGATCATCTTTTTTTTTTCTCCTTTCTGGTTTTATCCATACCATGTTTTTAAAGTGCTTTCAAGGGGATCTACTTCTGTTCCTTCCATTCCATTATTTCTAGATTTTTTTTTCTCCTTTCTCCTTCTGTCCATCCTCTCCTCCTCTTCCTCTCTTTCTATCCTCCTTCTGACTAGATGTAGGTAGGTCTCTCTCCTGTCTCCTGTGCTCACCAACTTTCCCATCTTACCCACATTTGTTTGGTGAAGCTTTGTTAAAAGCGTTAACTTCTTAAATAGTGTGGGGAAAATCTATTCAATATCCTTTCTGGATCATCTGAGAAGATCCCAAGCCATGGTATTTTTTGTAGCCAATATTCACTGGCTATGGATGTGTACCTTGAGGAAAGAGAGAGAAGGAGATTATCTGAAACTGCCTTTCAGTTTGAGGGGCAGGGACCTGAGATCTGCTCTTATTTCTTCCAATATTCTTTCAAAAATCCTGTATCAGGGCCCACTTAGGGATGAGTCCCATTTTTATAAGCTTAGTCTCACTCTCTAACACAGCCCAACATGATGAAGAATGGCAAGACCTGATGAATAGACAAGATATGCTATTTAGTGCTGGAATCTTGGTATCTTAACACTAGACATTAGTCAGTTTTCTGTTGATGCAACAAAATAACTGAAGAAAAGCAATTTAAAGGAAGAAAGACATATTTTGGTAATATTAGAGGTGTCAGCCTATGGTTGGCTGGTTGCATTGTTTATGGGCTTGTGGTGCAGCAGTACATCATGGTGGAAGGGAATGGTGGAGCTAAACTGCTCACTTCACGGAGGCTGAGAAGGGGAGAGAGACAGAAGGGGGCCAGGGACAAAATCATCCCTTCAAAGGCATGGCTGCAGTCACCCACCTCTTCCCAATAGGCCTAGACTCCACCTACTAAGTTTTCAACACTGCCCAATAAAGCCACTAGTTCGAGAACAAGCCTTTAACACATGAGTTTTGGGGGACATTCCAGATACAAATTATAGCACAGCACAAATGCATATTTCTCATTGGTTATAAAGTAATCTTTGTTTCCACATCCCCTAAGACCACAGATGTAAGGGTAGGTACCCCTGAGGATTCTTCAATGTCCTCTCAGGTTTTGTCCACACTTCCATTTTCTTTCTTTTTTTGGGGGGGGGGTTGCTTTTATTTTAATTGACAGTTTGCTCAAAAACACAGAATAGTGAAAATTTTATTAGCTCAAAGTTTAAGGTTACAAACAAAATCCTTAGGGTGAATAGAGTATTCCTCATTAATTATTTCATGAAAAGTGCAGGTTGTTGAGGAGAAAAAAAATCAGTGCTGTGCTACGTAGAGCACAAGATAAGCATTTCTATTTCATAAAATTAAATCTGGCATCTTAAAAATAAACACCAATAACCTATTGATATGTATGGAAATATCGTTTCCACAGGAGTTTATGAGCAGTGCAAGCTGATGGCTGTATTTTCAAATCTGAGATTACAATTTGCAAACACACACCAGCCCACACATTGGAAATGCACTTCTTGATTGAACCCAGGACTTAAAAGGGGTTCTTGCTGAGTTTCTTCAGTTCCCAATCTGAAAAGCTACCACAAGATTTAGCTCTGAGCTGGACATACTAAAATATGGTAGAAAGGAGATAAATGAGTTTGAGTAGGATAGAGCTCTTTTTCTGATGAACCACTAGTAACATTTCCAGTCCACCCCAGAGCCCTCCATGCCCACCTGATGCAGCCCTCATTTCAGTGAGGCATCTGAGACCAGAGTCCTATGCAGGTGAAGAGTGATAGGACTGAACTTCGCACAGTAGACACTGCTTTGCAACCAAGGCATTCTAATTCAACTCAGCATAATGAAATAGGTGTGTGATTCTTAATCCACTGTGATAGGATGGCTCTAAAGCAGGGAATGTCAATATATTAAGCCTTCCTCTTATTATTATTTCAAGCATTAATGACTACTCCTTTCCAGGGTTGTATTTACAAACATTCACAGGTTACCATGTTTTCTTTCTTGTGATCTCTTGCTCCATCTTTACACTGAACTTAAGTACAACCAGAAATAAAAATAAACACAGAAGCAGATGCAGCAGCCAATTATCTGCATTATGATGTTAGGGGGAAAATCACTGCTGGAAAGATCAAGAGTAGAGGGAGAGTTGGAGAAGGGGAAGTGTTGGTGGGATGAATTAGAGCAAATTATAATCCATGCTGTTGTGATTATGTCAAAAGGCGTCCTAATATTTTGTATAACTAAAAAAAGATCACCACTAGTATGTGTTTTTTTAAAATCACTTAGCATTTACCAACTGTTCAGAACAAAGGTCATTTCCAAGTAGAAAAGTTGCTCTTCCAACTTCTCCATTGGCCCATGTGCAGCATAATTTATTCTGTTCACTAAAACTTGTGGCAAACTTGACTCTTAGTGATGCCAAATGGGCTTGTAGACACAAAATGCCCTGAGGATGACGGTCACCAGCAGGATGCTGGAAACTTCCCATCAACACCATATTCTGCCCACGTAGCACTACATATAGGTGGCTCTGCTCCCACGGCTCTGCCAGGCTTGGGCCTTCTGCCTGCCCCACCAGGAGGCTGCACAGGCCCAGGCAGCCACAGCCACACGATATCTTCCACAACACAAGTGGTAAAAAGCCACCCTTCCATTTTCAAACACAAGGCTATAACTGTAAATTCTCAAGATTCTGTTGATTAAGAGAAATTTCAAACTTTTATAAAAATAAATTATTTTATAATACAATTATAAATTATAGTCATGTTTATTTATAAAAATAAAAAGAAATTGTAACTGTTTCTAAGACATATTTGGAATTGAATCATTACCAGAATCTTGGATTCTGTTCCTTAAAAAACATTTTTCAAGTGGCATTAGGTCTTACCTATTTCTCTTACAAATTTTTACTGAGATTTTACAATTTTTGGTCTATTCAGTAAAGTGTTGGGAAGGAAATTTCTATGTTTTGGTTTATTCTGCTCATTCTACCTAGAAATTCAGATACCTTGGTTTCTTTCCTTTCTAATTTACTTCTCCCTATTCCCTTTGCTATTTCATGTTATTATTATTCAATTTAACTTCTTTATAAATACAATATATTAACCTGATTTTAAAAACCAAGAATTTCATTAAAAGTCTATCTCTCATTCCTATTCCCAATCCTGCAAGTTCCTACCCACTTCTCATAAAAAATAACTACCATTACTTTCACATATATGTAGTTCCAAAAATTCTTAATACAAATAGAACAAATGAATATAGCACCTACTATTCCCTATTTTATGCAAAGCTTGCCATGTTATACATTTTGTAATTTTTTAAATTGTTTTCAAGATTTTTTTCATATCAGAGCAAAGAAAGCTCCCTCAATACTTTTATAAGTAACATCAAATTCCATTGCATGCTTATGTCATTACTTATTTAACCAGTCTTTTATTGGTAGACCTATGGATTGATTTTAATATTTTAATAGAATAAATAGTACTAAAACATATTACATGCAATTTTAAGGTTGATGTTTGTAGGGGTGTTAGCTCTTTACATTCCCCATAAGATATGTTACTGAGAATCTGTTTTCTCATAACTTCATCAGCAGAGTTTGTAGTCAAAGTCTTAAATTTTTTCTCATTAGATGAGTAAAAATAATATATTTCTTTTTTTTCTACAATATAAAAGAGCAACATTTATTAGGAACTAACATTGTGTCAGGCATGTGTTCAAAACAATATATTTTTTTCTTTTTTTCTTTTGATTCATTGTACACAAATGGGGTACAACAATTGTTTCTCTGGTTGTACAGGAAGTAGTGTCGCACCATTTGCACATCAGAGATGTACATAGAGTAATGATGTTTGTCTCCTTCTGCTGTTTTTGCTTCCCCCATCCCCTCCCCACTCCTGATTTTCCTTTATACGATCCATCCTTCCTCCATTCTTGCCTCCCTTCCACAAAAAAATAAAATAAAATAAAATAAAATAATGAAGGGCAAAAGACCTGATCAGGAATTTCATAGAAATAAACTTTTCTTAGTGTATGTCTCATCACTGTTGGATTGTTCTTTTACAATTAAGAATGGTGTCTGCTGTGAATTTTTGTACATAAACTTTGTCTGAATTTGAGATGATTTCCTAGGATACATTCCTGGAAGGAAAACCATCAAGATATTGAACAATCAAAAGGTCTTGCTTGATGCAAATATATATACATATATTTACAGAATTTTAATTCATACTTCATTCATAATTCACATATTCTTTTATGCAGTCATAGTTTAACATTTCAAAATTTGCTCATTTATTTATTTGGTTTGTAGAACTTTCAAATCGCAAAGAGTTCTTTTTATATTATGAAAATAATTTATATCATTCTCAGTTCATTGATTAGGGTACTCTGCTCTGTCACTGAGGTAGATTCCTATCTATTCTGGGCATCAAGTTTAAGATCCACTGGGTTAGGGGATCCACATGTTCATCTTTACAATATGTGTATGTAGCTTTAGAGTGTACATACAAATATAGTCACCCCCCGTGAGTCTGATCTTACCTTCCTGGGGCTTCAAAAAGGATTATGTTTCCTCTTTGTGTCTGGTTGTGATGGATTCCTCAATCTTCTCAGTGTTGAAAGTTGGGTTCCCCTCCCAGTGCTTCTCATCCATGTAGGAGTGCTTATTTGCCTGTGGTACAGAGCAGATAGTACCTCACATGTCATTTGCATATCAAATGCTCCTGGCAGAGAAAGGTAAATTCTTCCCAGTCAATTCTAGTCTTTATTCTAGAGGCTGAAATTCATCCCAATCTTGTGAATGACATAACTTCTGTTTTATATTTTATTAAGGGAAATCTGATGCACACACATGTACATCTGATAGCTATAAATTATATGTCCAGTTTATTATTCTGAGTTATGACTTGAATGTGTCCCCCAAAAGCTCATGTGTAAGATGATGCAAGAATATTTAGAGGTGAAACGATTAGGTTATGACAGACTTAACCCAATGAATTAGTCTCAGTGAATTAGTCCCCTGAGAGGGATTAACTGAGTGGTTACTTTCTGCAGGTAGGGTGTGACTGGCTGGAGGAGTGGGTCCCTAGGGGCATGACTTTGGGGTATTTTGTACTGTTCAGCAGAACTCTCGCTCTGCTTCTCATTGGGATGTCTTGAGCTGCTTCCTTCCACCACACTCTTCTGCCATGATGTTCTAAGTCACCTGGAGCCTCGAGGAATGGAATTGACTGACTATGGTCTGAGATCTCTGAAACTGTGAGCCCCCAAATAAACTTTTCCTCCTCTAGTTGTTCTTGTCTGAACTTTTGGTCACAGCAGTAAAAAGCTGACTGAAGTACTCTGTTAGCTCCTTTACATCCATATATCCACTAGGTTAAAAGAACATAAGTAAACAATGAGCCAGCAAGGGTAAAAATTAAAAAACACCTATTTTTCCTTCTCACTTTCCTTCAAAGCTACTTGTGGCTATGTTTCCCTTCCAGGGATATCTTAGAAAGTTTCAGAATTTATTTTCATCTCACCTTAGATAATAAGTCCATCAGACTCATTCCCAAGAATAGTTTCAATTCAGAATAAAATTTCTCATCAAATTTAGGAATCATAATTTTCAAGTGACATACAAACTAAGCCTTTTCTGCTCCCTGGGCAAAGAATCACCAGTGAGAAGCGTGTAGGGGTAGGTGTGGATGGGTTGGGGTGAGGTGACCCAAAGAAGGACCTCTGACTCTCTGAGCTGGGATGTGAAAGGAGACGAATAAGGACAATGGAAAGGTGAAGCATGCCTTTGTCTGGTACTCTAAATCTTATGAAGTTGGTGTTCTGTGAATACATTTCTATGCAAAAATATGTAGCAAGTGGTAAAATTGACCTTTCCAGTTATTGAGCAAATAATACGTTACTTAAGAGATGTCCTTGAAAGAACTGAATAACAATTTTTTTTAAAAAGATCCTATGACACAACATACTGCAAATTAAAATTACAGATTTAGAAATGAATTGCAGTAAACCAAAAGAAAAAAAAAGCTTTAAAGAACTAGGAGAAAAGTTATGTAAATATTTACCTTACTGAAGCATGGGAAAGGTCATTTTTTAAATAAAAAATATAAAAAGACAAACTGTTAAATTATGCTGCATGAAAATTAAGGTATTCTATGTATCAAAATTGTCACAGAATTGCTAAGCAATTTGAGAAAAATATTTAAAAATATTTATTAACAAATAGGTAGTTAGGTGGAAACATATCTCTCGTCACATATGAATATGCTAAAATGAACTGCACTATTAGCATAGTAATAATTCACTAATAACAAGGGGGAACCTCATGAAAATAGAAGGGAGAATAGTAGAGGAAGAGAATTGAGGGGAGGGAGAGAAGAAAGGGAGAAATTATAGAATGAAATTGGCCAAATTATTGCTATATGCATGTATGAAAATACTACAATGAATTACACTATTACATATAATTATAATGAATCATTTTTAAAAACCAATAAAAGAATAGAAGGAAGATCAGTAGAATAGAAGGTGATAAGGGAGCAGGAGGAAGGGAAGGGAAAGGGAAGCACTAAGAATGCTATGGAGCAAATTATCTTGTAGACAATTATGAATATGTCAACATGAACCCAATTATTATGTATAATTATAACACACTAATAAAAACATTAAAATCACTACCCCACTAAAATTGCATATTTAATCAAGTTTAGAAAATGTTAGGTGATACAAGAAAAATGTTTATGAGTTTGTATCAACTAAGATCACAGTCAGTTGACAATGGTGTGTTATGAAATGTCTGTGAGAGTTAGTTCTATGTGATAGGATTGTGGAAAATTTGAAATGTGTTTATACTTTTGTGAATTGTCTGAATTTCCTTTTATATTCAGAGAAGAATATTTCATTTCTAAAAATGCAGAAATCCAAAATAAAGTCAATTTTTGATCTTCATTAAAAGCATTTTTAGAGCAATGGTGTGAGAAGACATTTTCATAATATATGTGCTCTGTTTCTGTAAAAAGATACCTTTTTGAAATAATCACATTTGCACTATTAGAAATGTATAGGGAGTTGTATTTTTGTCAAATGCTTTTTCTGCATCTATTGAGATGATCATATGATTCTTATTTTTAAGTCTATTATATGATGGATTTACATTTATTGATTTCAGTATGTTGAACCAACCCTGAATCCATGGGATGAACCCCACTAGATTGTGGTACACTATCTTTTAAATATGTTTTTGTATGTGATTTGCCAGAATTTTATTGAGAATTTTTGCATCTATGTTCATCATAGATATTGGTTTGAAGTTTCCTTTCCTTGATGTGTCTTTGTATGGTTTTGGTATCAGGGTGATATTATTCTCATAGAAGGAGTTTGGAAGTGTTCCCTACTTTTCTATTTCATGGAATAATTTGGGAATATTGGTGTTAATTCTTCTTTGAAGGCATTGTAGAACTCAGCTAAGAATCTGTCTGGTCCTGAGTTTTTCTTAATTGGTAAGCTTTTAATGGTATTTTCTATTTCATTACATGAACTTGTTCTGTTTAAACCATGTAAGACCTCCTGATTCAGTCTAGGTAGGTCCTATGACTCTAGAAAATTGTCAATGTCTTCAATACTTTCTGTTTTATTGGAATATAAATTTTCAAAATAGTTTCTGATTATATTCTGTATTTCAGTTGTATCTGTTGTGATACTTCCTTTTTCATTATGTATTTTAGTAATTTGGTTTTCTCTTTTTGCCTCTTAGTTTACGTGGCTAGGGGTTATCAATTTTATTGATTTTATCAAAGAACCAGTTTTTTATTTTGTCAATTTTTTCAATTGTTTTTTTTGTTTCAATTTCATACATTTAATCTCTGATACAGCACCCCTTCATGTTCAATGCAATAGAAAAACTAGGGATAGTAGGAACATACCTCAACATTGTAAAAACCATACATGATAAAATCAAGGCTGACATATTCTAAACACAGAAAAATTGAAAACATTCTCTCTAAGAACTGGAACAAGACAAGAATGCCCTCTTTCACCACTTTTATTCAACATTATCCTTGAAACTGTAGCCAGAGCAATTAGACAGAAGAGAGAAATAAAAGGTATAGCAATAGGTAAAGAAGAACTCAACCTAGCACTTTTTGCTGATGGCATGAATCTATATTTAGAAGATCCAAAAATTTCACCAAAATATTTCTAGGACTAATGAATGAATTCAGCAAAGTATCAGGATATAAAATCAATACACATTAAATCAAATGCATTCCTATACATCAGTAATGAATCCACTGAAAGAGAAATTAAGAAAACTACCTCATGCACAGTAGAAAAATACTGGGGAATCAACCTAACAAAAGAGGTGAAAGACCAAGCTATAGAACATTAGAGAAAATAATTGAAAAAGACCTTAGAAGATGGAAAGATCTCCCATGCTCCTGCATAGGCAGAATTCATATTATTAAAATGGCCATACTACCAAATTTAATGCAATTCCTATTAAAATTCTAACAACATTCGTCATAGAACTAGAAAAGGTAATCATGAAATGCATTTGGAAAAATAAGAGACCCAGAATAACCAAAGCAATCCTTAGCAAGAAATGTGAAGCAGGAGGCATCACAATACCAGACCGCAAACTGTACTACAGAACTATAGTAATAAAAATAGAGTGGTTTGGCACCAAAATAGACACATAGACTAGTGGTACAGAATTGAAGACACAGAGACAAACCCACATAAATACAATTACCTCATACTAGACAAAGGTGCCAAAACCATCCACTGGAGAAAAGATAGCCTGTTCAACAAATGGTACTGGGAAAATGGAAAGCCACATGTAACAAAATGATATTAAACCTTTTTCTCTCACCCTGCATGAAACTCTACTTGAAGTGGATCAAAGACTTAGGCACTAGAACAGAGAGAGACCCTGTGACTACTAGAAGAAAAAGTAGGACCAAATCTTCATCATGTTGGCCTAAGTTATAACAAGACCCCTAAAGTGCCAGAAGTTAAGTCAAGAATTAATGAATGGGATGGATTCAAACTTAAAAGCTTCTTCTTAGCAAAAGAAACAATCATGTGAAGAGATAGGTTACAGATTGGGAGAAAATCTTTACCACAGGCACCTCAGGTAAAGCATTAGTCTCTAAGATATATACAGAACTAAAAAAACTTAACGACAAAAAAACAAATAATCCACTCAATAAATGGGCTAAGGAACTGAATAGACACTTCAAAGAAGAAGATATACAACCAATCAACAAATACATGAAAAAATGTGCAACATCTCTAGCAATTAGAGAAATGCAAATCAAAACTAAGATTTCATCTCACTCTAATCAGAATGGCAATTATCAAGAATGCAAGCAACAATAAATGTTGGCAAGAATGTGGGAGGAAAGGTACACTCATACATTGCTGATGGGACTGCAAATTGGTGTAACCATTGTAGAAAGCAGTATAGAGATTCCTCAGAAAACTTGGAATGGAACCACCATTTGACTCAGCTATCCCACTCCTGGGTTTATACCCAAAGGACTTAAAATCAGCATACTACAGTGACGCAGTCACATCAATGTTTACAGCAGCTCAATTCACAATAGTTAACCTATGGAACCAACCTAGGTGTCCTTGGTGTCCTTCAACAGATGAAGGGATTAAAAAATGTGGTGTATATATGCAATGGAATATTACTCAGCTTTAAAGAAGAACAAAATTATGACATTTGCTTGTAAATGGATGGAACTGGAGAATATCATAGTAAGTGAAATAAGCCAAACCCCAAAACTAAAAGCCAAATATTTTCTCTGATATGTGGTGCTAATTCACAGTAAGTGTGTGTCGGGGTGCTAGGGAAGAATTGATTTGCTTTAGCTTAGGTAGAGGGGAGTGAAGGGAAGAGAAGGGGTCTTGGGTAGGAAGGATAATAGAGTGAAACAGACATTATTACCTCATGTACCTACGTGTCTGCAGGACTGGTGTGATCCTACAACATGTACAATCAGAAAAATGAGAAATACTCTCCATTTATGAATTATCAAAATGCATAAGTGTATTCTGTCATTTATAACTAATTAGAACAAATAAAGAATAATTTAAAAAGAAATGAATGGGGAATTACTTATTTCAAAGTGATTGTTTGTAGGGCTGCATATATGGCTCAGTACAGAGTACTTGCCTAACACACCCAAGGCCCTGGGCTTGATCCCCAGTAACTCCCCCACCCCACACACACACAAGAGCTGTTTGAAAAAGTCATTTGCATGTCTAAATCATTTACAAATCGTGGTTTTGTAAGGTTATAAAATGTCCCAAGTGAGAATAATAACATGGTAGTTTATGTGCTGCCCTATACCCTATCACTGAATGTGTGCTGGGAAAAATCATTTTTCATTTCTGCTTTTTAGTTCATTTATAATAAACCTGAGATCTGAACTTTAACTTAAATAATATTTGAGCATGTCAGGGAATGTCTTAATTTGCCTCAAGGGCCGTGACTATTTAAGCTATAACTTATTCAGTATTACCAGGGAGTCAGATGAAGCAATGAGGCATATTAACCAAGTATTAGTTGTGAGCACAGGAAGTGAGTTTAAGTATATACATTATTTCTAGTATATAAGGTTATTTCTAGCTCATTTCCCATATCCTATGACCAAAAACATATAAGTAAAAACTGTAAAACAATTTGGGTAAAATTTCTTTAAAGTAATAGAGCATAAACTGCATTAAAACATTCTCACTTATTTCTTGCATCTCCAAAGACTTTCAAGTAGCTCATTTAAAAAATTTTTTGTTAATTTTTTATTTGTTCTAATTAGTTGTACATGATAGTAAAATGCATTTATACATTTACATAGATCATACATAAAGGAAGTATTATTTCTCATTTTTCTGATTGTACATATTGTAGGATCACATCGGTCATACAGACATATATGTACATGAGGTAATAATGTCTGTTTCATTCTACTCTCCTTCCTACCCCCAGAACCCTTAATACAAGCTCACTATTCTTTTTACAATTAAAAATAGCTTAAGTTTATTTGACCAGTTACCAAGTTGCAGATAAAGTAATTTAAAAATTCATAACATTAAATTACTATCTAGTATTTTTTTAAATGAAGACTGAAACACGTATTTTAGATTGGAAGAATTTAATAATCCATGAAAAATTAAAACTACCTGAATTCCTTCCTTTGGGATGCTAATAAGCAGTGCATTTTGACACATGTTCTGTATCTATTGCCCCCACTATCAGATCTGAAATCTGAAATCCTATCCGATCGCTTGTTGTCCTTTTAAGATCATATTGCTCCATGATGAAAGCAATACTCCCTGGACACCGTCTGTAGAGTTTTAGATCATACAAGGACAAAAACATGGGTTTGGATTGTTGTTGGTGACTTAACCTTGCATTTGTTTTATTATTATTATTGTTTCTTTAAATATCAGAGCAAGTGACAATGCCTGATGGGACAGGGCAGGATAACCACAGTACCCAAAGATAAACCTTGACTAGACTCAATAATTGAGTCTCCCAGGGGAATTACAGAGAGGAAAGACTTGCATAAATTTGGAAAAAAGCACCCAAACAATTGGGGGGTAAGAGCAAGGAACATATGAGTCCTAATTTTAGTTGAGGCACAAATGAAATATGCCAAATGGAAGAAGATATAAACTTTTCTAGGAACATAAAAATATGGATTTGCTCAATTTGGACACAACATAATCCATTGAAAAGGACTATAAAGAAGAAGCTCATGTCATGCATAGGGGGTTCACTTGCTATTTTCTATTATGGGTGCCACAACTCTAAATGTTCTGTGAAGCAATGTACGTGTAGGTAAAGTAACTGTAAAACAATTTATAAACAAAAAGCCAGAAAGAGCTCTGTTTCCAGGTTGCCATTTCCTGAGCTGCTTTCTTCCTTCATGCCCTTCCACCATGATGTTCTACCTTACCTCAGGCTCAGAGGTGTGGAGTTGGCCAACCATGGATTGAACCTATGAAACTGTGATCCAGACATAAACTTTTCCTCCTCTAAAACCAACCAACAAACAAATGAACAAACAAACAAAATATACCAGAAAAACTTAAGTTTCTTCACGAAGGCTCCCATATGCATAAACATATAATTTTTATAAATTTGCATATATAGTGCATATAATTTAGCAACAATTGTTTTACTCAACACTATTCATTGACCGTTTCCTAGAAGATACATATCATTTAATGTAAAGACAGCACAGTATGGACCACTTATACCTATTCACTCAAAAAATTGTTTTAGACCACATAATTATGTAATTGGCAACTGAGCACACATTGTGGTACTATAATAAGCAAGTAGAGGTAATTCATACTTTTAGGAGTATATATACATAGGCTGGAGCATGGATTCCTAATATATATGAGGAGACTCAAAATAATGACTAGGAGATACTGATCTTTTCTGCACTTGCACCAACGCACCTGGACTTGAGAGTGCAGGGAAGCCTTTGGTTCAGTCACCTCTGGCTGAGATCATCCCCTCATGGTGCTCCTCAGAGTACATCAGTGATTAACAATGCAGCCTGTGGTTCTCGTAGGCTGTGATCAGTACGGTTGTACCAAGCACACGTTCTTATATTACAGCATGGAGAAGGGTCAAGGAGCTGATTTCCTACCTAGATGCTTACATCAGTGGTCAGTTTCAGAGCTCACCTCTGCTTCCCAGTGTGGTTGAGGGCCTGTGAAACTGGAGAAGGAGTTAGAATTGCAGGACCATGCTGAAAAGACCAACATGTGGTAAGATGCAGTGAAGGGAAAGCAAATCACATGGGGGCACCCAGTTGGGGAGGTTCTAAATAACATCCTCCACTTCTGTTTCCATGTATCAGAAATGTTGTCCATTTGTTCTTGAGAAGCATTTGGTGGGTTCACAGTATCTGAAACATGACTTCTCTGATAAGGCAAATCATTTCTGCGAATTAGAGCATCCTGGACATTTTGGAATCTTTGATATGAAAACAGTTTAGTTGGATAAAAAATCCATAAGCATTATCAAATTCAAGGTTTCACTTTTTTAGGTAAGAAAAAGAAAAGCTGATGAAGAGTACTTAAGAGGTGTAATTTAAACTATTTTATACCTTGATGCAAAGAATCAGCTTTACAAAACAGATTTTAATTTCTCATTTTTAACTATGGAAAATAATTTGCTTGATTCAACAATTAATGTCTGCACTGTTTTATGCTATATGGTATAAAAATACATTTATTTATCTAAATCTCATTAGAAAAGAACTAAGTACCTTAATAAATATTGCAGTATGTTATACAAGTAATATTGGCTTCTTTATCTTTGCTACCAAAATGATAGAGGCTAGGAAGCAATGGCCCAATAGCTGCTTCTTAAACTATCTGTAGTAAAATATTTGTTACATGTATATAATATACAATATATTATCTTATAATTATATAATTTTTAATGTGTAGAATACCATTAAATTTTTTATGAAATAATTATTAATGCAAGTTAATAATTTAGAAAGTTGAAAAGAAAAAAACATAGAGTTCAAGCCCCTATTTTAAAAAATGCTAAATTTAATGTTCCCTTATTAAATTGCTATAAAAGCTGAATGTTTAATCTCAATTTCTTACCATATCAAGTCAGGGACCCACTTTGCCTAACCCTGATCTGTTAGTGTTTGACTCAAATTTTGGGATATTAGAAGTAATGCTGTGCCTGATATTGTTAGATATACGATTTAGTAAAGGCTTGGATTATTTCCTGGAAATAAGCTTTCAGATGTAGAATAATAGAAGACTTGTTATATGTCTTTTTTAAATTTTAGTTTACTTATTTTTTGACATGATTTATTGTGTTGCTGAATATGTAGCTGTGAACCTCATCCTTGTGTTGTTAATTTTGCGTAGCGCTAGATTTTGCCAGTTTTCCTTACAAAAAGTAGCATATCCTAGAACAGTCAAAAATTATTTGGAAAAAATTAAAGTGAAATGTATCAATTTTCCCTATGTTAAGACAACAGTAATCAAGACAATTAGATGATCCATAGGGAAAAGTTGAACATCGACCTAAACCTTATACTTTATATAAAAATTATTCCTGGATGGATCATGAACTTAAATATAAAACTACAAAAGTTATAGAAAGACAAAAAATAGGAGAAAGTCTTCAGGATCTACTTTTAAGGGAAGTTCTTAGGCTTAACACTAAGCATGATCCATGTGTTAGTCAGTTTTGCATTGTTGCAACAAAATACTTGAGACAATAAACTTAAAAAGAGGAAAGCTTTGGCTCACAGTTTTGGAAGTATCAGTCTGTGGTCAACTGGCCCCACTGCTTTCTGGTTCATGATAAGGTAGTGTATTTTGGTGAGAGCACATGGCAAAAGAAGCTGCTTACCTCCTTGCAGCAGGGAAGTAAAAAGAGGATAAGGAAGAGACCACTGTTCCCAGTGACCTTCCACAAGATCTTACTTCCCAAGGTTCCTCCAACTCTTAATACTGCCCAGTCAAGGACCAAACTCGTAACACATGGACCTCAGGGAGACATTTATAATGCAAACTATAGCAATCCATGTAAGGAAAAAATAATAGATTGGATTTCACCAAAATTAAACATTTATGCTGTGAAAGAACTTCCTAATAGAATGAAAAGACTTGAAGAAAATATTTGAAAATCACATATCATGATCATCATTTAGCAATAGACATTAGAGAAATGCAAACTAAAGCCAAAAGAAATATCACTGTACAGCTACCAAAATAGCTACAATTTTAAAAATTATAATAATGGCAAATGCTAAAGGGGTGCAGAGAACTTGTATCACTCATATACTGCATTTGGGAAAGGGAAATTGTCCAGCCACTCTGGAAAATAGGTTGGCATTTCCATACTAAAAATGGAATTACCATATGACCCCACTCATTGCATTCTTGTATGTATATCACAGATACTTTTTAAATTATGCAGAAAATTCATCCATGACAGTTTATAGAAGATTTTAAAATCCTGATAGGCAGTAATTGGAAATAACAAATATATCCTTCAGTGAGTGGCTAGAATGTTATATTCTATGTTATGTTATGTTACTTATGTTATATTACTCAGCAATAGGAGGGAAAGTCTTATTGTGACACACAACTTGGATCAACCTCAATGGTATTATATGGAGTGGAAAAAAAGCCAAACTCAGGACACATATTTGGATCTATCCATGATTTCATTTATGTAACATTTGTGAAACAACATAATTATGAATGTGGTGAACAAATTAGTGATTGTCAGGGATTAGGCAAGGGATTGGGATTGAGATCAATTTGGATACAAAGGGGCAGGATGAAGGACTTGTGTTGATATAATTATCTTGAGTGTGGTAACAGTTACAAAGAGGTACTCAAGCAAAAAAAAATTGCAGAAAATCAAACAAACATACACAGAAAGAATGCATGTAGAACTGGTGGAATCAGAATGTACTCTATGAATTGTACCAAAGCCTTTTTGATATTGTACTATACAAGATGTTAATAATAAGGGAGACATTAAATATCAGATAAATACATCTATGAATGTAAAAAAATACATTTTATAACTAAAAATGCAATTTTCTATTGAACTCATTTAAAGAAAAAAAGAAATCACACTATGATGTATAAGGAGGAAATCCTGGAGAATTTTCAAAACAGAAGAGTGAAATCATGACATCTACCAACAAACATCACATGTATATTTGTATCAGAACTTTATATTTTTATTTTATAGTGGAGAAAAATTGAAGAAAATAAACAAAGACCTAATCTCAGAGGTGCTAGGCAGGCTGATGGGTATGCACTTGACATTGCTTGGTATAAGGGCACTGTCCAAGTTCGTGACATTATTATGTCTCAGACTTTAAAAGCCTTATTGGGTAAAGCAAGAGAACTTTGTATAAACATCCCACTTTTATCCACATGATTTCCTAGAACAATACTAAAAAATGATAGGGAAATATTAAAGGAATGGGAACCAAGCAAGAATATTGCTTTTGAAATGCTGTCTGGGAATATTTATACTTTTCATACTAAGACCTGAAAGAATTTCCACTTCCCCTCAGAGAGGGCACTGTGATAGTGATGGACTTAGCTCATCCACTAGTTCCCTATATGGTGTACTCTTCCCTTCTAAATTGGTGGGAAATTTATGGCTTTCCATTCCTGGTGTGTATTGGGATCCCAAATGAAAAAAAAGAAATCCCAAAGGTAAGTTGAGGAGAAAAAAAAAGGAATTGAAGAGGAAAGGATGAGAAAGAAGATAGTCCATGTGAGAATAGTAAAAACATAAAATAAAGCAACCAAACCTTGGGCTTTCTTGTGAGCTTATTAGAGGATAGCAATTACCCAGGGTGCACCTAATGGCTCTAATTCTCTGGTCTGCATATTCTCAAAGGCAGAAGACAGAGAAATCACTCAGAACAGAAAGTTGGTCATGCCCTGATTAAACCCACATAGACGATCTTTACCTTCAGCCATCTCAGGTGGGACCTCTTACCCTTAGCACTGGGCATGGTGGCATGTGTAGCGTGTGGGGCAGGTAAGATGGGAGTAAGAATCCTCAGTATTCTTCCTCAACTGCTGAGTTCAGTCTAACACCGAATTTGTGCTAATCCATTTGTGATGACTATATAGATGGATAGTGTCAAAATTTTTATTAAATTGAGTGGATTGGCCATAATTGTAAGCAAAAACTTTTCAGAGACCAGGTTAAAATTATGCACAGACAGAAGTATACATGTACCCTTAGAAAATCAAGTGAGCAATTCACTTGCTTTATAATTACTTTTGAGAGAATTATGGGATGGGAGTCCAGTTAATCTACCCTAAACAGCAAACTATAAAATATAGTTCATTTTATTTAAGATTGACAATAAGTTTTCATGGTTCTGTCAAAGGAGATGGAATTCTGAAGTGAGATTAGGTCATAAATTCATTTGGGAGAGACTGTTATGATTTTATTAAAAAGAGAAAGAAAGTTGAGAATGTTCACAAAAACATTGTTCTCTTTTCTTTTTTAGATAAGATAATCCACACTGGAACCCATCTGCCTTGGGGTAGGATCTTGACTTCACTTACCAGTTGTGTGAACTTGAATAAGTTATTTAACTTTTAAGTTTTTTATCTGTAAAACAAAGCTAATAAAATAACTCGTATTATAGTATTGATTTGAGGATTAAATTAAAAAGATGGTACTTTATTAAAAATTAAAGAATCTGTCATCTCCAAGGAAAAAAAAACATTAAAGAAATGAAAAACAAGCTATAGATGGTATAAAATATTCACAAATAATGCCTTTTTAAATTAGTTATATCTAGCATAATAAAAACTCCTTACAACTTGACAATGAAGTTCAAATGATTTTATTTTAAAAACTGACAAAAGATATAAATTGAAATTTCACTAGGAAGATACACAAATGATTAATGAGCATGTGAACAGATTCTTAAAATATTCATAGGGAAAAGAAGATTGAAACCACATTAGATATGATTATGTATCCAACTAGAATGGTTATGCTTAAGAAGATTGAAAATGTCTGGGATGGTAAGGATGTAGAAGAGCAGAGGTCTTCCACCGTGCTGATGGTAGTCAAAATTGACACTGGTATGTTGGATAGCAGTTTGGCGGTTTCTGAAATAATTATATGTAACATATTCTTACCATTTGATCCAGAAATCCCAACTAGATAATATGAGAAATTAAAATTTATGCCCACACAAAGATTTTTTGTAAAAATTCATAGTTGTATTATTAATAGGAGCTGAAAACTGGATAGAATTCAAATGTCTATAAAAGAAATGGGTAGCAAAATATATCTACACAACAGAATATTGCTTAACAATAAAAAGTAAAAAAAAACTATTGACAATATGGATGAACTTCAAAACCACTACACTCAGGGGAAAAAGTCAGACTTAAAAATCTATATGCTACATGATTTTATTTTCATGAAATTTCTAGAATAGGCAAGATCACAGAGACAGAAAGCAGATTGGTGGTGTCCTTGGACTAAGAGAGGAAAAAAAAAAATGAGTGCAAATGAAAACATGGATTTTAGGGATGGGTTGTAAATATTTTAAACTAAATTGAAAGTATGAATACAAAAATATGCAAATTTACTAAGATTCATTAAATTCAACATTTATAAAAGGTCAATTTTGGTGATATGCAAATCATATCATATCTCAATAAAACTCTTAACATAGCTATATTGTCTATAGATTTTTTATTCATTATCTTTGCAAATACTCAATATTTCGTTTCTGAAAAAGGCATTTTATAGTACAGTAAAGTTATATCATTGCCTATGTTAAACCCTGCTATAAATTTTATTTGGAATGGTCTGGTAATGTAGTTATAAATTCAGAAATTGTTTTCTGCATCTAGTATAAAACTCTCCTAGCCAGAATTCATAATCCAGAAAACCTGTTAATAATGATCAAAGTAAGTTTGTTTCATTGATTCTGAATGAGCGTTTGCATGTACTGGAGGTCAGTGGTGATTCAGTACTCAACCTAGAAATAGGAAAGGGTACATACTAGAAATGAGTGTAAAGCTGACACCTAAGCCCAAGATACCTTCCACAATCCAGCCCCAATTCTTCTTCTGATAGGAAAGGTAGAACATGAGGCAAATCTGACTATGGAAAGAGACTTCAAGAACTCACATTCGAATTCAAACATCATTTGATTTTTAGAGTTTTGTGTTTTATTAAATTTCTGTTTGTTCACATAAAAAATTTCAAAACGTCTACATGAGCATGAACCTACAGAAGGTCAGATTTCACATTAAGTCTCAACATTGTTAAAGAGAAAGTCATTAACTTTTGAATTACATAGTAGCTGAGCACATTTTACTAATGATACATTGGCACTCTGGTAAACAAAGTGTCCTGTGCAGATACACAAATGTCTTTTATTAATGTAGGGGTACAGCTACAAATTTTCTAGGTGTCAGAAGAATGTCAGAACTATTACAAACAATGATAATAGTTTGTCATATTCCTTTTGGGAGTTTTGTGCATTATAAATACAGTAGAATCTAGTTTACTTAGTGAGTATCTAAACTACTAGATTTAATTCACTCTTGCTAAGCCACAGTGTCTCATTCAATAGATTAAATGTGTACCATGATTTGCTACTATGAAGCCAATTTCAGATGCAGTCTGAGGAAGGGATCATGTCAAGGTAGAAAGTCCATTCTACCTCAACTTTTTCTTTTCTTTCTTTTTCCTTTTTTGTTTTGTTTTGTTTTTAGAAGTAGAAAGGTCTGTTATGATTCACAAGCCTACTGAAGCTCACCCTTCAAAAGATCTGGTTGAGAGCCCTTCGGTGTACCTACTGGGAGAATATGTTTTACTTTTTATTGCCAAGAGTTTGGTATAAAGATGTTAGGTAACAGATCAGAAGTGGTTTTAGAATGATTGATATAAGCTACGTAAAGGAAAATCTGTGGACTTTGAAGAGAGACATTCTGGGTTTTTGTGGCACCAGTTTATTAAAAATTGCCTCTCTCAATCTTCAGGTTTTTTATGCATAAAATGAGGGTTTTGTGTAATTTGTTTTCCCTGAGGTCTCTTTTGCTCTTCCATTCTGTAACTGACATTAAGTTCAACACTGTCACCTACCTCATTCCTTTCTCACTCTAAGCACTAGGAGAGATTTTTCCACTTACAAAGGACTCAGGAAGACCACTCTGGGAGGTTACCATTCTGGGAAGGAATCCTGGGTAAGAAGTGTAAAGAGGTTAAGCATCCCATTCTCCAGTACTTGCAATTGCTTCTCAGCCTCTTTAAATACCTAATATAAGTCTTGATAGGGTAGGATCTGGGGAGTCAAAGAGTAAAATGATCAGAGGGAACAATGGAAAGGAAGCAAAACCCCTCTTTATGTATGTCTGGCACTGACTTCAGCACACCAGTGAAAAGCTGATGTGCATCCCACAGCGTCAAAAACATCCTTCAATCCACCTCTTCTCACTCACAGACAATTATCAACACACAACTAATGTGCTGTGTTAGGTGGGTACTGGATGAGAAATCCATCCATACCTTTTCAAACCCAATTGTAACATCCTGTCCCTGGATACAGTGAAGGCTGATTGACTGACCACACTCTTCCTGTATCTCATTCTCCTCTTCCTGAAACACTCCTTTTCTGTTTGACACATACAAACAGTAAAAAAAAAAAAAAAAAAAAAAAAAAGTCTATCAATGTAACCAACTTAGGCATGTTGATAATCGTTTAGAATTTTAGATCAACCAATATGAAAATACCCTGAATTTAAAAGCACAATCATCTTTATGCCTTGGCAGTAAGCAAATCTTAGATCTGGTCAAGCACTGAAGGTGAAAAGGACATAGTCCAATTTCTAGAAAAAGAAATTA
>JAJEJO010000093.1:908952-1054245 GCA_020662805.1 Glaucomys volans | reverse complement strand
GTAGGGGTAATTGTTGGGTTCAGGGTGAGCTCATGGTGCAAGGCTGCCAGTAGGTGAGGGGTGTTTTGCCGCTGCCTTCACTAAATCAAGGGAAATTCTTCCTGCTGATTTCTATCTCTCATGGAGACGTTTTCTTGATGTGGGCAAAATCTTGCCCGGAAAAACTAAGATTTGCATCTGAATAGTTTAGGATGCTGGTCAGTGGGTGACCATGAATCCGTTTGGCAATGTTTTGCCTCAGTCAGGCAAAGCAGCTGTTGAAGTTAAGCTGTCCTGGGAACACATAAAAATGGCTCCAAACATTCCTCATGTTTTCCTTAATTGTATTTCCCTGAATCTGCTTGAGGGGAGTCTTTCAGCAGATGTCCCGACAATATGGAACTGCCCTAGCAATTAATTTTTATAACTCACGGGCTGAGAATGTGTTCAGTGGAAATACGCCTGCTGGAAACATATGTGTCGTTGACAGTTTTCACAGAAACTGCTAAAAGTATGTTGGGGCAAACATACCTCATTTATGGGAAGTTCAATTTTTTTTCTTTTGAGCATTGTTTGGATGCTTTTCTTCCATTATATTGTCATGCAGCTTTAAAAATGCTACATATGTTTTGCTTTCAGCACTTTTGGGGCTTCTTATTGGGGTCTCTGACACTTTATTTTTTGTTGATGTGAATAGCTAAGTAGACAGTTTTTTGCTTTTTTTTTTTTACTGTTGTTGTTTTAATTCTCCTCTGAACACTTCATGAAGTTCCTCAAAGTCTTTACTCTTCCACACTTATCCCAATAGATGACCATGAATTTTGGGTTTTTAAAACCACTAGTTAACGATGTACATTCAAGCCCCATCAATGGGCTTTCCTTCTTTTAGAAGTATTATTTTGATCTGGGTACCTTTTCCCCTCTCTGGGCATCTAGGAAATGCAATATCACATTTCACATGCATCTATAAGGGCTGAGAATTAAAGTTGTTACATACATCAAGGGCTCCAGAAATATGTCATTTACCACCACAAAAAAAGTGTCCCCCACCGTAAACTGTCCGATATCCTAAATTTTTTGTCTACTCCTTTGGTTTTTCTGTAGGTTTTTTTTTTTTTTTTTTTTGGTTGGTGTCATTTTCAATTGACTGTTTCTCACCTTGGAAGTGGTGAGCAGCCCTGAAAGAAGGAATGGCCAGTGCCACAGGATAGAAACTAGGAGCTAGTGATGGTCTTCAGAACTGAGTGGAAGAAAGGAGTGAGGAACTGCATCCCCTGGGGATGATAGCCAGGGTGAGGAGAGAACTGAGAAGTTACCACTGACTTCATGACTTGGAGGCTGCTTCAGTGGAGTGAGGGTAATGGCATAATCGGCATGGATTTATGAAAGAAAAGGCTGGAGAAAAAGAACAGGAGTGGGGAGGAAGTTTTTTTAAAGAAATTTTGTAGGAAAGAGAAGCAAACAAGCGGAGCAGTGAATGTAGCAGGAAAAGCAATCCAAGTTTTTGTAAGTTTCCTTATTGGAAAATATTACTGGTTTTGAGCAGTAACACCAATAGTATTTCCATAGAAAATTAATGATTCAAGAAGAAGAGGGAAAGTCATTGGAGTCATATTATTGAGTAGGTGGGGGAGGGGATAAACTGCAAGAGGTGAGTTTGACTTTTGTAGGAAGACAGACAATTGATCCCTGTTAATAGATGGGAGGAAAGGGCATGCTTTCACACATGCATGCACATGGGTGGATTGTTTGGAAGACTTTCTGGTTGCTACTGTTTCTTCTGTGAAAAAGACAGCTGTGTTTTTGGCTTACGTACATACAATGCAGAGAATACAAGTTTCCAAAATTCCATTATAATACAGCTACTGAAATCATGTATGTTCAGATACTTTTTTCTGTGCATCTACTTCTCTTTCTGTAATGACCATTTCTTACTGAGTACCTTCCTGGATAATTGTAGCTTCAAACTCAATCTAGTACTCCTAAAATAAGGAAGAGCTTTCAGATGTCATCCTCAGAATCTCAGGTTGAGTGTTCCCACTGCAAGGCAACTTCTGAAGCCTGGTCGACCGAGAGAATAGCCCAGGAATCTCCATCAATGTGCCAGGAGCCAGGGAGTAATCTAAGTGATAGGTGTTCTGTATATGAGAGTTTGTTTCACTACATAAGGCCTCCAATCTTGTCGTTCAAAATCAATTCAGGGAGCATACTGTACATTTCTGAAGAGGATCTGACCAAGTTGGGACCCAGTCACAGTGACAGTAACATTGTTGATGTCCCCTTATATTTTTCAACCTCTTGTCTCCCTTGTCTCCCTACTCCTTCCTTCAGTCACTCCCCTAATAGAACATCTGAGCCCAAAAAGTTGATACAGGTTGTGACCATTAAAAAAAAGGAGAGAACACAACCATAGAAGTGGCTGCAAAATAAAATAAAATATATCTGAGCCAATATAGGGAACTATATTTAGAGACTAAATTTTCTTCTGAACTCCCTCAACAATATGAAGAAATGATGAACAAATAATTACTATAACCATATAAAAAGAAGCATACTGATTTGTTTGAATTCAACTCTCTCTTCTTCTTCTCTCTCTTAGAAAAAAATTCTGGAGAAACCTCCAACCTGAATAAGACATAATAATCTCTGAAATGAAACTTTATGGCAGAGTAGTCACATTGTTTACATTTCCTCATCAGCAAAGCTGAGGACTTAAGTCTTTTTATGCACAAGTCAGGCATTTTGGTGATTAAGAATGTATAAAGCATCCTGAGTTGATCACCTGTATTTTTAAAGTTAGTTCAAAAATCTAAAATAATATGTTATACTATGATGCTGCCATCTAGAATCATGACATCATTTTTAAAGTAGAGTATAAAAATCTAAATCTGATTCAATAGTTTCTCTTGTTCAATGGACCTTAAAATCAGTTAATAGTGTTTTGATTTGCTTTGCCATTACCTAGCAAGCTTTTCTCCAACTGGGAGAGGGTGCATACTCTAGATTTTTAATGTCATAAAAAGACAGACCAGGTTACATATAAAATAACATTGGTCTTCAGATTTAAACAATAAGAATGCCTGGACTAGTTTGAAAAGATTCCCATCGTCCTATTGTTTGCAGACATCATTGCACAACCAGATTAAGCAAGTTAGTGCCTGGTGTTTTGGTATCATTGGTCATTTCATAAATAGTACTTTTGTAAAATATTATAAGCAGAGACTCCTAATAATGCAATGTTCCCAGTTTGTTGAGTGAGTTTTTTTCTGAGGAGTCTAGGGCCTACTCCAAATACTGATTCAAGTCCTCCTATGTATATTACTTCTTTTATTGGCAATAGTTGATCCTGAGAAGCAGAACAAGGAGATGTTTATTAAGGCACTTTTTGTGGAGCTATGGTAAAAATCTATAGGGCCAGCTATAAGGAAGGACAAACTGGAACTTTCAGACAGGGGAAGCTGCTGCCCACAAGTTGAAATTATTCTTTTTTTGTAAGCCCCCGCTATACTCCTAAAACCTACCAACTGATTGACACTTCAACTCAGAGAGTCTAAAATAATCTCCCCTCCTAAAGCCAAGTGAATGTAGTGCAATCATATCAACAAATTACTTTTGCAGCAGTGTCTATATCAGTGTTTGTTTAAATAACTGGAGCCTGGAGCCTAGACATGTTAATGTAAAGAGCTGACTATCTCTGTCCTAAACAAGAATTATGTAATATACTCTTCCAGGCTTTAGCAACATAGAAGCTACCTGGTAAAATATGTTTGGATAAGAGCAAGAAAATAAAAAATAATTGTAAGAATCCTTTGATATTTTTCTAAAGAAGTACTTTATAATTAATAGTCATTCAAGTCCAGCAATAATCTATCTCCAGTAATTATGTGCCACTTAGCAAAGTATCTCAGGAACTCCAGGGACATATAACCCAATGGGACATTTTGCCTGGAGAATCCCTACTAACACTAATCTGTCAGTGGATTGTTGATGAATTGATTGAAAAACTTTTAGTAATTAAAATCAAAAGATCCCTAAGTTCCCTATTAGGAAATTCCCAGTGGCAACTTATTTCAGAGATGTCTGCATTTGACAGTTTCATGGGGCATATACTAGAAGATTCCATCAGGCTACATGGTATCTGTTCTGATAACAGGAGGACAGCTCTTTCAAAGACTGGTAGCATAGGGCATGCCTGGCCCATGTAAGGATGGTTGAAATCCTGAGAGGTCTCTAGCTTAAACTAAGTTCCTTCCTTCTTTTCTTCCTTCCTTTCTAAAAAAACCTTGGTACTCACCATAGGCATTCCAGGAAAATTACTACACATTCCCATGATCAAGGGATTAGCACGTTTCTGATAATTTTCTAAATATCTGTGTAAATTAACTTTGTAAATAATTACAATTGTGAAGTTAAGGAAACAACAAAAGCTTTAAATCAAAGTTGTTGCCAACCATAGGCATTCCAAGAAAATAACTATACACTCCTATGATCAAGTAGTTACATGTTCCTGGAAGTTTACTTCTTTGAATTCTTTTTAGAGCCTACATTACATTTTTCACATATTTTAAAGAAAAATGAATTAAATATTGTGAAAAATATATACATACATATCCAGGGAATATATTATGAAACACACACACACACACACACACACACACACACACTACATATACATATACGTATATATGTATATCTAGGAAATAATTTTATCTTATTAATAATAAATTATGAAGTTAAAGTCATACATAGGTATCTATTACCTGAATCTGAAAAATTTCAAAGATTTTTCTAAAATATGCCTTGTTTGTAGCACACATACATGTCCTTGCAGGAATATAATTCCAACTTGGATATGTATTGTTGGAGAGGTTTACCTTAGAAATTAACTTTGTATGTGTAAGAATTTTCTTAGGTACTATAAAATTGTCTATGTGTAGTTTATAACTACCAATTACTTTATTAGGGAGTCTGAGGATAAGATGAATCATTGATAGAAAGTTGTTATATTCACTATATCCAATTCTCGTCTTTCTGAAGTATGGTGGGAGTTCACTTTTCTACCTGCCTGGAACTAGACAGGGCCATTTAGTCAACAGGTTGTGAGGAAACGTGAGGTGTGTAACTTCCTAGCTGAGACAGTGTAAAACCCATGCACAAAAAACTCCAGGAGAAAGCTTTCAGAAATCATAAACTAATTCAATAAAGTAGCAGGATCTAAAATTAACAACCATAAATCAATTGCATTTCTTTATATTAGTGGTGAATCAGCTGAAAGAGAAATCAGGGAAACTATCCCTTTCAAATAGCCTCGAAAAAAAAACTTTGGAATCAATCTAACAAAAGAGATGAAAAATCTCAGTGAAAACTACAGAACACTAAATAAAGAAATTGAAGAAGTCCTTCTAAGATGGAAAGGTCTCTCATGTTCTTAGATAGGCAGAATTAATATTGTCAAAATTGCCATACTATGAAAAGCAGTATACAGAGGTAAATGCAATTCCTATTAAAATTCCAATGATGTTCTTCATAGAAATAGAAAATGTAGTCATGAAATTCATTTGGAAAAATAAGAGGCCCAGAATAATCTGTTCTTCTGCTGCAACAAGACCACACATTCTGCAGAATACAGCTGAAAGTTTGTGAATCATACATCAGCCTGGATTACTGAGTGATTATGTGGAGCCAAAATGCCTGCAGCCCATTCTTGACATGTTGGGTGAACAAGAAATAACTTATTGTGTTGAGATATTGAGTCTTTGTGATTGTTAGTACAGTATTAGTGATGGAACCAAACCAGATTAGTATTACAAATATTCGTGTATTTCCTTGCCTTAGAACTTAAAGTCTGAGTGTCATTTGATCTTGTGATGAAACCTAATCATCAGCACATCCTTCATTTCCCCTTTTTACTCTCAGTATTAATTATCAAGTGAACTGCTAGAGGGTAATGAAAGTGCTTGGGTGAGTATTCAAGTGGACTTATTATGGTTAGGTGAGAAGGCTGTCTGAAATAAAAAAGCTCTTTTTTCTCCTCTGCTGATGCAGAAATATATTGCTCTTCAAAAATCTTTCCAAGGAGGAATTGGTTTACCAAATTTCAGGTTAAATTTGATGCTCAGGCAATATCTTATTTCATAGAAAATGATGTCAAATACTAGTTCCAGTTTTCACAAATATGTTTAAGGTGAACATCACCACTTAGAGTACTGATAACATGGAGAGGTAGTTTGTGAGTGGAGCTGTCATTTAGGAAAGTCCCAGAAGGCATCTCAGACTTCTTCCAGGTTGTGTGGACAGTCACTCTGTGAATAAGACGTGTCAGGAGGAAGCAATTGCTTGTGGAAGGTTGAGGGCCAAAAGGGAAATAAAAAAGCAAGAAAGGCAGCAGAAGGGAATCCAAATGCATATGTTTCACAAGTTTTTGATATTTACTCCACTGCCCATACTGACTTTAATTTTATTTTCTGCTTTCCTTATCACAGTCTCCCAGGCTGCCTACCAAACATTCTTAAGAAGTACTTAGACATTTAATTCACCAAAGATACTAGTGAAGATTCATTCTTACAAACTAGTAATTTGAACCACACTTTTCAATCCTTTTTGAGAATACCTTGTTCCCCAGTCTTTCACATGCTAGCTACAGTTTTAAAATAGCAAATTAAAAACACATGGAACCTAATAAAATTTATGAATAATTTCCATGATTTCCTCAGTGGTCATGCTCACCCTTTCCTTCAGTTGGAGAGTAAGATTAGACTTCATGAAACCATATTAATTTATTCAAGGTGTTTTTTTTTTAATCTAATGGCAAGTGTTGGTTATAAAATAGCCAAAATGAAAGAATTTATAGATATTATAATTGTTCCATAAAATCTATTCATTAGACAATTAAGTTTTGCCTCTATTTGTGTCAGACACTATTTGAGCCAAAGTGAAACTTTTATTGTCATAATGGTGCTGCTTTTGTTTAAAAAGAAATGATCTTCACACATGACAACCACTGGCTATATAAATGAGGCAATTAAAGCAATACCAAAGGAACAATGCTAAAATAGTCACAGACTCAGCAAGGGTGAGTCAAAAGCTTCGGCAAAAATCACATGCCCAGTTAATATTTTATTACTTATCATAAACACGTAAGTTTGTTCAAACAAATACAAGTGAGTTCCTGGATATTGTAGAGGGACTTGAGTATCACTTTTGGGAAGCTCAGACTAAAGTGTAATACCTTTGGTGTCTAAATATAACGAGAAGGCAGCATTCAGAACTTAGTCATAGCAGACACAAAGCAAGACAGAAAACAAAGCAATTTCCAGTACTTCTAATTTCAGTCTTTGTTTCAAGGTTACCTTTTGGAAATCATCTGCAGTGCCATATATGAGAAGGTGGTGCAGTATTCACAAATAACCTAGTCTAAAGCTCCGTGAAATGTTTATGGTTTGGTTTCAAAGTTGCTGAAAATTACTGTCAAAGTCGTTAAAGAGTTGAGAAGTGATGAGAACATTCCCCTTTGTATTAGTCTGCTAGGGATGGTACAACAAAATGCCCCGGACTAGGTGGCTACACAAAAGAAATTCATTTACCTCTTTTCTGGAGACTAGAAGTCTACAGTCCTCTTGGGTATCCTCACCAGGTCTGTCCCCGTCATGTACATCCCGGGTATCTCTTCCTCTTCTTATAAGGACACCAGTCATATTGGATCAGGACCAACCACAATGACCTGGTTTTCTGTGAGGTGTCTAGTTTAAGGCCCTTTCTCCAAACAGTCACATGTTAAGCTACTGGGAGTTAGGGTTTCAACATAGGCATTTGAGGTGGCAGATGGTGGGCATGGTTCACCCCATAACAACCTCAGAGACAGTAACAGCAAAGCTTTGAGTAAGAAAACTTCCTGTAAGAACACGTTAGCCAGGAAAGGAAGGTTTAAAAGACATATAAACAATAATGGGTTGGAGTGGGTTCCTACTAGTTTGTAAGAGCTAATTCCTAACATTTTCAGAAATTTTGCAAGCTGATTATTTCAAACAGTTAATATTAAATATTAAATGTATATTAATTTATAATAAAATGCTGTTTAAAACAAAGTTAATACCTACCACTCCCTAGCTGTTTTACTGCCTTTTACTATTCTCTATGCTCTTAAGGTTTTACGTCTATTGTGTTTGTTTGGTACAAATGCTATGTAATGATGGGCTATTTCACATCTGTTTTCAGCTTTGCATTTGCTGAGGTATTGTGGAAGCCTGAGATTTATGGAAGTACTGCTATATATCAGGATAATTTTTTCTTCCTAAGATTCACTTATTTACCAACATATCACTGTTCAAAAATATATATATATATCTATATATATTTATCATAGTTAAGGATTCTGAATAGAAAAGAGGTACTTTTAGATGAGGAAGAGCCTCATTATTTATTGTTTTTGATATTGTCCAAGGGGGAAAATTGACTGAGTACTATTAAAAAGCACATTAATATGAGTGTAGACTGTGTTATGAAGAATGAGTGTATTCATAA
This sequence comes from Glaucomys volans, assembly GCA_020662805.1. Lineage (NCBI taxonomy): Eukaryota > Metazoa > Chordata > Mammalia > Rodentia > Sciuridae > Glaucomys > Glaucomys volans. The sequence continues at coordinate 1,045,746 of JAJEJO010000093.1, read as the reverse complement.
AGAGCAAAGCAAGAAGTGAAGGTCAAGGTCTTAATTCTGGAATGAAAACCTCATCCGACCAAGTACTTAGTGTCATGCACATGGCTTGTCTCCCTCTACTTGATTTGCTGTCTGTGATATGAAAATAACCCTTGCTTCTTGAATATATTGGGAAGGATAAATGGTGCTAAGCATGCCTAGCATGCACACCTATAATCCCAGAAGCTGAGGAGGCTGAGACAGGAGGACCACAAGTTCAAAGTCAGCCTCAGCAACTTAGTGAGGCCTTAATTAACTTGGTGAGACCCTGTCTCAGAATAAAAAATAGAGTGCTGAGACTGTGGTTCAGTTTTTTATTGCCCCAGGGTTCAATCCCTGATACCATAATAAATAAATAAATAAGCACATAAACAAGTAAATAAATAATTCAACACATTTCCTGGCACATAGCAGAAGTTCTTTTCAATATCCTTTACCCAGAAAAAGGTGACATTAGTCAAAATGCAACTTATAGCATGTCCCACTCAGGAGATCTTCAAATGTCATGAAAAAGCAAGAATATTTTGAGGTATGGGAGACCTGGGTGACAGAGGGAGCTGAAATATTGAACACAGAAATCGGACTTAATAAAATGTTAACCATTTATCTACTGAATTAGAAAACCCTTTTATCCTCTGGAAAGATATTATTCCCTTCTTGACCATCCCCATCCCTTGTAGGTATCAAAAAGTCTATTTTCTTCATAGACCAGACCTGTCTCTAGAGCTCTGAGTTTGGAATAGCTTTGTCAGTTGTTTTGGTTAGTGTGTAACCCTTAAAAATATACCTTTTAGATCTAAGACCATATGGAGCACAATTGGTCAAGAATGTAACTGCTTTATTTAGAAACTCCTTGGTGCCTTTGTACAGATTATATAGTTACCATGAACCACTTTCAGCCAATGTCCAAGCCAGGCAGGAACACTAACAGCATTTTCCTGGGATACGCATCAGACAGATGACTTGGACTCAGATCACTCTATTAGCCTTGCTGAAGGTCTGCAGAACTTCACGGTAGTCTATGATCTGTCTGCCTAACTCCTACTCCTACTCTCTTTCATGAGGATCAGACCAACATTGTCAAGCAACAGCTCTTTCAGCTGTCTCTGACTGTGTTTCCCATAATAAATCCATTACATGCCTAACTTTTACCTTGAGTCTACTTCTCAGGTGATCCAGTGATCCAGACTAACACTAGTGGTACAAAGAGTCTTCCAAGAAAAGAGATGGTAAGTGGCTCATGTGCTACTCAGCAGGTGAAAAGGACTCCACCTTGTTTTGAAGTGGGGCACAGATAGTCCCTGGAAAACAGTGACAGTGAAACCACTGAACACCTTGGAAAAATGTCCCAGTGGAAAGAATGATGTGACAGGTAACATAATGAAAGAATTTGCAACATATGGGTAGAAGGATGCCGGCAAAGGTAGTAAAGTTGGTTGATTATTAGAAAGTTGTACCATAACATGAAGAGGGAAAATGAGACACAAGGCCTTTAAATGCTGTTGATGGCTATGTGTGAGGACAAAGGTCCTGACAGAAAGGCCCTCATCCTCTGTGATGGAAGAGGAGGCAGAGCTGAGTGGCAGGCTGAGTCAAAGAGTTCCAAATGTGTTTAGGTACATAGTCAAAGCAGTTCTATTATGTGGAGATAATGGTCCTGGTGGGGAAAAATTGAGCCCTTAAATATGAGATGGTGACATCAACCTAGATGCCTTATGGAATCTGATTCTCCTCTGAACCCTCTAGGCTTGTAGAGGTGGCTCACTCTTCCCTGGTAAGAACTAGCAGTCAGCACTGCTGGAATATACCTAAGAGGCCTCCCCACCATAAAGCAAGAGGTGTACACTTCAGGAGTCATCTCTATATCCTATCCTGACTGTCATGCAAAGGAAAAAAAAGGGGGGATTAATTCTAGCATGACATGGATGGAGGGTGTGCTGTGTCTGATAATAGAAGATAAAGAGCATACATAAAGTGATTTGCAAGAAATTATCTAGTTATGTACCAGCAGGAGTCAGAAGAATATACATGCCATTGAATTTTAAGAGAGTACTTAAAAGACTGGGTAAACAAGAATTCAGTGACGTGGGGTCACTTTCTCAGGACACAGGATTTAACACCCTGGCAACATCTCCAGAGGACAATTTGCCTGCTAGGATAACTTTTAGAAGTCTGAACAAAATGATTTTGCCAAAACAGAAGTAAAAATGCCTGCATTTCTTTGGCAGACAGAAGAGGAAGTAATAACAAAGCTGGAGGAAATTTGCATATTGGAATAAATATGTTATGGAAAAACAGAATATCCCACAGATAATTGTGTTCCATGGGAAAACCCAGAGGGACACATCACTCACAAGCCCATCAGGATGTGCTTGCAGGAGGGTCACCAGAACCATTACAAGGTTCAGAGTGGTTCTTCTCTGAAGGCCAGGACTAGGGTAGGAGAGGATTAATAGAGCTGGGTTATCAATATTCATGGGATGCAACAATTAATTAGGGAGGCCAGGTGGAAATAACCAAAACACCAGAATCCAGAAGGCAGCAATTACTGTAATGGCCATTGGATGAACAACCAAGAACCCTTGACCAAAAATGTTGTGGAGATGGAGATGGATAAGAGAACATTGTTCTATATGTACAAAATAAATGGACATCCCATGGATTACATTACATGGACCACATTAAGTAGTCTTAATGTTGACAGCTATAGAGAGGTCCAATAAGAAAGAGCAGGATGTTAAAGATAGCTACTCTGATAAAATATTAAGAGCCCCTGATCACTGACAGACAGTAGTATGTTACAAGGTCTGGAACCCACTGACGGAGGTACCTGGGTCCCAAGAAGAAAGGGTCCTGATGTAATCAATATATAAGCAAAGCAGTTGACAGGTCTGCTGGAGGGATAGTTTTACATCAGAAGCTGAGTGTAGGATTCCGCTGCAGAACATATGGATATTTTGATTCAGTAGGACCTGGCAAATAAAACAATGTCAGTCACCGTGATCATCCTAGTCATATGACAATAATGCCATTTTTCTGTGGCTAATGATGGGAAGTGGTGAAAGTCAGCTGGAATGGTGAGGTGGATGGTGGGGTGCAAGGATCTTAGCCTTCTGTGTAATCTAAGAAAGATCTGATGAGGTCCTTGAGGAATCCTCAGTCAAAAACTGTCCATCAAAACAGCCCTGTGTTATCCCAGAATTGGAATGCTGTATCATCCCTGTTCTACTCAGTCACTCACTTGGACCAACCTTTGAGAAATGTAATGATAGACTTCAGAGTCAGCCTCTGCCATCCTTGATCAGTTAGGCTCCTGGTAGTTGGAGGTCTGTGAGGCACATGAAGTGAGCAAGTGACAGGTCAAGCCATCCTCCCCTCACCCACAAGGAGGGCTCTTTCTTTACATTACCACATGAGGAACTCAGACTCGCCTGTCACAGTTCACACACACTGCAGGGTTAATCAGTAACATTATGTTCTATGGCATATCCATGCTAGTTGCTAATTATCTTAAGTAGAGAGTGAGAGTCAGGGGGCTGGAGTTGTGGCTCAGTAGTAGAGTGCTTGCCTGGCATGTGTGAGACCCTGGGTTCTATACTAATATAAATAAGTAAAATAAAAGATCCATTGACAACTAAAAAGCATATTTAAAAAAAAGACTTAAAAGAAAAAGGAAAGTGAGAGTCAGGACTGAACTAATCAGTGTGCATTTTCCAGCATCACAGTTAAAGTGGGCTTCAGTAGTAGAAAAAACTCTGAGCTAGTGGAATTAGAAAACTTGTATACATGGTCAGGCTGTAGTGTCCACCAATTAGCATGGCAGTTTGATGAACAAACATCAGTTTAAAGCTGGTAAAGTCATATTTGACTGATTTTCACCTGAAGACATTTTCCTAACTATGACATTTATATGTATCCAATTTAATGGGTTAAGTTCAACAAAATAAGTCACTTACAGACCTTACCTATTTTCCCTCCCTCCTTCCCTCCTTCCTTCCCTCCCTCACTTCCTTCTTTCCTTCCTTCCTTCCTTCCTTCCTTCCTTCCTTCCTTCCTTCCTTCCTTCCTTCCTTCCTTATCTTTCCTTCCTGTATTTTAGCTTGTTTGAGTTATACATAATATTAGGGTTCATTTTGATATAATTATACAAGCTGTCCCCAGTATTTGCTCTTTCTCTCTTCTCATCCCTTTATTCTACCCTAGTAATCCTTCTTCTCTTTATTCATATTTTTTAAATTAGTGCATATGAATATACATAAATGTAAAATTCATATAATTCACATAAAATTCATATATAATATTGTATTTATATATGTTCATACGTGCCTGGTCATTCCACTGTATGGCCCTTTCCTATCTTTCCTTTCTTCCCATCAATCCTCTTCCTCTATTCCAATGATCTCTCTTCTATTTTCATGGAATCCATCCTCAGCCTTATTTTGGTCTAGATTCCACATGTCAGAGAAAAGATTTCACCCTTGACTTTCTGGGTCTGGTTTATTTCATTTAGAATGGTATTCTTCTGTTTCTTTCATAATTTCATTCTTCTTTATGACTAAATGAAATTCCACAGTTTTTCTGTCCACTCATCTGTTGAAGGGCAGCTAGGTTGGTTCCCTAGCTTGACTCTTGTGAACTGTAGTGCTGTGAACATTGATGTAGTTGCATCTCTATAGTATGCTGATTTAAATTATTTTGGGTAAATACCAAGCAGTAGGATAACTGGGTCATAAGGCAGTTCCATTCCTAGTGTTTTGAGGAATATTTTCCAGAGTAGTTACATTAATTTGAAGTCCCACCAACAATGTATGAAGGTACCTTTTCCCCCACAGTCACAGCAACTTTATTATTTGTATTCTTGATAATTGCCATTCTGATTCAAATGACATAAAATCTTAAGTGTGGTTTTGATTTGTATTTCCTAAATTGCTAGAGATGTTTAATTTTTTATTAATATTTTTATTTGTTTTAATTTGTTGGACAGGACAGTAGAATGCATTTATCCACAGAAAAGTGATACTAGACCCCTACCTCCCACCAGTTGCAAAAATCAATACATTGTTGGTGGGACTTCAAATTAATGCAACCACTCTGGAAAATATTCCTCAAAACACTAGGAATGGAACTGCCTTATGACCCAGTTATCCTACTGCTTGGTATTTACCCAAAATAATTTAAATCAGCATACTATAGAGATGCAACTACAACAATGTTCACAGCAGTACAGTTCACAAAAGTCAAGCTAGGGAACCAACCTAGCTGCCCTTCAACAGATGAATGGACAATACATTCAAAATGTATTGAAGACATAAATCTATGACCTGAAACCATAGAGCTATTAAGAGAAAATACAGGGAAAATTCTCCAAGACTTTGGAATTGGAAAATATGTTTTGGACAGATCTCCTCCACAAAAAAGCAAAAATAGACAAATGGGATTCCATCAAACTAAAACCTTTTACACAGCAAAAGAAACAATAAACAGAGTGAAGAGACAACTTACAGAATGGAAGAAAATATTTGCAAACAATATATGTATGTATATGTATGTGTGTGTATATATATACACATAGTGGAATCCTACTCAGCCAAAAATCAATGAAGTCCTATGATTTGCAGCAACACAGATGAACCAGAGATTATTATTTTAAGTGAAATAGGCAGGCAGAGAAAGATCTCTATCATATGTGGAATCTTTAAAAGGTAATTTCATAGAAGTTGAGAGTAGAATATTGGTTACCAGATGCTGGGAGAGCATGGCAAGGGGAGGATGGGGAAAGGGTGATCAGCGAGTATGAAGTTACAGTTAGGAACAAAAAGTTAGTGTTTGCTGTTTCCAGTAGGGTCCAAAGAAAACCATAATGTAGTGCATATTCAAAGAATTTAAAAAGTTTTCACTATTCCTGTTATTCAATGTGACCCCAGCTAGGGAAGTCTACTAATTATTAAAGTATAAATAAGACTATTAATAGTTTCTCTTAAATATATGCTCCTTTATTTTAATTCTCCCACTTTGATATTCTATTTTCTTTTGTGTCTTGTAGCAAATAAAATGCCATTGCACAGTGAAAGTGCATAAAAAGTAATCACACATAAAAAATAAATTTTTAAATTTTAAAAATGTTTATTACATTCACAAATTTTTAAATATTTTCTTTCCTCCTAAAACTTTTGTAATTTTACATTTCGCATTTATTTCACAATCATTTGATTTAATTTTTCTTTGAAATATATGAATTACAGTTCAACTTCTCTCTCTGCTTCCTAATTTTGTTTCTCTCTTCTTCTTCCCTCCTTCCCTTCCTTCCTTCCTTTCCTTCTTTTTTCTTTTTCTTCCTCTTTCCATTTTCGATTTTCTCAGCATCATTTGTTGAATAGATTACTCTCTTGCCATTAAATGTCTTTGTGCCTTTCTCAAATATTAATTGACCACTTTATGTGGAAATATTTTTTTACTTATCAGATGTTTAATAGTTTAAAGTATAAAATATAAATTTATTCTCCATTAAAATAAAATTTTACATTGTTTCTTAAAGCATATCCATTGGCATCTTCAACTAGAGTGTCTAGATGGGCAATACTGACATCATCCATTTTTTATTTGTTCTAATTAGTTGTCCCTGACAGTAGAATGCATTTATATGTTTTGGTAGATCATACATAAATGGAGTGTAATATCTCATTTTTCTGATTGTACATATTGTAGGATCACGTTGGTCAGGCAGTCATACACGTATATGAGGTAATAATGTCTGTTTCATGTCACTATCATTCCTACCCTCATACCCACCTTCACTCCCCTCTACCTAATATAAAGTAATTCTATTCTTCCCTGGTCACTCTAACCTTGCTGTGAATTAGCATCCGCATATCAGAGTAAACATTTGTCCTTTGGTTTTTTTGGGTTTGACTTATTTCACTTAGCATGATATTCTCTAACTTCATCCATTTACCAGCACACATGTGTCTTCTACACCACTTTAAAGAAAAAATTGAATGTTCTAATTTCTTTCCCTTGTCCTATAAAGTTTAGGGTCAAACTTTTGGATACCAAAGGAAAAAAATCTTGCTGAGACGTTTTTTTCAACATAGTGTTAAATCTATTGGGCAATTTCAGAAGAGTCAACTTCTTAGCAACAGTGAATCCTTCAATCAAGGAACATAGTAAATCTCTATATTTATTTAATTATTTTCTAAAATCAGTATTTTGTTTTTAATCATATACTGTATTTTTAAAATACTTAAGTATTTGATTTTTCATTTATGATTATAAGGGGTAATTTGTTTTAATGCTTAATATTTTATTACTAGCATACATAAATGCAATCTAATGTTGTATTTTGATTTGCTGAATTCAATATTTGATATAAAGCTTTCCTAATAGATTCCATAGGTCTATGCAGAAAATCATGTTGTCTGTGGGTGATGATACTTTTTCCTCCTCTAAGATTTCTCTTATTTCTCTTACTTGTCTTATTGTACGTCCTGGGGCCTCTAGTCCAATGTCTTTATTTGATCTATAACTTACCAGGAAGGGAGTCAACATCGCAAAATCAGGGTAGTTATTGAAAAAAAAAAACATGCATTGTCTGTAACTTCTCTGAATCCAAACTAATTAACTAACTACAACATTTAAACTAACTACAATATTCTATTGGTGGGTAATAGAAGTCAGGTATTAAGAAAGAACTCTAAGAAGAAGCTGACATGACTAGAGTCGTCATGTAGTCTGGCAGTGAAAAAGGACAAACTGAGACCCAGAAAAGAGTGAGCATGAGTTGGCCTCTCTTGCTCAACCTCCTTCACAGGAAGTGTAAATCCAGGAAAGTATAGGGAACCCTAAGTCTTTCCTCAGCTGACAGTTATGTATGAAGGAATCCTTATCTATGTTATTGAAAAGATTAAAATATGAGTAAAAGAAATTGAAGACAGGGATCGAGTCATAGCTCAGTGGTAGAGCACTTGCCTGGCATGGGTGAGCCCTGACTTCAATCCCCAGCACTGCATATATATATAAATTATTTAATTAATTAAATAAAAGATTCACTGACACCCAAAAATATTAAAACAAAATAGAAATGGAAGATATAATGAATGGATAAATTCTTGCCCAAGTGAAATTGAAAGCAGAAATGGATGGAATCATTATAAAATCAAAGAAGTAACAGAGGTCAGATGGATTAACTGTAGTTTTTGTTTTTTTTTTTTTTTTGAGGCAGAAGAGGGAGGAGGGAAGAAAGAGGCTTTGTTTCAGATAGCCTTTTATATTTTTTATTCTTTTTACCTAACTAGTTATTCCTTAGCTTTTATCCCAATTTTTTAAATGTGAAAAACTAAAATCTGTACAAGGTCACAAAAGTAATAAGTAGTGAATTATTAAAGTAGTAAATAGTGAATTTTAAACCTGTTTCTTCATTAAGATTATGGAGGGGGGAGAGAGGATAAATGCTTAATTACATGTCATTGAAAAATTTAATAGCTAACAATATGGAATATACAATGTATCCTATTTTAAAATAAAACTTTTCATTGTTTCTTCAACTTAATTTTACAACTTTCAACTGATATTTCAATTGAAATTTTACAGTTCTCAATTGATAAGAATTTCCCTTATACCAGTCAAATCACAATTCTGCCTCAATTTTTCTGTATATAATCATTTATGTAAGGTTCTTCAGAAATTTTTGGATGAAATACCAAAATACAAATGTAAATAAAGACATTAAGCATCAGCTTAAACATTGCTTCATAATTTGAATCTCTATCAGAAATGTTCTTGAAAGTCAAAATATTATACATACTTTGAAGCAAATATTATGTCAGAATATGATTATACTTATATCAGCATTCTATATATTTCAAGAGTGTGAATTACTGATAGAGATTTTAGGTTCCAGTTTGTTATTTAGTCCTTGAATAAAAATTTTTTTTGGAAGTAAAAAGATTGGCAATAAGAAGTAGTAACTGGTGAAGGTCAATATTGACATATTCAAGAGTGGAGATATAGGAGTAGATGCTTTGTTTTCTGGGAAGAGATATGAAGGCTTCGAATGTTTGTTCTGTCACATATTAGCTCTACAGCTGAAATCCTGCTATTTAAACTTTCTTGTTTCACTTCCTTTCATTATCTCAAAATATTAAAGCCATAACCAGTGAAGATTTAAGACTTTCCATTTGGAGTGCCTATGGACACCAATCTAGGTGGAAGGCTAGAAGTTTAAAAACTTTTCTTGGAGCTGCAGTTCTATAAATGCAGTGATGTAAAGTAGCTTACATCTATGTAAGAGGCTTTTTCATGCATGCTGTAGTTATCTGGGGTACCTTTGCTCCATCTTATGGGTAGAGATAACAGGGAAAGTTAAAACATCCCTCTGTTTGCAAGCTTCCCTGTGCACTGCTATTGGTGCTAAAGTTGCTTGTTGAAATGGCAGCAGATCACTATTTTTATAGACCCTAGCTGGTAGTAAATGAATGAACCAGTCAAAGGTCATTGTGTGAAAAGTGTTAGTTATACTACTTGCTTGCTGAGAATCCCAGCTGGTGACATCTACTAAATCATCTTGTAGACAAAGATTCCAAGAGGAAGATGGAAGGTCAGAAGTGTTTGTTATTAAATCCCTGAGATCATGATTTTCTGTGTCTCACTGGTGTTCATAAGCCTCAGAGACTGTAGTTCATAGGCCTTAATGTTATCAACAACCTTTTCTAAAACACACACAGGAGAATGGTTGAGCAACTTCTGACTGTGGGATTTGATTGTTTTTATGAACAGTTGTTGGCCTATTGTAAATAAACTCATAAAGTAAGACATTCTCCTCTGAGAGCAAATCAAACACTCTAAAGGAAATGGGGAAAGTGTAACTAGGAAGGGAGATTAAAAACTGTCTTCTAGAACCAATGTGAAGAGTTTGAACAAGTCAGATTTTTGGAAAAACCTCAGAGTATCAAAGAAAAATCCAGTAGTTCTACTCTGAAAAGAAAATGACCATAACAATAATGTAGGATCTGAATATAGTAAGAACTAAAGAAATAATGATAAAGAACAGGAAATACATGCAGATACTTTCTTGGAATTTAAAGTCTTATAGTAAAGACATTGCAGGGTAATTGATCAGGAATTGTAAGTTTTATGCTGAATATTTAATTGCTTGCAGCAACCAAAGGGAATAGTCAAAGTTTGAAGGATTTTGTTGTAACTTCATAACTGCCTGGGGGCAAATTGGTCAACTCTGAATGTTTTATAGACTGTAGAAGTTTGTTGGCCTGGTTTATTTGCCTGCTTTCCCTTTTTCTCAATGAGTAAATCTTTCTGTAATGAAATCTTCTTTATGATACCACATGATTTATTTGGTTTTTCTGAACCGTTGGGCTTTGGTAACATACTAAGCAGATGTCCACTTTTCTCTCATATTATGTGAATCTTGCCTAAAAATGAACTTGGTTACAATGATGAATGAACACTCAAGTTTAATAAATTTTAACTTTTATAATAAATTCAAGTGTAATTCCATTTTTAGGAGGATGGAAAATGTGAAAAATCACACAAAGGCAAGGTTACCTTCTTCTTTCAAAGTGAAAATCTATGCTTTATAGTACAAATTGCATAAATTGCATTCCCTCTCAACAGTATTAACAGTATATGCAATTTATATGAGTATATAATATATTTTTATATAAAAGGGTATATGTGTCTGTGTTGTATATGTGCACAAGTATATGCATATATATATATATATCATTCCCCTCCCTGCAAACACTTCATTGCCTGTGCAAACTACTAAGGATGGATTTTGATGGGATTTGTAATTTCTGTATTCTATCTGCTCTGTCTCTTCTCTCTGGTTTCTCTATAAAAACTGAACCAGAAAAGGAACTCAGGACTTCAGTCCTAAGAACACATGCTCTGCTCCCTCTATCCCTTTGCTCATACCAATTCCTCTGACTAGCATGTTCTTTGCTCAGTATCTCTAATTTGAGAACTCAAATGGCCTTCATGATTCATATATGGTAGCAAAAATTTTAATCTAATTTTTACCAAATTTATTACATAACCTTCTGACAAATTAAAAAATCAATACATTTTGCATAATGTGCTATTGAGAAAATGCAAGTCACCACCATGAATTGTAGCTTTCTGGGAGTACATAATTCTGAGGCTAAAGCCTCCTAAGACTACAACATTGGTGGGGGTGGTCAAGCAATCTGGGAATATATAATACAGAGAATGAATGATCCTAGGAACCCACCTTCCTGGAGGTATAACATCCTGCTGGTGCAGCATGCCAGGTATCTGGCTGGCCACAGGATTTGGAACAGACTTGCTCATGACCCCAAGAGAACAGAATTGAGAAAATTGCTACAAAGCACAGCATTCAGAAGAAAAAACAAAATGAAAGCTAGTGTAAATTCTGGAGTATAAATGTGAAAGAAATAGCAGAGGAAGATAAACTTTGTAAAATGCTGGATTAGCAAATAGGAAATCCAGACAAGAACATTAAAACTAGGGCTTGGAAGAACTGTTTCCTTATAGACTTAAGGGATTTTGTGACTCATGGTAGGCTTATAAAATTATTTGTCAATGACTGACCAACTGGCTGGCTATATGAATACATGAGGGCTTTTATCACAAACAGAGAAATTGTCTCTAATTTCCTCTGAGAACTAGATCAATGGCAAGCAGTCTGGGTTTGAAGTAATAACTAAGTTTTTAAATGAAGTTTTTAATAAAGATATACCCTCAATTCTAGAGACCAGTCCCAGATAACAAAGCAAATGTGTAGTATAATCAAGCCACCTGCTGAATTTTCTGGAAAATTGGCCCATGAATTCCGTAATACTACATATTTGAAAGAAGAAAGATAGTGTCAGCAGTTACTTCTTAGACTTCATGTTCAGTAATTCCTAAACATTGTTGATCACATTGATAAAATTAAATTTGGCCAAGAACCCTCAATATACACCTTTATTTATTAATCATATACCTGATGATGTTTGTGTATATCATAAAAGTTGAACTAATATAGACATTTAAAAATGAGATGAACTGATCTGACTGTAATGGACATGCCTGTAATCCTAGCGACTCTGGAGGCTGAGAAAGGAGGACCACCAATCTGAGACTAACCTTGGTGACTTAGCAAGATCCTAAGCAACTTGATGAGGCCATGTCTCAAAATAAAAAAAAATTAAAAGGCTGGAATTGTGACTTAGTGATAAAGCACCTCTAAGTTCAATTCCAGTAAAAAAAAAAAAAAAAGAACCAATTCAGTGTTATATAGTGTAAATTTTGCTGATGATAGCATTTCATGTTTTGTGATCTCTTATCAGGAAGAATTATAATGAATGAGTACAGATTCTGTATCCACACATTGAACTCAGACTCTACAACTTAACAATTGTGTGATCTTAGACAAGCCATTAAACCTCTGCATTTTCTTCAATTTTCCTAACTGTAAATTGGAATGATTAGATTTCCATATCATTTGGTCATTGTAGAAATTAAATGAAATTGTGCATATTGAGAACTTTGAATGTGTCTAGCACATAGCACATAGCAAATGCTCAGTCATGTCAATGGTCATGTTACTGATTAAAATCTTACGTAGAGCAGGGTTCAGCCTTAATGGGAATGAGATCATACCTATAATTTAAAAGGAGTTCTTGATTTCTTTTGCTTACCTTTGGCTGTCTTGTCCGATCTGATTTGGTCATAGTTGCCCATTCCTCGTAATACAGCTGAGGAAGCAGTAAATAGAATGGGAAAACCCTTAGCTCTTTTTACTACTGTTTGGTGTTACTTTCATTATCAGTATAAACTTCAGTCCAAGGTTTCTTAAGAAGAATCCAGTTAATTCATTCTCCCCCTTGTCAGGTTTAGCTACATTGAAACCAGATAATGTAGTCCACAAAGCAATTCAATGATTATATGTTTTCTCCATCAAGTCACAGGATCCTGAGAGCAAGGGAAAGATGGAAAGATGGCACCATTGTCTTTTTATTTATCTATTGCTGAATTGCAAATTGCCCACAAACTTAGTGGTTTGACACACTAAGATTATGTGTTATGTCTTAAGATTTTTGTGAGTCAGGAATTCAAGCAGGCTTGACAGGGCTATTTTTCTGCTTTATGTGGTATTAACAGAGCTCCTTCAGTGGTACTCAGCTGGTAGATGGGTGGATCTATGAGGTCCAAGAGAGATTTATTCACATATTTGGTGCCTTGTCTGGAATTTTTGGAAGGCTGGGTCATTTGGGACTGTTCAGAACACCCACCACTTACGTTTCAATATTAATAGCGTCTCATGATAGATTCTTACATTGAGTCTCAGAAGTCCCTGAGATAATTCACTAAAAATGTACCCAGGAAGTGGAGCCAGCCAGTGTCTTTAAAAGTTGGTCTCAGAAACTGGTCAAATGTCATTTATGCTACATTTGATTAGTCACATCAGCTACAGAGTCCACCCACACTCATGAGAAGATTATCAAATCATTAACATCCATCATAATTTCCCAGAATTGTTAATTCCAGTCCTTCTGAATGCCCCTGAAATCATTTGATGTACAACTGGTGTGAATATAACTGTGTAATTGACATATTAAAAATTAATAAAGCTTGGATATTTATTTTTTAAAAAAGAATGGAAATACAAATAGAAATCTTGATATATTATTCCCATATGTTCACTTACATGACCTGATTGAAACAATGCCAGCCAAGTTTATTTTGCTTACTATATTATTGACTCTAACAATGTTTTTACATTCTTCATTAATATACCTATTTCAACTTGGAATTCACACTGCCTTGAATATACTCTGAAAGTCTCATTTCTATCCTCTGTGTTCTATTCTTTCCCCCAAAACAGACTAATATGTTCTTTATGAAAATTCGAGGAATGGCAAAATCTTATTGAACAGAGAACTGTTCATGTTCCTTTTTATGCCGTGTCCAGAAAAGAAATAAGAACCATTTTTTTTATTTATCCTTGATTCTCTTCTGTTTTTCATCCCTTCACACTGCTTCCCCTCATCCAGTAACAAAATTCGGACAAGTGGTGATAAGAAATTCCAGGTAATGGAGAGGAAAGTCAAAAACAAAAACAAAACAAAAAACCACAGCATTGGAACTAACCTTTTCTGTAACGTCATAACAATTGTTGCCCATCCATTCCTGCATGTGAGCTACACATTATTGTGGATTTTTAAGATTCCTGCCCAGAGCTGGTTGTAGCAGACATGGAAGTAGGTTCATTATGATCTAAAGCTAGTATCTCTCAGCGTCTTATCTTAAAGTCTATGTAATCTGCACATGAAAGTGGCTACAATGGTCAAGGAGAATTTTCTCAGGTTGAGAAATTCTCAGGTCTCTCAGTTTGGGAAATTTCTCAGGTTGCAGGCTTTGGCATAGACCTTCTCTGTAGGCCAGCTGCAAAGATGAGAAAGAGCCTCTCTGTTGTTTCCTTTCATCTCAATATGAATAATAATAGACACAAATTGCAGAGAGGTTACTCATGAGGCAGCTTTATTGGGTTAAGAATTATTTATTTTCTTTTAGTGAGATCTGCAATTTATCATATTTTCTATGTCCTTTTAAGTGTTTCTGGAAGTGACTACTTACTCTGACTATGGCTCTCATTAAAGTACCTCTTAATAGCAATTTGTTTCAAATCTTTTTTAGTTTTGCTCAGTGCTGTCTTATGAAAAATATTTTACTAGCCAACATGTATCCTGGTGGATTATTACCTAAAATAATATTATCTTTTATGAAAACGAAAGAATTTTCATATACAATTCAATTAAAGATTATCCATTAGCAGGGCACAGTGTAATCTCAGCTACTCAGGAGACTCAGGCAGGAAGATGACAAGTTCCAGGCCAGCCTCAGCAATTTAGTGAGGCCCTGTCTCAAAATAAAAAATAAATAGTACTAGAGATATAGCTCAGTGTCATAGTACCCTTAGGTTTAATCCTCAGTACTGCAAAAAGTTAAAAAAGAAAAGAAAAAAAAGAGTATATCCACAGCTACTTTATACTTTAGTATATCCACAAAATAAAATCCACAGGATTTTATTTTGATAATGATCTTATTTGTATGGCCAAAAACTTCACTGTTTGTTTTTCTTCATTTAATCCTTAAATCAGTTTATGACCTAGTTCCATCTTACACATAGGAAGACTTTGGGAAAAGAGCTCAGGCTTTCTCTTGTTCCACCAGGAACATGTGAACTACTTGATCATAGGAGTGTGTGATTATTTTCTTGGGATGCCTATGGTTAGCACCAACTTTGATTTAGAACTTTTGTTGTTTCCTTAACTTCACAAGTATAATCATTTTTAGAGTTAATTTAGGAAGTTCTACAGAATTTTCAGAAACATGTTAACTCCTTGATCATGGGAATGTGTAGTTATTTTCCTGGCCTATTGTGAGTTAGAACCTGAGAATTTCTCAACCAATTTTTTATTTTTAAAGGACGGAAAGAAAGAAGGAAGGAACTTAGTTTAAGCTAGAGACTTCTCAGGATTTCAAACCATCCTTACATGGGCCAGGCATGCCCTATGCTACCAGTCTTTGAAAGAGCTGTCCTCCTGTTATCAGAACAGATACCATATAGCCTGAAAGGACTCTTCTAGTGTATGCCCCATGAAACTGCCAAATGCAGACATCTCTCAGATCAGTGTAAAATTGCCACTGGGAATTTCCTGATGGAGGATGTTTGGATCCTATTGATATTAATTATTAAAAGCTGTTCTCTCAATTCATCAACAATCCACTGAGAAACTAGATTAGCATCAGAAGGGATTGTCCAGGCAAAATGACCAGTTCAGTTCCAAATCCCTGGAGTTCCCAAGACACTTTGCTAAGAGGCACATAATTACTGGAGACAAATTGCTGTGCTTGAAGAATGACTATATTAATTATAAAATATTTCATCAGAAATGTATTGTCAAGAAGTGTTCTCAGATTCTTTTTTTCTTGCTTGCTTTTATCCAGATAGATTTTCCAGGTAGCTTCTGTGATTTATTTACTTATTTATTTATTTTTCCACTGATACACAAAAGCGTAAGGATTGTACATATTAATGGTGTGCCATATGATGTTCAGCACATATACTGAACATTACACATGTGCAATGTTTACATCAAGTTAAATACCTATCTCCTTAAACATTTATCATTTATGGTGAAACTCAAAATCCTTTCTTCCAGCTTTTTGAAATGCACAGCATGTGATTGTTCTCTATAGCCTGCTACTGCACACTAGCACCCCAAGACTCCTTACTCCTACCTGTACCTTAGTATCATTGATCAGCCTTCCCCACCCCTTCCTCTCCTCTCTCCCCAGCCTCAGTTAAATGAATTAACAAAATAATTGGACATTTCTTTTTTTCCCATTCCCAAAATATTTTATTATATATACACAAATATTCAAAAATTTTAAACAATCTGGTCACAAGCATTTTGGATGGGAGATGTTATATTTTAATCAATCTAGACAATTGGGTTGTGTCTTATTTTATTAATGATTAAAGAAATATAAGCTAAAATGATGTATTTAACTAATGAAGCATTATCAAATAATTGGACCCAAAGTAAATAAATTAAAACTAATGTTTAACTTAGTGATTTATTCAAACTAATATTTACTTATATGTTAATAATATAAAATTTTTAAGTATAAAAATATAAAACTTACAAAGTAATATAAGTTACTTCTTAACTAAAGATACCAAACCTTTTTAATGGTAGCTGATTAAGAGGAAGTTTTGGTTGTTGAGAAGAAAGGTTACATTGGTGAGAAGTTAGTACATTATGTTTTCTCTGGTAAGGTTACAAGTGGTTTAATGAAGAAATGGCCTGGTCTCAAAAGTACAAGTAAACATTTATCTCATATACTTGTTAATTTTCTTTCTTTCTGCTGCATTTGGCACCAAGAAAGTGCTGATGAAGCACCACCAAAATCGCTGTTGCTAGGGTTTTTGTTGTTTGTTTGTTCATTTTTAAATGGCAATAAGAATAGATGTGAGCCAGTTCATCTGTAAACTCTCCTTCAGTGCTGCTTGTGACCAGGCACATGGCGTCTGAGATAAATTACATAAAGTCTGTCCATAAGAAGAGGAAGTGTTCAGATTGAGAACAGCATCTAAGCAGTGACATCTCTATTCTCTTGCTCTAGGAAATGTAAAGAATGATTCCGACAGTGTCTCAACACCTTGAAAGTGGTGCTGAGAACATTATGGCTTTAGGAAAAAACCAAGCAAATGAATGAAAAATTTGAACACACAAAAGGGAAAAGTTCCTTTATTAAAAAATCCACAAGAAGCTCAAAAGACATGATTAGGAAAATATTTGTAGTACATACACAGGGAATGGGTGAATTGTTTGGATTCTCAGTATTTATGTAAACAAATAGGGAGACAAATACCAATTTAGTAGAAATATTGGCAAAGGATATGAATAAACAAATCACAGAAAAATACAAATTCACAAACAAAAGGATAAAATGAGAATTTCACTTAAAATTAAAGACATACAAAAGCAAAACACAGGTGATTTTAATCTATAAAAATATATGGCCCACAATATGTTTGATATTATTTACTGTTGAAAAGATTGTAGAATAACATGGCTCTCATTTGTATTGTTGTTGGTAAAAGAATATATTGATATCATATGTTTGGAGAGTAACTTGATATCTAACAAAACCAAAATCCACACATATTTTGACATAATTTTAGTGATTCACTCTATAGTTATTCTCACAAAAGAATACCAGAGGAGTGAAAACCTTACTTTAACATTTTTGTTATTGGAAATATCTAAATGTGACTTTGATTTCCACCAATAAAGTCCTGGCTTTTCTCTGTTCCTTATTCTTAGTTTTCTGTGTATTTATTATTTGTCACTCTCAAAAGTATCATGGTCTGAACAATAAATTATATGGTCATTCTTGGAATATATCACAATTGGGCCCAATTTTCTATTTTCTGCCTCTCCGTACTATTTTAATTTTTCCAAGTATGTGTATAATTCTTTTTCTTGGAATATATTTTGTAAAGCATATGACACATTATTTTCTAAATTCTCTGAAATTCTATTAATGAGAGTCAATTTTTATCTTCCTCCACAAACTATTAGAAACCACTATTTTTACATAGTTATTATATTACTTTCAGTGCACATAATTGCTGTTGAACTCAGGGTTCTAATCCTCTGATTTTGATGCAGACAGAGTCCTAGTTAATGAGGCTTTAATTAGTTTATTGCGGAAATGTGATTTGTTCTACATAAGGCAATATCAAAAACTCTTAGTTTGGTATGAGCACAATGCTTGCTAATTTCTTAAGTAGGACATTAATGATTGCCAAATGAATACATTTTATGCCTGAATAATGTTCTCATTTTAAACTGTAGTCATTTGATACTAAGGATTATTCTGAAAATCAGAAGATACAATTAAAAGAGAAGCTCATCAGTCCTTTAACATGACCTTGAAAGAATAAAATGGTGGAAAGGCTCCTTCACATCCCTGGAGCAAGAGCTCACTCTTAATAGTGAAGGTGTCAGAATCAGATGGCTAGTGTCAAATCCTAACTTATCAAGTGGAGGCTGTGTGACTTGGGGCAAGTTAGTTCACTTCTCCATATCAGAGATTCTTCATCTATAAAATCAAGACAGTAACTGCATCTAATTCATAGGGGTATTCTTATTCTATGGCTGTTACAACAAATAGTCACACATTTAGTGACTCAAAACATCACAAATCCATTGTCTTACAGGGTGATATTAGGTGTTATGAATGTGTTTCAATGAACTGAAAATCAAGGCATCAGCAGGTTTGCCCCTCTTCTGCAAGTTCTGTGGAAGAACCAGTCTCCTTGCTTTCTCGGACTTCTAGAGCAGCTGTCCAGGGCTCATGGCACATGTATCTTCAAAGACAGAAACATAGTGTCCTCTCCCTCTGCCTCTGTCTCTGCCTATGCCTGTTTCCATCACAGGGTCTTCTTCTTCTGTGAAGATGCATATGCATAATCCAGGATCATCTCTTCATCTCAAGAGTCTTAATCACATCTTTCATGTCTCCTTTGCTGTCTAATAACATTCACAGGTTCCAGAGATTTCAACCTTGATGTCTTTGAAGACCATTATTCAGCCTGCCCTCAACAGTGTTACTATGAGTATTAAAGGCAATAAAAAATGCAAATTCCTTTACACACAAACTATTGCTCAAGAATTATTGCAGTATTATTATTGTTACAAGATCTAGAGAGAGAACAAAGTCCTAACCTATACATCATATTATCCAGTCAAATTGTCCCTCAAGTACAATGAAAACCCAGAACATGCAAGCAAACAAAATTCAAGAAATAGTACCTAGGAAGTCTTTAAATAAGTAAGAAAATAAACAAAATCACTGTGAAGGCTGAGTTATCAAGAGGTTTTCTTTAAAAAAATAAATAAATAAATAAATAAAAATCATAGTAACAGATCATTGGGGAATACTGAATTACTTAAAATAAAAATCTTAGCAAACTTATGCTTATTGCAGTTACAGAGTGAAATATAATGCAATAAATCTCATCAGTGTAAAAAACTAACAAAAATCTCCTTAATAAAAATTGGGACTGGGGGAAGGAGGAGGAAAGGTGCATGCTAATTTCTTCATGTTTCTTCTCAGAGACTCAATAAATATAATGCTGCCATATACATCTAATAAAAATAATGGTTTTAACCTCAAAATTTCCTTTAATCTTATTTTTATTAATTTTATAGGTGTATTTGGAGGAAATTATACATTTTTGGCAATATAATATTTATCTGAAATATTAAAGATCCTATAGTTTTATTTGCTGGTAAATGCAATTTTGACACTAAACTTGCAAATAATGTTGTTACCTTATATTTATAAAATAATTTCATCTGTCAGGTTGTCAAGGTTCCATCATCTGACCAAATGAGAGACAATCACCTTGAATGAAATGGATACAATCTTGATGCTAGTTTTTTCATATGTAGCAGAAATTGAGTTTTTATGCTATTCTCCCTTATGATTAATAAGGATTAATTTGTAATTTCCACAAATACCGCAAGGTTATTTATTTAAATAATAAAACATACCGACTCCCAGGTACCCCAAATAAAACCTGTTGAGAGGGCCGTCGTCTCCCAGTCCCACATTATTTACTTTGACCTCATAGATGTCCCTCTACAAGTTTGTTTTCTCCTTTTTTAAACCACCCCTTGGACCCTGGTTCTCAAATTTTGCAGCACATTTAAAATATCTTGGGAGAAGTTCAATATTCCGCTGTACTTAAAACCCACATAATTTGAATTTCTGGGTTATGCTATGCATCATTTTGTTGGTTTTTAATTTCTAAGATATTCTGATGAGTAGTCAAGTTCAAGAACAAATGACAAACTTTCAATGCCCATCAGACCTGTAGGCTGGGCATCACATAGAAGGTTAGAAATACAGCATTTCACACCTCACTTCAGAGCTACCAGAATAGAAAGTGCATTATTGAAATCCCTGATGGCTAACATCCACATTAAAATTTGAAAACTATACTGATTTTAAGTGACTGAATTTTAGTGCTTGTCCTGAATTATTTTCTGTTCCATTCATGTTTCCACTTTCATTTGCTTGTGGAATATCCTCAAAATCATCCTGAACTTAACAATTGAACTAACATTCGTTGTTTCTGCAGTTGTGAATTACCTTATTTTTCCCCCTGAGTCTTTCTTTATCCCACTGATAAAATCTCTATTCATCCTGTTTTAAACTTTGTCTTTTTTTCTTGTTACATCTTCCTTCAGTCTCAGTGTCCTTCTATATTATGCTCTTCCTCATTGCTCATATTTTATTCCTTTCAATTTATTTTTAATTGCACTAGCCATTTAGATACAAATCCCTCTCACTTGAACTCCTAAGATAGAATCCTGACAGATCATACCTTCACTCATTCCTTATCTCAATGCATCATGCACAGCTATGATGGATTAACCTCCCTCACACACATTTGTATGAACTGGCCGAGAAGTTAGATAATAATGATCTCCAGAAGAGACTTCAGGTGTCTTTATCCTTAAATTAGTGAACAGATCACTAATTTTATTTTAGTGCAATTATAATCTACTATTTTTATGAATAGATTAAAGTAAATTTTACCTTTTCTGCTTTCTTTACAAATGGAAAATGGGTGATCAGAAAACAAACTACAGATTTGAAAAACCTAAGAGAGTTCAATAAAGAAAACTACAATGTTCTTTGGGAACACATAAAATAGTAACAAAGTGCTTTCATTTTCTATTAATTTAGAAGAAGCCCTGTTGGCCATTTGATTTAGTTCTTCTTTCTATTATTTTTAATTCAAATAAATTGTTGACATTTCTAATCACAGCTGAGAGCACATCACATATTTCCTTAGCAACATAATATGATTAGTCAGATAGTCATTTAAATAAATTAAAATTTTTGTTAAACTGGTAACCATGCCATGAATGAAAAATTAAATTTATCTGAACTTGAATATTAATGATAATCTTGTTGTCTACTTAGCCTTTACTTTAAAAAATATATTAGAATAAACTCAAGCTCAGAAAGATGATCCTTTTACTTCTTGGTATAGTTATACTCAATTTAAATAATGATTCAACTTAAATAAAGTGGATGCTTAATAGAAAAATAAATGCAGAATTCCAGAAATTCAATCTGTTAGTGTATTTACCTGGAGTAGGGGCTGGTTGAAGGGTAAATGGAAGAATAAAGGTTATCACTTACATTGCGTCAATTAACCTAGTTTTGTCTATAGCATTCTTGCATATTTATTAGTTAATATAATCTATGAAGCAAAGTATTGAAACAGAAAATCATGGGTCCTTGAGTCTGTTTGTGAGTTTATGAAGAAACTTGAACAAGTTAACCATCCATTTAAATCTACATCCTGATTGGCAAAAATCCTTTCTGAATACTCAGGAATAATGTGAGAATGTTCCCTTAGATACTACAGAGATGAAGGCAATAAAAACAAAGGAATAATATTTTCTATTTCATTTTTTTAACTTAAGTAAAGATAATTGGTTCCAAATCGATGAGATAGGGTTTCATTAGCTGTAAATTTTAACTCATAATTTATAAGTCTAATTCACTTAAATTTCTAGTGGTTGCTATTGAACAGAGACATATCCTGCTGATTTAAATGCTGACAAATGAATAATTAAATGACATAAACCTTCCATTGCTATTGACACAGCAAGTGCCAGATATCTCCTCTGGGAAGAAGCTGAAACAGCATTTTTGGAGAATTCCTTGTCCCAATGCTGCAAAAATTTTGAAATATAAAATTTTATACAACAAAACAAATCATGTCTCTTTTCAATTCTTTAGGGATCTGAGCAAAGCTTTAAAAATCAGCAGAGCAATGAGCCTGTGTTTGAGTTAAGGAACCAGGTGGGCAGTGGTGGATTTCAGTTGTTCTAATGGAGGAGGGTTTTGCCCCCAATGTTCTCCTATGGGATCCTGTGATTGGAGACCATGCTGCACCTGGAGAAGTGCTGAGGTCATCTTTTCACACTACAGATATAGAAAACAGTGCCATCTCCTCATGGAAATGTGGAGAAGCAAATGAAGCTCTGGCAACACTGACCCAACCTGGAAAATCAGCAGGGAAGCAGATTCTCCCAGAGACCAAGAGCAGCTGTGCCACAGAAGTGGTTTGTGTGCACTGGGGAGTGTGCAGTGGGCAGAGAGCCGGGATTCTGTGGACCTACTCTGCACACATGTACAGCCTTGTTTGAGATCCAAGGGAATATTTGGGGACTTGGGTTCCACAGTAAATGACATAGCCCACACTCAATTACAGAGATTCTCAAACTCATCAATTTTGATTATAAAAGTGAAAAAAAGAAACTTGCTCTCTTCACTGGTGAAGTCTACAACAGTCAGATTCCCATATTCTTTGGAGTCAACAGTTCTCTATCCCCACTTCTTCCTTGTGCTATAAATCTACCGTACTGTAGGTACAATTCACAAAACGTGCTTACAATTTATCTGGGGAGAGCAGATACATGAAATATTTCAAATTTAGTTCAGATTAATTCTATTCACCACTTACTACCTTGACAAAAAGAAAAGAACAAAAATGAAAATATTTCTTCCAATGTTCAGTGTGATTGGGATTGCAGTTTTTATAAAGAGATAAATTCAGAGGTAAGAGAGATTCTTTTCTTTTCTCCACTGAAACACCTATTCCCTTAGCATACCTGTTGGCTAAGTGTCACTTAACTCGGAATCAATAGACAAGCCCCTGACTCGGCCCAGGTCCTTACATCCTGTTGTCTTGACTAATGTTTTTCTAACTGGGCACAAAACTTTCAGATTTTCTTTCCTATGAGTTATATACTTGATCTTATGAAAACACTGAATGGGTCATCTATTTCCTCCTACTACTCCTCTTTTCCCTCCTCTTTTGGCTCATGGTTTCAGAGGTTCATTCTATGGTTGGCAGACTCCATAGCTCTAGGCCTGAGGTGAGGCACAATGTCACGGTAGACAGGCATGTTAGAGAAAAACAGCTCAGGACATGGAAACAAGGAAGCAAGGAGAGATCTCTGTCACAGGAACACAATAAATACCCCAAAGGCAGGACTCCAGTGACTTACTTCTGCCATCCACACCCTACTTGCCTAGAGTTACCACCCAGTTAGTTATTAGACTAGTCCACTGATTAGGTTACAACTCTCCTAATCTAATCATTTCACTTCTGAACCTCTTGCACTGCCTCACACATGAGCTTCTGGGAGACGCCATATATCCAAAACACAGTATTTTATCCTGGCCTCTGAAAGATCATGCCCATCTCACAATTCAAAATATATTTAGTCCATTTCCAAGTGTCTTCATATTCTTCACAGTTCTAGCATTCCAAAAATTGGAAGTCTGAAATCTTTTTTGAGACTCAAAGCAAACTCTTAGCTCTGTTCCCCTGTGAAAATCAAAATCAAGTTGCATATATCCAATATGTAATGGCATAGAGTAAATATTTTCATTCCAAATGAGAGAAATAGAGGAACAGAATGAAGAGATAGGACCCAAGTAAGACTAAATACAGCTGGACTAGCAAGTCCTATACATACATCCATGTCCAGAACCTGGGGCACATGGCATCATGAAGTTTTCTCCAGAGAGCTTGTGTTGTTCTACCGCTGTGGCCTTGCTAGTTACACTGCATGTGACTCTCATTTGGATTGTTCCTGTCTGATTCCTGCAGCTTTCCTTGGCAAACACACCACCTTATTGGCATCTTTTCAACTCCGGGATCTCCAATGTAGTTTTGGCTTCCTTTTCACATCTTCATGAATCATCCTCTCGGGGACAGCTTTCAGGACTCCAACTCTGCTACATTTTGCCTAACCTCCCAAACGCTCCTCTGAAATCTCAGTGTATGATTCCCTAATTCCAGCATACTGCAGAACCAATACTCCATGTTTGATGCTAAGTTCTGCAATCACCTGGAGAAGTGGCCAAACCTCCTGGGACCAAGGCTGCAGCAATCTCTGAGTTACCTAGGCAGCTGAGCAAAGTGAAACAAGTAGCTCCCCCATCATCCCTGAGGCAAGCAGGATGCCCTCATGGCCTCTTCTCAAAGGAATTTTTACTTTTACACCCTTGGGCCTGATATGGGTGTGGTCTTATCAAATATCGTAATACATTTAAGCCATCTTTCCTATTCTTTCTGAGTAAATACTTAGCATTCCTCTTATGACTGTAATCCCTTTAACATTCAGGCCTTCCTTACACTCTATTTTTACTTGCACTTTCCTGGCTGAATTGCAAACTTTCAGTACTTTCTGTTCTGTTTCTACTCCTGGTATCAAAAAAGCCTAACTAAAATCTCTCAGCAATATCCATGCTGCATACTGTGCTGCCTTGAAATTTCCTCTGCCAGGTAAATTAGTCCATCATCTTTAAATTCAAACCCTCAAAAAGTCTCATGGCAAGGGGAAAATGTTGACAACTTCTTGGTCATAATATAACATAAATGGCCTCTTGTCAAATTCCTATAGAGTCCTCCTTCTCTTCTGAAACCTCATGAGCTCAGTCTTTACTATTCACAGTCCTATTGGCATTCTGGTCTTTTGAGCTTTCACTACAATTACCTATCAATCTCTGTTTACAGAATTCTAACATTTTTTTTTTTGTATCATATTGCATCTATATATTATTCAAAATTCTTGAAAACCAGCTCCAAGGACTTTATTTAAAAAATTTATTTAATTTTGATTCATTGAACACAAATGGAGTACAGCTATTGTTTCTCTGGTTGTACACAAAGTAGAGTCACACCATCTGTGCGTTCATACATGTGCACAGGGCAGTGATGTCTGTCACACATTCTGTTATTATTCCAAGGATTTTTGAGCAACATGGTCATGTTAGTCATAGCAAAGACTTAACTTCTCAATACCAATTTTCATTTTGGTCAGCTTTTCATCACTGTGACCAAAAGACCTGACAAAAACAATGTTAAGGAGCCAAAGTTTATTTTGGTTCACATTTTCAAAGGTTCAGTCAGTGGTTTCCCAATTCCACAGCTCTGGGTCCAAGGTCAGGCAGAGCATTATGGTGGAAGGGCATGGCTGAGAATAACAGCTCAGGACACAACAATGCTGTAGAGAGCCTACATGGGTTCTCATATTTGTCCAAATAAATGAAAGCCAAAATCAAGATCAAAATCAAAGAAAACAAATATTCAAAGTTTCATAGTGCCTGGAGAATAAAGTAAAAATCTCTCCCTTAGTTAAATGTATCTCACAATCAACATTTTGTTCTTTGTATTCCCAAATTTGGAGTTTGAAATTTAATGAGCAATTAATAAATGCTTATTGACAGTACTTCTAAATGAATTCAAAATTCTCATGTCCTGGCAAGTCTACACACTTAAATTTCTTCTACCGTGTACTTCTTTTTATACTGCAAATGTCCCATATGAAGACACTGGATCTAGGTAAATTCTCCTTATAAAATAACCAAAACAAAACTGAAATATAATTATGTTACAATGTGGAAAAATTATATAGAGATTATTTTTTTCTTTTTTATTATTATTTTTTATTGGTTCTTTTTAATTATACATGACAGTAGAACCCATTTTGATATAATTATACAGCAGGGAATATGTCTTTTCTTTCACAATGTAGATTCACACGATTCATATAATCTTACATATACATAGGGTAATACTGTCTGTCTCAGTCTACTATCTTTCCTTCCCCCACCCCCTCCTTCCCATTTTCCTCTACACCATCCATACTTCCTCCATTCTTTTCTTATCCTCCAAAAACCCCCCTCCTCCCCGTTATGTATCAGCATCCACTAATCAGAGAAAACATTTGGTCTTTAGTTTTGTGGGCTTGGCTTATTTCGCTTAGCATGATATTCTCCAACTCCACCCATTTACCAGCAAATGCCATAGTTTTATTCTTCTTTATGGCTGAGTAATATTCCATTGTGTATATATACCACAGTTTCTTTATCCATCCTTCAATTGAAGGGCATCTAGGTTGGTTCCATAATCTATCTATTGTGAATTGAGCAGCTATGAACATAGATGTGGCTGCATCCCTATACTTTGCTGATTTTAAGACCTTTGGGTATTAACCGAGGAGTGGGAGAACTGGGTCAAATGGTGGTTCCATTCCAAGTTTTTTGAGGAATCTCCATACTACTTTCCAGAGTGGCTGCACCAATTTGCAACTCCATCAGCAACGTACGAGTGTGCCGTTTTCCTCACATCCACACCAACACTTATTATTGCTTGTATTCCTGATAATAGCCATTCTAACTGGAGTTAGATGAAATCTTAGGGTGGTTTTAATTTGCACTTCTCTAATTACTAGAGATGATGAGCACTTTTTCATATATTTGTTAATAGTCTGTATATCATCTTCTGTGAAGTGTCTGCCCAGTTCCTTAGCCCATTTATTGATTGGGTTCTTTGCATTCTTAGTGTAAAGTTTTGTAAGTTGTTTATAAATTTTGGAGATCAGTGCTCTGTCTGAAGTGTGTGTGGAAAAGATTTTTTTCCCACACACTTTTTCTGTAGGTTCTCTTTTCACATTATTGATGGTTTCTTTTTTGAGAAAAAGCTTTTTAGTTTGAATCCATCCCATTTATTGATTCTTCCTTTTATTTCTTACGCTCTGGTGGTCATGTTGAGAAAGTCTGGTCCTAAGCCAATAGGAAGACAATTCGGGCCTACTATTTCTTCTAATTGGAGAAGAGTCTCAGGTCTAATTCCTAGATCCTTGATCCATTTTGAGTTTTGTACAGGGTGAGAGATAGGGATTTAATTTTATTTTATTGCATATGGATTTCCAGTTTTGCCAGCACCATTTGTTGAAGAGGCTATCTTTTCTCCATTGTATGTTTTTGGCACCTTTGTCTAGTGTCAGATAACTGTACTTATGTGGGTTTGTCTCTGTGTCTTCTATTCTGTACCATTGATCTACCTGCCTATTTTGGTGCCAATACCATGCTGTTTTTGTAACTATTGCTCTATAGTAGAGTTTAAGGTCTGGTATTGTGATACCTCCTGCATCATTCTTCCTGCCCAGGATTATTTTGGCTATTCTGGGTCTTTTGTTCTTCCATATGAATTTCATGATTGCTTTTTCTATTTCAATGAAGAATGTCATTGGAATTGCATTAAATTTGTATAGCACCTTTGGAAGTATGGCCATTGTGATTATTAAGTGATTAATAGTTTAACATTATGTATAATTAGTATAGAAATGTAGGCAGGAAGGTATGTTGAGTGTATTTAATTGTTGGAGCCTGTCTGGAATCTTAGGTTAATCCTCCTTTGTCAAACACACAAGGAATACATGGATACAAATTTGTGACACTTTGATAGAAACAATCACCATCTATTAAAAAATCTTTTGAAGTTTTTTGGTATAAATGATATACTTAGTAATTTTAGTGGAAGGAGTACTAGCTTGAAAGCCAGAAAACATGTGCTAGTCATATCTTTATTTCTGATTCTAAAAATTTACAACATTACATTATTTTTTGTTTATAATAAACCATTATTTTTGAGCCTGTTTTGCTTGATAGCTGAAATAAGAATACTACTACCTTCTCCATCTTTTTTTTTTGATACTCTGAAGATCAAATCATATAAAGAAAACAAAAATATCCAGAAAAAAATATTGTGGAAACATTATTTTTTCACTCATTCAACTATTTGGTAATTAAATAATAAAGTACATATTTAGCATGTGAACAAATAGTGTTCCACAGAGCTCTTAGAATTTTGTTATATATTCGTGTAATTTCTGGAATTTTAGTTTTTATAATGCTCTGTTGGGAATTCTATTATAAGAAAACTCATTGTCAAGCATAGTTTCCTTCTCAACCTTCTCTCTGGGGGCAAGATGTAGAAAAGGTTATGCTAATGCATATTTAATGAGTACTGAAAGTTAGTATTCTAAACAATGGAATATTTTGCATCTACATGAAATGAAAATCAACTTGAAACTTCTCCTTGATCAAATATTTTAGGTATTCATTTCTATGTCCTGTCAAATAATACTTCTCTTCAGACTTAATATTTTACTTTGAAAAGTAGCTCACACATTTGATATTTGTTTTATCATGAGTATTTTTGAAGGGTATAAATAGAGATAAAACTTGCAAATTCCCCTTCATCTGATTTTAATTTATGGGAAAATGTGCTGCACTCCATAACTATCTATATCTTTTCTCATACTTAGTTGACTTTAATATAGTTCTCTTTCATACCTCCTTGGATTATTGCATATACACATATGTATATGATATGGGAAATAATTAAAAATTTAGCTAATAATGCATTCCCCTTCTGAAATCCACTGAGTTGAGATGTAGATATTTTTTATTTATTACACTCAAATTAAAAATAAAAAGTTCTCACAGTTTTATAACATCCCAAACCACATTGGTATTTCCTGCAAGGCTCTAAGAGGAGCAGGCAGGGTCTATTCCCATTTTAGAGGTGGCTGTGCCTGGGTGGTCTAGATGCTTATCTGACTGATTCTCACAACAGTATAAGAGAACTTCAGAGGAAGAGGAATTAAATTCTCCAAAGTCCTTATGGTAAACGCCACTGCAGCTTACCAGTTATGATGTCCACTAAACTTGCAGTCTGGTAGATGTATCTTAGAGGATGATTGCAAAGTTCTCGCCCAACTTTGAAATTTTGCATGCTGAAATGTCAATACTATTTTACATGATAAAATAAAGTATGCCTCCATGAGTTTCATTGAAAAATTTGGGTGAAAAATCAAACAACCCATGGCACCCATTATATTTCTAATTCTTTAAAATAATTTCTTCATTCTTCTCTCTCCTTCCTTTTGCCATAAAAATTTACCTTTTCTCACTACAGGTAATTTATTGAATCAAAAAATATCAAATTGGAAGACATTGACTACCATTATATTGACTTTCATATTCATTTATTGATTTTATCTTAAATTTTATTATGAAAAATTTTGTAGATGTAAGGAGCTTAATTTAAATGTAGTCTAGATTCTGCAATGAACAATTTGCTGTATTTGCTTTATCATGTATCTATTTAATATCATTTTCTCTGTCCACTCATCAGTCTTACTTTTGACATATTTGAAAGTTGCAAGTATCTCTACTCTTTACCCCTAAACATATTGACATGCATATCATCAACAGAAGTTGAATGCTTGTATATAGCCCACTTCCTCTCTCTCTTTAGTTTAAAATGTCATACAGTAAATTGCATAAACATTAAGTGTCTCATGATCAATTTTGATAATTATACATAACTATGTAATCCAAACCTTTGTGGTAAAGAATATTGTCTTCTCTCCAGAAACTTGTCTTGTGCCTTCCCAGTTTCTATACATAACTCCCAGAGAAATCTACTTTTCTGATTCTTCTCCCACAAGATAGTTTTATTTATGTGAAATTTCATGAAAATGGAATAATACATTGTACATTTTGCTGGGTAAGGCTTCTTTTAATTGTGAAAACTTTTCATATCCATCCATGTTGTATGTAATTAGGCCACTCATCTTTGTTGCTGAATAGTATTCCACCAACCAAAAGCACTGTACCTATTTCTTTTATGATAGACACATATGCTTCCAATTTTTGTCTAATAAAAACCTGCTATGGACATTTAATCATTTTATTATTAAAAATTTCAAAGATGTAGGAAAGTTGACTTATACAAAATTTTCATATGCTTCTTGTTTATGTATTTTTTGTGCAATGTCCATTTAAATCATTTGTTGACTTTTTATTAAGCAAATTACTTTCTTATTTCTGAATTATTGGAATTTTTAAATATACAATCTGGAAAGTAGTCTTTTGTTGGATGTATGTATATATTTTTATGATGTTTGGCTTGTATATTCATTTTCTTAATTGCATCTTTTGACAGACAGTTGTTTTATATTCTGATAGACATAATTCAGTATTTATTATAAAAATAAAATTATTTTCATTTATATTGATTGATTTATGCAGTCTTTAAGAAATACTTCAAAGAACTTTTCTTTTTTCTAGAAGCATTGCTTCTAGAAATGCTATTTTTAGCTTTTATGTTTAGGTCTATGATCTATCTTGCATTAAATTGTGTGGTGTGAGATAAAAGACAAATCTAATTTATTATGTTCTTATAAAGACACAGTTCTTCCAACATCATTTGTATAAAAGACTTTCTTTTCCTACCAGATTTCTCTATTGCTTTTGTATAAAATCAAGTATGTTGTAGGAGTGGGTCTGTTTCCAGGCTCCATATTGTGCTCGACTATTTGCTTTTCTCTCTGTGTGCCAGTTCGCATGCATGATCTTGTTACTGCGTATTTATGGTAAGTCTTGAAGTAAGGTAGAATTTGTTCTTTCTTGTTTTGTCTATTCTACTTCTTTTGAATTTCCACATAAATTTTAGAATAAAATCATGATGGAATAATGATCGAGATTGCATCAAACCCAAAGTTTGAGAAAAATTGATATCTCAGCATTGAGATTTTTTGGTCCATAAATAGTGTATGTTTATTTATTTCAAAACAGGTGAGAGAAATGAGTGGTATTTATATGTATTTTCAGAAACGGATGAGTAACAAAAACGAAAAGTATAGTAGTAAGGCAGGGGCAGGTAGAGAACTAGGTCAGAAAATGCGGGGGTAGCTTCTCTTACAAATTTGGATCTTACACTTCTTGTAAAACAAAAGATCAAAGATCTTGGGAAAGCTTTATAATATGAGTACTTTATTATATAAATCTAAGTTTGTGACACAATAAATAACATTGTGAAATGACTACAAATTTATGTATGGTGCCTAATTTGTAAGAAAAAATGAAGGAGTAAAATAAAAATTCTAGAAACTCATTCTAATTTTATCCTAAAATGTTAGTAAGCAAAATGCTAAGATTACGATGACAATTGGGTTTCTTTTTTAAATTCAAGATAGTTATCCTATATCATTATTCTAGGAAATCCAAATCTAGCTGGTTTGACCAAGGAGAAACATGATGGTTACTCAATATACTAAATTGGATTCCTTCTTCATGCTTCTGCTCCACAAAATATGCTAACTCATGAGCATACATGGGGCTATTACTATTCAGCAGTTGAAGTGTATCTGACTCTCTAGTGTATTAACTCTTTAGTGTATCGTATCACGTTTATTAAGGAAATTCATTATGAGGACAATTTTAAAATTTAAGGTGAAAAACTGATTTCATAGTGGTTTCAAATTTTCTACAAGGTAGTCCTTGGCTAATAAAGCTAAAGGAATTAAAGAACCAAAAACTAGCATATCAATACTGGTAATTATTCTATTAATGGTAATTATCCCACTATTTTCAACACACACACACACACACACACCCATACACACAAAAACACACATACACACTACAGTCTCCCTGGGTATATTTTTTACACATCAATTTAACTGAATATTAGTACAGAAAGTTTAAGTATCTTCCTGATTCACAAAGCGAGTGCAACTTCTACCAGACTCACTGCTTTCAACAGAACATATTATCATTGATAACACTTATACTATGCCGCTTCCTGAGTGTTCTAAGAAGGTAGGAAAAAAGAAGTTGTGTGAATATGTCTACCTCCCATGCACTTCTGTATTGCTACATTCACTAGATTTATAAAATTTGATTATTACACAAATCATTTCTAAGACAGACCCAGAAAAACTATCAAATTATGCTGACTTCATTTTGTTTTTAAACTAAGGATTCTAAAATTATAGTTGAACTGTGAAGAGCTAATACATTAAAACTTCTTGAAAATTGATGTACATAACATTTTGGAAATCAAATGGAACTTCCTATCTTTACATGAATACTGCATTCTAATTCTGAAGCATGAGTTTTTGCTATTAGTGTTCCATTTCAGGACATTATTTGTGTAATAGGTGCACAACACACTTTAAATGTAAACACCTTGCAAATGGTACATGTCTTAAAATGAGAGAGGAATCTGTCCTTTGGTGACCATTCCTCACATCACATCATAGGTGAGCAACTGGCTGTTCCACCTATCATCCCAGAACAGTGAAAAACACAAAGCCATGCGCTTTTTTCTCTATATATGTATAAAATGCTACATTTTAAAAACATGAAACACGTGCCTTTTAAATGTCATATAATGTGTTTTTTTTCTTTTATAGTAATAAAGTTAATAAAGGACTTAGATACCAGCTATCTAGCCTCCTCATTTAATATATAGGAAACAGAGAGCTAGAAGTATCCAATAACTTGCCCAAATTAATATAGATAATAAATACTTAGCTCAAACTAGAATTTCTTCCAATCTTCCGTCTGCTAAAGCAATGTTTCTGACAATGAGAGGAAGCAAAAATAGATACCCTAAGAATATTTAGCATTATAAGTTGTGATAGAATGTCTATAAACATGAGCTATAAGTTGGCAAACATTATGATAATATGCTTTAAAACTCAAAACTTATGAGGATATTGAACTTAAGAGGGGGAGGAATGCCTGACAGTTGAAATGAAGGACACGGAGGTGCTGGTGGTGTCTGCTGTCTTTTTTTGGCATTGGTTTCCAATACAAATGGTCATTTCTATTATTTTTAAAAGTAACTTGCTATTTTGTTAATGGGTCATAATAAAGGAGCTGCAATAGTACAGAAAAATTAAAAGTCAAATATCTTTCCAGCTTTCTCTATCAGAAATAATCACAGTTGATATATTAGGCAGAGATTATTACTCCAAACATTTCTGTATAAATAGAAGATGGAGAGATGGACAAAACACTTTTATAAAAATAAGATCATTTCTTAAATGTTATTTCAATTTAATGTAATAAAAATTTTTTTTAACACCATTGGCTAAGAAAAAAAATTGAACTGAACATGAAGGAAATGGTGAAGCTCTGATTATTTTTTGTTTTTCTCAGCCAATGGTGGCTATTAAAATTGACCTGAGAAGATGAAAAATGAACATTTTAGAAACACTAGTTTTTTTTTTCTTTCAAAAAACTAATGTCAATTCTCTTCCTGTTTTGAAAGAAAAGGCAATCAGCATATTAGATACTTTTAAAATCTCTGTCTACCCATCCTCAATTTTGTTAATTTCAGTGTTATTCTAAGTTGCTGTTATGCATTGTGAGTGTAGGTCCCATGGAGATTTATTTTCAATGTTATGTTCAAATGTTCAATTGTACATTCAGGTGCTACAGTGATGCTTTAACACAGATGACCTAGTGTTAGATAATTTATTTATCTTTTTTTGTTTTTTATTTGATCATCATGAAATTTTTGAAATAAAGAATCCTGGTTCCTGTATATCAATTCTTCCATATTTGAGGAAGTCTCTAACTTTAATGCATGAAGAATTCTGTGGTTAATTAGCAATTCCTTTATCTTCTCTGTTTCTTAGAACTTAAGTGTAAATGTTGCTCTATTATTTTCTGATATGGCATGATGGTAGAAATATGTGTAAGGTCAAACCAATACTTCCAGCTTACAAACAAGTCATTTTTCATTTGCATCCTCAAGTTAATTATTATTTTTGAGACTATGACTTAGCCACAACAAGTTTCTGTCTCTTTTCCTATAAATATATGTGTCCTATATGTGTCCAATAGTTTAATTTTAAAAATACTTCCAGCTATTATATCCTTAAGTGATTTAAAGAACACCAATTACCCTTTTGTTGCATGATCTTTTCCCTCATTTCCATACTTTTTTCTTTATTGATCCCATTGTTTTCACCTAGTTTCTCCTTTATCCAAATTTGTATTAATTATCTTTTTCCTCAGAGAAGTAAAGGAATTTGAGCTCTGCCTATTCTATTGCATGCTGTTTTGAATCAATTTATTGGTTTGTATCAATATCATTATAATTCTTGATTTTTCCCTCCTTCTATAATGTTTTTGTTAATGTCACAGTATTGTTTTTAAAATCTCATATTTGAGCACTTTTTCCTCAAAATTCACATCTTCACTGAGTTCTCCTGTAATATGAAGCCATCATACAGTTTTTCTCATGGTATTTCTAATATAGCTTCTTCCAGATTGCATTTTTCTATCTTTTGTTTAACATACTGCCTCCTCTCATACTTTTGTTGCAAAATATTTATATATTTGCAATGACTTAAGTATCTTGCTCACCCAGACTTTCAATTTACTTCTCAAGAGTGAGTGATGACTCGTTCACTTCTACCTCTTTTCTAAAAAGTTTTTACCTACCTCTTGTCTGAAAGCATAGAATTGGGAGGAGACAGAGATTATCTGGAACTTTGTTTATTCTTTGTCTGAGGACTGGAACTTCGCTTGTTCTTGAGATTTTCTTAAAAATCATCAGTCAAGTTTGATTACGGATTGTATCATGCAACCCTCCCCCCTCCAAAGATACTGAAGTTTTAAGCCAATACCTGGGAATGTGATCTGATGTGGAAATAGATTATTTGCAGTTGGTTAAATTCTGATGAGGTGATTAGGATGGGTCCTAACTCAGTGTGACCTATGTTCTTACAAAAGTAGAAGTTTAGGCATAGAAATTGACCTATAGGAAGGAGAATGCCTTGAGAAGGTGATGTCAAAGTTCAGGGGGATACCTCTACAAGAAATGTCAAAGGTTGCCACCAAACCCTCGGAATCCAGGAGAGAGGCATGGAATAGATTCTCCTTTACAGGACTTAGAAAGAATCAGACCTGCTGGACACCTGAATCTCAGACTTCTAGCCTCCAGAACTACAGTGTAATACACGCTGAGGCTTAAACCACTCTGTCTATGGTACCTGGTGAGGCAGCCCTAGGAAACTAATAGATCTCATTAGAAGTGTCCCTTTTCTTTATGGGGAAAAAGGAGATTCAGCTTCTGCCCATTTTCTCAGTTCAATCTGTGAGACCTGAACTTTTGGGGAAAAACTTTAATACCAGAAAGGAAGATAAAAATATTTAAATCATTTTGGGGGGCTAATTCTTCAATAGAAATAGGAAACATCATTTTGAACTTTCTCTTCTTTATCTCCTGTTTCTTTTGTTTTGTTTTGTTTTGTTTTTGTACTCAGAATTGAACTCAGGGGCACTTAAGCATGAACCACATCTCTAACCCTTCTAATATTTTATTTAGAGACAGGGTCTTGCTGAGTTGCTTAGGGCCTTGCTAAGTTGCTAAGACTGGCTTTGAAATCATGATCCTCCTGCCTCAGCCTTCCTAGCCACTGGGATTACAGGCATATGCCACTGCACCCAGTCTCTCTCTTATTTTTTCATTGGTGCACACTAATATATAGAATAGTGGGTTTTATTATGACATTTGCACATGCACATAACATAATATGATTAATTTCACTCCCCAGTGCCTTCCTTTGCCTTTTCTCCTTTCTCTCCTGTTTTCCATTCTCTGTGTTGATGATTTCTCTTCTTACCTTATTATTTTCTATTCTGCTTTGAGTCAATGATTTGGTTTTTAACTATTATTTCATTTGTTCTTGAAGATTCGTTGATCTTAGTGACATGTAAGTTAAGAAAATTTTTAATATAGATATTCCACCCTAACTTTTATCTGGATTCATGGTTTTATTTTGAAAGCTCTTAGATGAAAAGATGTATATGTGATATTGAATCTATTAAGTCTTATGCCAGGGATCCCCTGAGTCCTGGAGTGGATCCCTAAAGCAGAGATGGACCCTGTACTAGAAGGTACTCTTGTACCTTCTCAGTTTCTTTGGTCCCTAAAGTAATATTAATTAAAGGAAAGGATCTAGTAGACAAAGAATCCAATATTTCTTCTCAGCTGACCTTTGGATGATGTGCTTTATTAGAGTATTTCATTATCACCCATATCTTAGATCTATGAGTAATCGCTCATCTAGCTACATAAGGGAACCTTGGTAGCAAATTTTTTTTTTAAATCACTCATTATACAAATAATGTTAGTTGTAAAAGACTTGTATGCTGGTTTGGAAAAAAATGACAGCATCTACCTGTTATATTTCCTCTTTCTACTAATGTGGTAGTGATGAGTAAATAAATGTTTACTTCTGAGTAAAAGTATTTGCCTATAAAAATCCCAGCAAAAGATGATCAAGCTAGCTCTCAATTCACTTCTGTCCAATTCAGAGGCAAGGAGACAAATTGAGAAGATACTCGAATATAATAGGAGCTAAAGTTCCTAGGCTTCTAAATTAGAGTGTCTTGATTTTAATTTATAACTACACATATTATTTTTCTAATTGTCAATAGAAAGAAAAATAATATTTTTTCTTAGCACTTCTTAGCAATCAAAACCATTACTTGGTATTAGAAAAACTGTAGCATAAACAAATAAACAAAGAGACTTACTAATGAATAAAATCTCTATGCTACCTCTTAAAGGATGTGAAATTAATTAATGTCATTTGAATAAGGTAGTATTCATATATTACTCCTTTGGAGAATAGTTCTCTTGCAGTACCAGTGGAATTATGGTTGTCTAAAGCTTCCTTTGTACATTAGCCTGTCCATAATCTTTAGGGGCTAATACTGCTATGAACTCTGTGCCTAACAATATAGATCTTATTATACAGATGTAGCAGTTTGGGTATGTGTCAATGAACATGGTAACAGAAAATCCAACTAATAATGGATTAAACAAATAGAATATTTTTCATGAATTAAAAAAAGTCTGGAGATGCTTTTCCATTAATAGTAAGCTGGCTAAGGGATGGAGTGATCATGCTCTGCATGATGGTTTCTTTCATGAGGAAAGCAAGAACAGCTGTAGAAATAAATATCTAGCTAATTCTGTAAAGAGAGGCTGGCAGGCAGGATCTGGGAACACTTATTAAATCAACCATTTATCAGGAAATAATGTGAAAATGGCATGTTTTCCATGTCTTTGTTTTCCTTTTAGCATATTTCTCATATTTATCTGCAAGCTTCTAGTAAGCAATAGGTGTTCATTTGTTTGATTAGCTACCATACTCATATTCAAAGGTTTAATGTTTCTATTTAGAAAATAATCAAAACTGACTCACTGGTCAATTCATTTCAGGTTCTTCTAACATCTCTCCTTGGAAAAGGACATTTGCAAAATGTTTGTTGGCCCCAAAGCTGGAGTTTTACTTGAATTAGTCAAAAACAGACTGAACAAATTGGATAAAAAACATGATTGTCATAAATACACAAAGCTATATTTGGATCCATTTCACATACATATTTGCAGAATAAAAACAAAAAAATCAACAAGAGGCAACAAAAAGCCAGAATCAGTGAGCCAAGAAAGGAGGGTCTAAGAAATAATTCAAGAGCTCTGAACTGATTTTAAAACTAGACAGTGGCTCCTGAGGATTTGCCTCAGGGGAGTCGAGTTATTAGACTGTGGGTTAAACTAACAACAGGAAGCTCTAGATGTAAGGGATTGAAGTTAATATTTATGTAAGCTTTGAACTGCCCCTTAGGTTAACTAGCTACGCAATATTAATGGGAAACTTTGATTCTATAATTGTTTCCCATAGCATGGGAATACATTGAATTAGCTCATAAATATTTAATAGAAATTTAAAAAAAATTGGATACAGGTACAGAAAAACACATTGTGGGAAGCACTCAAGGTGCTAGAATATCAGGATTTTTACAAGTAATAATAAAAAAGAAAGAAAAGAAGATTGCACAATATTTTTTAAAAAGACAATTAGCTTAACTTGAGTGAAAGGAACAAGTCTTCTAGAAGAATCAAGTCCTACCAAATGCAGAAGAAAGTTCTTCCCAATATTCAGTCACAACAGAATCTATGGCTAAGGGTAGTCAGGAGAGAAAAACATACCTTGGAACTTCAAATTGAGTATTTGCTAATGAGAACAGAAATAGATGGCATAGTAATTTTATGTGAGTTTTATACGTAAGTATAAAACACAACTTTTTATTTACAGCAAGCAGGGGAAAGAAGTAGAAAGAAGAAGAGATGTGTAGAGCAAACCAAGACCAAAGCCTTTTATAAAAGAAAGAAAACAAATTCTCAGGTTAGGATATGTCATGTTGATCTTCACCTCTACAGTCACCCATGAGTTTCACCTCTCAGCCATTTCTCTCTCTAAGAAGGCACACAGAGTAGAGAAAATGTTTGTGGGTCAGAAGACCTTGCTTTTTGCACTTAGGATAGCCACTCACCTTCCCAGTGCTTCTCTTTCTTTTCTCCCTGTTTTACGCACTAATTAAAAAAAGGGGAAAAAAAAAACCTAAGTAAATTGGAGAAAGATCAGTAGAGGGAAGGGAACAGGAGGTGAGAAGAAGGGAGGGGATGGAATTAGAACAAGTTATATTCCATGCTTTTATAACTATGTCAAAATGAATTCTATTGTCATTTTTAACTAAAACAACCAATAAAAATAGTTTCTTGGGGGCATTCTTGGTCTATGACTGCAGGATGTACAGGACATGGCAGAAAATCTGGCTTATCCTTTCCTGGGAATGAAATGGATGGTTTTACTGCAACAACTTGAATGAATTCATGGTCCATTGCCTATATAAAAATGGCAGATTTGCTGTTGGTTACCCTGCAGAAATAAGTTTCAGCCACTTGTGAAATTAAGGTGTGCTTAAATTGGGGTGAAAAGGCCACAGCATTTGAAAGTAGCAAGTTTGACAAAGAGGAAAAATAAGTTCTCCTTTCTATTTCTGCAGCATGTGCAGACTCCAGGCTAAATCAAATCGTGTGAGCGATTGTGTTCTGCAACTGGTTCGCTTCTGCTTTAGTGTGAACCTCTTTATGTTCAGAATATAATTCTGTTATCGTGGGAGCTTCATTTTGTCTTTCTCTTTGTTGGTTGTTAGGCTCTTCTGGCGAGCTTGGCTCCAAATTTCTTACCCCAATAGTCACCCATCTCTGTAGATATTCATTTCCATAACAAAGGCTAGTGTTTCCAATGACAGTGCATTGCATTAAGAGTTTTCTCCCATCAGTTCTATTTTGGCTTACACTCCTTTGTACTTCTGGGATCCTGCCATTTAAAGAGTAACTTTCCTTTGTTTTAAAGTATGTTGAAGCTTTGGGTACTCCAAAAGAGAGCCTGAGACAAAGATTAGTTTTCACGTAACTTATTAGGGAAAAAGAAAGAAAAGAAAGAGAATGGAAGAAAGACAGGAAAAAGCCAATAGTAGATGTGTTACCCAGTTGCTCTTAACAAGTGGCTAGAGTTTGATCCAGTGTGATTTTCTGAGGACATGTATGAAGTGTGACTCAAGTCTGTCCTTCTGGGGGACAAGGAAGAAAGCATTCATTCATCAGTTGCTGACTCCACTGGTCAAGGAGGAGCCCATGGATATTAACACCTCAATCTTCCCAGTTGTACCTACCTGAGTGATGAGAGTGTCCCTGCAGTATTTGGAGCAAAAGCAGAGCTCCAGGTGTGTCTGACTGAGGTGCTGTTAGGATGTACCTGCATACATCTGAACAAAAGTTCACAGAAACTTGCAGCAGTGACTGGAGCAAGAGGTAAGGCAAACAGAATCTGAAGTGGTACATACGCAGTGTTGGACATACTAGAGAACAGCCCCATGGGCCTCAAGGGCAGAGTCTCCTCAAGATGCACAGTGAACTTTCCCTCAGGAAGGGCAAACAAATAGCAAAGACAGAATATCTCTTTGCTTCATCTCAACTTTATTACAAGAGAGCCCTGAGTGATGAATGAGCCTTCCTGGACGTACGTTATTCTTAGATGCAGCACATTTTGAAATGTCATCCACTCTTCAATAAATTGAATAGGGGTAAAAATGTTACATGATATATAATAAAATCTAAATTGCAGGAAAGTCATAGAGTGAAATATTCTGACTTTTCCATTTCCTATGATTTTGCTAAAAGAAGGTATGCTCCAGGGAACCCTTCAAGATAAGCAAGTAGCTCTTCCACAACAGAGCAGACTATTTAAGTGCTTGAAGAGTGAATTCAGAAATCTGAATCCATGGAATATTGGTGTCTAAAAAGCAGGAAGTGAGGATTTTTTCACACCTCCAGCTTTCCTGACTCTTCAGCTCTGCATGACTTGCTCTTTTCTTCATAACACCTACATTCTAACTCAGATTCCAACTTTAATTCAAGCCCATTCTCTTACATTGAACTGTCTGAATCTGTCAGCCTGTGTAAGTCTCCACCTATTTTCATCTCCATAGCAAAACAGTGTGTGCTAATATTTCCAAACTGCTGCTCCACAGACTGAAAAGACTGAATATGTAACAACACACCCCAGTGGCTCAGCTTCACTTCAATGATGAGAGAACCTGTGGCTGGGTTCTCATTTCTGCATCATTACTTGATGTACATTTCTATAGAGCATTGAATTGGTTGTGAAACATCAATATACCTTTAACAAATTGAACATTCATTTATTCAGTCAACTCATTCAACAAAAATATTTTGGGCACTTACACCAAAGCAGCTGCCTGAGCTAGAAGCCCTATGGACCTGACCAGTGTGATCTCTGTTTCAAAAAACTAATGTGGCACTGTGGGTGAGTGCAACTTGACAATACAATAAAAAAATCAAAAAAAAAAGAAAAAGAAAAAGAAAAAAGAAAAACTGAAAGTGAATGAAGTCCAAAGAAGGAAACAGGGAGCTGATGTGGAGAACTTCAGAGGTAGACTTTATACCCAGTGTTCCAGGACTTGCTTTCTGGGAAGGGGACATTAAATCTGATTATCAAATGATGGAAAGGGCCTAACTCCAAAGGGTATAGGAAGTGTTTTAGGAAGAGAGGTACAGTATATAGGACATGCCCTGATATTGTGAGAAAGCCTAGGAGGGAAAGAGAATACCAAGAAGAGGCCCTAGGGAGGAAGAGCTACCTCCTGCTGGGATTTGTAGGCCTGGTGAGACTGTGACTTTTGTTCTAAGTGTCATGAAAATCCCTTGAAGGAGCTTGTCCAGAGGAATGGCATAACTGGATGTGCTTTAGAAGGATTTGTTTATTACTATGTGAGATTTGATTGCAGAGAGCAGAAATGGAAATAGGGGGATCAGTGAAAAGAATGTGGTTTAGGGGAGTTGTGATTAATGTCTTCCACTGAGAAAAACAAAAGTGACAGATTCAAGATGTAATTTAGAAAACAAACCATCAGATCCTGAAGGGAAATGAGGAAAAGTATTTTCCTTGACTCATAACTGCTGTAGGTATCATAAAATTTTAAGTATGTTTGTCTTCTCTCATTCACAAAATTACTAGCTCTTCAGGGTAAGATCATTTTTTTATACATACTCTATATTTTCCTTACATTTCTCAGAATGAGATTCAGTAAATATTTTTGCCTTGTTCTTTTTTCATTGAACAAACCACAAAATACTTTGTTGAAATTATGCCAGATAGCAGAGTAAAATATATTGAGGACTTTAAAGTCCTTCCAATATAGTTTTTATTACTTTATTTCTTGGTGAATGGATGTTAAAAACAGAATGTTGATTCTTGTGGGTGTTTCATAAAAATGGGAAATCTCTCTGCTTGGTTTACTACTGAGACGGCCAACCTATTAAGTGTGGTTTCCATCAGAACACAAACTTGGCTTTTAAAATAGGGCGCTGTGTGCCTTTGTGTTTGGGACAGATCAAAGCATTCATAATCTATGTAGACTTTGGATAAATTTTATGAAAACAAAGTCAAAATCTACCCAGGACAGTTCCAAGCAGAAGGATTACAGCAGCCCTTCAGTCCTTGCAGTAAGACAACCTCCTCCAGTGAAGTTCTGCAGGGAAAGCTGTCAGTTCACCCTTCTTTTCCATGCCTTCCCTCTTAGTCATGTCACTCTTCTTCCTATATGCCAAAATTTACTCTAAGGTATAAATCCCCCAAAACTGTTAATACTCTGGCAGGAAAAAGCTGAAAGAAATTCTTGAAGGATTATATTCCCCAGGAATGTTTGTTAGCAAAACTCTTTGCATAGATGAATTTTCAGATATGCAGTTGCTAAAGGGACAGTGCTTTTCCAGGGAAATCTTACCAGAAAGGTAAAGGATACCTCTGTCTACTCCTCTTACTTAAAAGGAGGTCTGGGTGATTCTGAAACCAGAAGTCTAAATTAAGTCTGACTGAATACATTTAGGAGTATCCTGAGAGTCCACATAACAAGGAACTTTCTTTCTAATCCCAAGGCCACTCTCTCCAGCTTCCCTCCATCTGCAGATTTCAAAAAATTGCAGGAAAGTTGTACTGGCTTAACCCATGAAAGATCTCACCCATCCCCTTCTCCTTACATCTGGATGAATAGGACATTTAGGGATATTTTTCTCTGCTTGAGTTTGATCAGGTTTACCTTTCATCCTGCTGACATTTGAAGAGCACACACATTTGGAAGTGCTAGACAACAACCAGGAGACAGAGCTGGGCCCACTTTGGGAAACAGTGTTCTTGAATATATTCATGCAACCATAACAGCAGGAGTCTGACTATTGAATCTGTTAGTCTGTATGTTTGTTTGTTTGTTTGTTTTTGTTGTTGTTTAAGCAATACATTCCTATCTTGTCCTGTGGTTTACTGGATCTGGTCTTACACCTTATGTGACTTAGAAGTTTTTATATTTTGTTCTTTACATCTTTATGAAACAGAGTTCATGACTCCCTTCTTCCATTGCTCACCTCTAGTATATCGACAAATCTTCATATTTGAACAGTGATTAACTACCATGAGCCTTTCCTATACTGTATGAACCTTTAGTAGTCTTTTTTCCTATGCTTAGTCGTTCTGTACACCTCTAACATGGAGGTCATTGCCTCTGAAAGTTCTTTGCAAAGTTCTGGGTCATGAAAATTTTTATTATGAGAAATGTTCAATTTGCATATAGACCCACTCATACTATTTCTAACCTCTGAGCCATGAAAGGCAAATATCACGTTTTATTACCAGATCCTGTCAAATATTTGGAGTCAGAGATAATTGTTTTCAATAAATTATCTTCTCTACACTAATTGGTTCTGACTATTTCAACCATTCCTGTTAAAAAATTCTTTCTATCATCCTGTATGCTCTCCAGTTCTAAGGTTTTCCAAGCTTGTCTTCCTGTGAGTCATATTCAGAACAGAAAACTTTAACTCAAAATTCATCCTAAGTAGCGTAGAAATAAAAAGAAAAAAATCCTTTCTCCATCATGGTAGATTCCTATTCACATGAAGGTGATCCTTTCCTATTGCTTTGATCACTCTCAGGTGTTGAGAGTTATTTATCATAATTCTAACCGAAAAAGCTAGTCTTCAATCTGTTCCCACCGTGCTCTTTTTACACTCTTCAACTATTAGAACTTTTTTGGGGAAGGGGTAACAATTTTATTTGTTTTCATTTCATAGAAGTTCATTCTTTGTCATTACTTGTTTCTTCATTCATTTCTTTGTT
Organism: Glaucomys volans; assembly: GCA_020662805.1. Lineage (NCBI taxonomy): Eukaryota > Metazoa > Chordata > Mammalia > Rodentia > Sciuridae > Glaucomys > Glaucomys volans. Next base: position 1,001,863 of record JAJEJO010000093.1, on the reverse strand, counting down.
TATTGGTTCACTTACCTAGTATCTGCTATCAATGCCAGTCAATGAAGGAGATGTCCAGCTAGATATTGCAACATCAGAATTTGTGATCTAGGGAGACTAAAAGAGGTAACTGTCTTGTTAATTACAAAGTGACATAATGGGTGCTCTAAAAGGGTAAATAAATGGTGACTAAGGAGTTCGAACAGGGAGTATTTTCCAGAATAAGTGGCACCTGAGTTAAGGAATTAACAATATAAAGGAGAGGAGAAATAGTCCAAGCAGAGAAACTTCTCATCTAAAGCCCCAGCCATAAGACTGGGCATGGTGTTTTAAGACTGATAGACAAGAATAGGTAGAGCTTATGTCTAGGGTAAGAGGTAAGATATTAGTGGAACATAGGTAATTCCCAAATAATGAAAAACTTTGTTTTATAACTTCAAATAAACTGGCGGTCAATGACGGGTTTGACGGGAGGGAATGGGAAAAACATTATTTGTATTTTAGAAAAATTATTTTGGCTGAAGTGTGGGAAATAATTTCCATTTTGAAATATGGAAATGAGATAGGAAATTATGGCAGCCAGCTAGGTAAAAGAGTATAGTTTTAAACTAAGGGAACTGATAGAGGATAAGCTTAAAGGATACAAAAGATATATGGACACATGTTATGAGGACATATTTATAATGTTGTATGACAATTTGAATGATAGTACTGATGAGCTTACATACTGGTATATGAACTGAGGATGGATAGAGAATGCTACTGGCTCCCTGACTTGGAAAATTGTACTGATGGTACTATCTACTGAAGGAGGAGTCAGGACTGGATTAGAATAATCAGAGATTATTTTGGACACATTGGGTTTGGATTTCTTTGTGTCATTAAAATGCAGATTTTGATAAGCAGGTACATATATGGGTTTGAAATTTAATAACCTGGATAGGAAAAAAAAAACCCTGTAAATCATAAGTATATCTGTGCCAATTTGAGTGATTGTATGTGTCATGGAGATAGTAGGACGAGAAGACAAACAAGCACCAAACAAGATATAGAAAACTCACCCCAGAAAAGATGAGGTAAAGAAGGGGAGCCACAGGGCTGGGGTTGTGGCTCAGTATTACAGCACTTGACTAGCATGTGTGAGGTACTAGATTTGATTTTCAGCACCACATATAAACAAATAAATAAATAAATGTCCATTGAAAATTTTTAAAGTGTTAAAAAGAAGAAGACTGGGAGCCACAAAGGCAATGGAGAGTTTGGGCAGAAAGGCTGTGTTAAAAATGACCAGCACAGTGTGTTATGGTGGAAGTCAGAGAAAAAAGAGAATGTTCCAAAGGAAAATTTCAGAGGGTCAAATGCTACAAAGTGCTCATGTTCATCAGATTTAAACATAAAGAATTTGTTAGAGACCATGATGGAGTAGCCTCAACATGGTGGTGAAGAGAGAAACCCTTTGCATCAAGTTGAGTAGGGGGAAAGATGAGACAGAGACAATAATTTCCCAACACTGACTCTAAAGCAAAGGTGAGACCCCGGAGAGTAGCACAAGGAGGGATGAGAGTAAACTTAAATGGAACTGGGGGAAATGTGTGTGAAGATGCTGAGGTGCATGGAGATGCTGAGGGTGCAAAATAAAACAAGGCGCCCATGAAAGCAGTTTCCTTTTCTGATGCCTCTGAAAATGGTAAAGCAGATATTGTCTAAATCATTCTTGTGATAACCTTGTCACCATTTAGGAAACTCTGTCTGTTCATTCATTTATTCATTGCATCAAAATTCACAAATGCTGTCTAAATATCACAGAACCTGGGTCAAGTGCTAGAAGTAGAAGGATAAGACATGGTCTTAGCTTTCAAAGAGACAGAAATATGTACAATAAAAGAGGAAATTTCCTTGGTGTTTGTTTTGCCTCTGATGATTGGCTGAAAAAAGTTACTTCATAAATGGCAGTTCTTCAATATTTGAGGACATGTATTATTCTCCCATTTGTTTCTTCAGGCAAAAACACAACATGATGATGATCAATGTGGAAACCAAATCTTTCATTGCTTTAGTAGTCTTTTGTAAGGTGAGCTCTTAAATGTGACAGTATCCTTAATCATGTCCTCTTAGTTACACCAAAGAGTTGACCTAGACACAGTTGGTCGTGTATAATGTTAAAATGGCACAAGTATGAATTGAGAATATAGCTCAGTGGTAGACCATTTGCCTAAGAAACACAAAGCTATGGAACTCATTCCCAGCACCAAAATCTAAATAAAATAAAATAAAAAAGCTCAAGCTTTGTGAGGGGTCCATGGAATTTTGATGTTGACAAATAGACACTTATCCTTGGAATACTCCTCAGTCCTAGTTACAGTTTATATTTGCAAAGAAAATAAATAATTGCTCACCTCTTCATTTCACATTTAATCTCAGTTTACATCATCATTCCAAACTCTGTTAATCTCTAACAATTTCATTCTATTATCAAATGCATTTCCAGTCAAACCAAACTTTCTTTAGAAAAGTTGTTAATTTATTTTGATGTCACTGAAAATTATTAATGAAGACATCAAACACAGAACTAACCATAAATTTGTGGTGCACATCACCTAAGAATTAGTCAGCCTGATGTCACTTGATTATTTAATGTTCTTTGGGTTCTTTGGTGGAACTATATTGAAAAGTGTCCTAAGAATTCATTCAAATTGTACTTCTAATTGTACTTCTACCACTTTCACTAAGGAGTTTAAGAAAAGACTTATGAAGTTTCTGATAGAAATTCTGGAGATCCTGAGACTTGGAGGGAATAGGTTAAAAACAGGTAAATAATCCACCATTTTTCAGTCAAAGTTTAACTTAATGGTATAAGAAGGTCAGTAGGTCATAGAATTTTCCTTGTCTTAACCAAAGAATCTAAGACCAGAACAAAAGAAAGAAAACACAGAAAACCCCCCAACAGTTTAACAAAACAAAACACAAACCATTTTTTTCCAGACACACAAAGATTTGTCCTACGCAAATAGTGATATTCCTGTCTTTGCTTGGAGATTTTAAATGTCAGCCAAAACAACCTTCTTGGCTTCTTTTTCTGGCGCCAGTTCCCCTTGGCTATTTTCTAAAGCCCATGAAGACTGTTTGCTTCCCTATACTCCATAAAATTAGAAATTGTATATAGCTAATTATTGAGAAAACATCCATTTAATATTGTGATTAAATCATAAGAGTTTTGAGCCATAATCTTCTACATTTTAATGATATTTCTGCTATCATATGCAATATTGCTCATCATGGTATCTAAGTAAATTTTAAATAACTTACTGTGAAATTCTATTAAAGTTACATTTTTTATTTATTTAGGGAAGTAGACATTTAGTCAATATTGTATGAAACTTGGAAAAGAGAGAAAACATAAGATGAAAATAAACCACAAGTAGTTATTAGCATTTTTATAAAATAGCAGTTCAAATACTATAAAATATGTTTATAAAATATGCATCATATATTATAGATTTTGCTTTTTTACCTAAAAATACATTACAAATTTTCCATAGCTGCTTAAATTATCTCCCATCCAATTATATTGTAGAAAATGAATTCAATCATATGGCTATACTATAATTAGTCCATGTTCTTTCTTATAGATCTTTATTTTTCATTATCCTTAAATATTATACAATAAATCTGTGCGAGTACCTCTGTGTTTACTTCACAGGACATATTTCTAGATGAAGAATAACTAAGTAAAATAAACAATCTCCATTCTTTCATATTTTTATTGGTGTATTATAGCTGGGTCACATGGTGGCTTCCATGTCTAGTCCTTTAAGGAGTTTCCATACTGATTTCCAGAGTGGCTGTACTAATTAACAATCCCACCAACAGTGTAAAAGTGTTCCTTTTTCCTAACATCCTCTCAATCATTTATTAAAATTGTCTCTATTTTTAATGCTTCTGATATATAGTTCCTAATCACCTCCACAAAACCACCACTATCACCAACCATATGACTTTTTAGATAGATCTTTAATATTTACCTTACTTATTTTGTCTATTAACTTTTTCATCCCTCTATCTTTTCTTTAATCCCTGTTATGAAATATTTCAAATTAAATCACAAACAGTAATACACTTCCTCCTGAATACTTAAACAAACATAATTAGCAAAATTTCCAATGTCTGTTTCCAATTTTTTTTCTTAATAAGAAAATACACTCATCAGAAGAGTATTTTTGCTGAGTCTTGACCAATGCTTATGTGTACGTAATTGAAACTACTATCAAGACAGAGCTCATTATAGTGTTGTTCTGGTTTTGTGTCATTTCTGTTAATTTTTACAACTTCTGTTCTCACTTCTGATTATAACCCAATAAGTCTGATCAAGTCTAATACAAATCTGTTCTTATTTTTCTCTGTTGCACCTCTCATTATCCTCTTTACTTCTTTTCTGCAAAAGCATTCCAAACATTTCTGTCACTTTTACTTTTGATCTCTTTCAGTCCTCTTTTCATATGACATCTAGAAAGATTTTTCAAAAATGTAAATTGGTTTTTGTTATTCTCCTGCTTTTAATGCATTCAAAATCCTTTCGTGGCCTACAAGACCCTGCATAATCTGATACCGGCCCATCTTCACCCTCCTTTCTCTCTTCCCCTTGGGGAAGCACTTTAGCTGTACTTACCCTTCAGCTCTTTCTCTCCTCAGAATGTTTTATACCTGCACATTTCCCCTTCCTGAGGCACTGTGATTCCCTTTCCTTCCGAAAATACTTATTGTCTTTATTTGTTTCTTCTTCAGAGAAGTTTTCCCTGACAATTCAATACATCTACTCCACTCTTCCCTTTCCTTTGTTGGTCTTTTGAATCACTCCTTCACTTTTTTTTTTTTCACCTTTGCACAGGTAATTTTATTCTCTCCTGTGGGTGTCAACAGTGCTCACAGATTGTAATTTAAAACATTCAGAAAGCACATACCTGAATATTGTCACATTTCTTTACATCATGATTCAGTAACTATTCAACAGTTATGTTTACTACATACAGTGAACAAAATGGTATAAATGTTTACACCATTCCCTTGTAAACAAGGCTTTTGTGCACAATAACAAATGGAATTAATGCATATCACAATATCAATGAAGAAAAGACCTTCTCTTTAAATAAACTATTCTGTTTATAAATAAACTCTGATTTTTTTAGTACACATTTACAGACCTGATCAATAAAAACAATCAATATGTATATTTTCCTTTAAAAAGAAAACACTGACATACAGACCACTATGGGAGAACTCACTAGGGACGGGTGGGAGCAAGCAAAGGACAAAAGTTAAAAGTATTACGATACTGCAGCCTAGTTCTGCTAGCACACACCAACACAAGCACAGGGCTGTTTGAAAGGGCTGCAGTTTTACTTGAATTCCAGCAAGTTGCAATCAATCTTGTGGTACACATAGGGGTAATATTCCTGTTGGCTCAGGTTTAAGCCAGGAATATCCATGGGAACATCAATAATGGCTGCTGCACTGCTGTCGAGATGTTTATACAATTCATGTAATACTTCTCTCAGCTTCTTCATTGTCTTCTTATTAGGCTAAAGTAGCATTGCTTGGAAGTTCACTGGCAAGCCATACCTTAAAACAGACTCAGCAAAAACCCTTAATGCTTTCACATGAATCCACGCAATAAATGCCTCACTGAAATTCACTTTCAGCCACCGCCAAGTGGTCCAAATTGCTTTTTTTGTCAGTAGAAAGCCTATTCATTTCTTCTTTATCTGCTTTCATCTCCTCTTCATTATCCACTCCTTCACTTTTCTTCTTCAAGAATTTATTGTATTATAAAAATCATAATGTTCTGTGTGCTTTCTTGTTCATTGAGTTCCTCAACTACTGGACTATAAATTCTACAAGAGTAATCCACACTCCTAGCACCACTGGTAATCCATGCTTCTAGCAACATATCAGTTGCCAAGCATATAGTCTCAAAAAATTTGCAACAAATGAACAAATTGACAAATCCTTTAGCTGTGCTTTCTCAGTCACTAGCTGCTGAGGACACTTCTAATGAAATTTCTATCACATCCTTATATAGGCTTAAGCTATGTAGTCTACAAATGACTAAGAAATGCACAAATATTTCCTAAGATGTATGATGAAGAAAAATAATATCCTAGGTTGTGGCTGACAAAAGGAAGAAAGGAGTCTTGGGTTCAGACTCTTCCTTACTGACATGATTTTTTCAATTCAACTTTAAACAAACTTTGTCTTCACTTTTGTTATTTCTTCTTTAACCTGAAAGCCACCACATTAGCACCCTCTTCTCCCACTTTATTCATCAAGCAATAGTAGACATAGAGGCACACAGCAAACCATTATGAGAAATCTGCCATGATAGGGAAGTTAATATAGAGAAAGGTTGTGACAACCTGCATGACAATTTATTCAGGGGTAACTGAACTGGTTGATGTGGGGGTTGAGAAAGACAGACAGACACATGAATAGAGAAGAAGCTGTGGCTTGGCGGTTCAGTCAGCCTCTGATGGAGGAAGACTGACCATGAGCAAGCTCAGCCCATTTAGTATATGTTTTATTATTAAAAGGGTTATTGTGGGAAAGTTTCTTCAAAGCAAGTGGAGCCAATGTCATGTGTATGAGCTGCACAATTATGATTATCAGCTTTGTGCCTGTAACTTTCTACCTCTGGAAACTGGTGTCTGGAATTCCACGTTAAAAACTGAGTAGCTCTGTGGCTGGCACAGAACCTCCTATTGAACAGGGCATCACCATAGCAACTGGGCTATCTTTTTGGCACCTTCCCACAGAGAGTTCTCCAGAGGGGTATTGCCTGGTATTGTGCCTCTGTCACAGGACAGGTCAAAACCATAGTTCAGTCATGGCTCCTCACCAAAGGTGTTGATTTTTCCTCCTGCTTCAAACCACTAGCTCAAAATGATACCATATCACGAAAAAAATTTTGAAACCTTTTTACAGTACCTGGATAATGTTATTGGGTAATTACCTACACAGTTGCAAGTGTACCTTTCCTTTGCAAAATTCTTTCTGTCCATATTCCCTCTAATCTCAGATAGTGTGATTGTCAGAGTGATGTTTTGACATGTCAAATATGTCACAGTGAATCATATGCCTGTACCAATGCTCTGACCATTTGAGAAGAAGGTGTAGGAAGTACTAAATTGTTCTGTAACAGAGTCAAGTAAAGAGGGAATTCCCTTTGGTTTGCTCTACTGTGCTTAAGAGGAAAGAATAGAGTGTTGAAATTCTGATTCATTTTCTTGTTTTTTTCATCTTTAAAAGTGAGCTCAAAAATATTACTTTCTACCAACACAATATGGTGCCAGGTAAACAAATGTGGACTCAATGTTGAACACGCTCATGTCTCTACTTCTTGAGTTTCATTCAATCCATAAGGAAATTCCTTTTTACCCTTTGAAGAACTCACAAAGTATATGAGTTATCTCATGATATGATGTAAGAGTTAAGGAAATGGATTTGAAATAGAAAAACTCAAAACATCAACCCAACTGGACTTCTAAGTACTTTACGCCTAGAAAAGTTACCAGTGCTATATGTCAATTCTATCAGTTTTGACAGTAGAGTAAAACTACTACTGAGTCACTCAGAAGTGTCTTCTGATTACTAAAGATCTGATGCACATAAATTAATTTCCAACTTACTTCATTATTAATTACTATTGCTTTTATTGATGTAATTTTTATTCCCATTGCCTTGGATTTAATAAGTTGTAGAAAAGAGTTTTGCATCAAGCCAACATTATAATGTTCCCTTGATTTGGCAAAGAAATCAATTAGAAGAGTTAGACAAGAGTAGCTTCTATATTTAGGTTCAAATTCATTTTTTCCTTGTCTGGAAAGAATATTAAACAATGCCATCATCTGAAAAATAAACAGAACGGTTTCGTTAAAGGCATTATGTTTTCCATGTCTTACTAAATACTAGGAAGTTCAGTTCATGTATCAATTTGCCATAGCTAAAATGGAATTCATAAAAATAAGGTTTTTTAATTATCCAAAGATCATCTAAGTCCTTTGACAGGCAAGAAGACTAATTAAGTATAGTTAAATAAATAGATTGTTACCTGAAATCATACACCAGGTTAGTAGCAAAACTGGACTTCAGCTTGCTCCTTGTTGCATGAGCAACATTCAAATCAAATGCTGTTTTAATCTCCCAGTTTGGGAGCTGTTTTTGAATTTTCTTTCCTTCTCCTATTCTTTTATATAATTTAACAGCAACCCCACTTGTTTATGCCTTTGAAATGTCTATTAGATTGATGCATTCTTCTCTATTCAAAAGAGAAAATCCTTCTTTCTATCATTTTTCTTTCTCTTCAAATTCATCCTAACAATAATTATTAGTTCTGCTATAATATACTTTCACAACATCTCTCCAGCATTGAAGGATTTGCAAAGGATTTCTATCATTTATTTTAACAAGCATTAGCTGCATATCTTTAGAAAATGACTCCTCCTCCTAGCCACTTACATTATTCATGTGGAGACCTTGTTTTCAGGTGCACGGGTTTCTCACTGTCTCCTACATATGCCATCCTTGGTTTCATTTCTGGGTCTGAATCTTTATCTGCAGTGTTACCATAACCCATGTGTCCTCTAGCACCCATTCAACTGACCTGTATCTTTTTGATTCCTCAGGCTCAGTCGCAGTTTCCCTGATGATATTTCTGACTATAATACATAGATTCCTATGTTCTGAGTATTTATTACTCATGCATAGGTTCTAACTTCTTTATCTTTGTACTATTTTATTCTAAATAATATGTACTTAAGGGAAGGTTGGTATGATATATTTTTAAGCAACTTGATAATCGAATAATATCTACTTCAGGAAATTGCCTCCCTCGCATGTTCCATTCCATGCAGAAAGATGTAGATCCCTGTAGTCAACCCATATCTAGCTTCTTCCCAGATGTGAGTTCTTTAAACTGCAACTGGGAGACATCCCTAATGACCATTACTCTGTGGTTATTCAGTAATAAACTTCTGCCTTTGATATCCTCTCTTCTCTATTTTCTCCATGTTTGGGGAGTGACATGAGCTTACATGCTTAATCCAACTGTTATCACTTCTTCCCAGCCTCGGGAACAATTTTGATTTAGTAGTTTTGGCTCATGTCTATCTTTGCTCAATCTCAGATTGACCTGAGACTGGAGATAGGAAACAACTTGGATTTTGTGTGCATACAAGATAAACAGACCTTCACACTGGTCTTTACATAGCTTCCATACCTCATTCTAGGAGAATCTCTTTCCCTGTCTCTGTCCTGGGCACCATCACCACACACTCCCAGTGTTTGCCTTGATTTGGGACATGTGAAGCTCTGCACAAGCACTCTCCTGGAGAATCGGAGGAGAGGATCCACTTGCCTTTCCACATTCCTTAGTGTTTTCTAATAGGTTATAAACTCCTTGAAAATTCTTTTATTGGAATAGCACTGAGTACATAGTACACTTTCAATAACCACTCTCTGATTGAAAATTGATAGGATTAGAACATCAATAAGGTATAAATTTCTATGAGAAAATTATTTTCTCCTGGGAACTTGCTGTTAAACATACACACATGCACGGTCAGGATGAATTCATCTCCTGAGGCTCTGAACCAAGGGATAGGAGCAAAACATCAGTTTAAGAAATCTTTCAAGGCTGAGAGTGACTTACCAATTCTTTTCCTGTTTTTGCTATCATTTTCACATTTGTGGCTCTGATTTTAAAATTGCATAAAGATAATGAAAAAAATATTGAGAATTTCATAAAGTATTAAATCTTGGGATGAAAGGCATTCCTACATAGAAACCAATTACAAAATTCAAAAAACATCCATCTCTCTTATTATCGCTACAATGGTCATCTTGGTAGAGTGGTAAACATTATGAAAACACATAAGGCCTAAGTGGTCCCTGGAGCATGCTAAATTAACAGTCCCTTTCGCTGACTGCAGTGTCATCTCTGTTTAGGGACTGCATACATAAGCTCTTCCCTTTGTGATTCAGTTTCCCTACTAGCTAAGAGATCTTTGTCAATGCTTCATCCATTCTGAAGGTTTTCAAACAGATGCAGAGTACCCAGAGTACCCAAAGTATCCCTCTTTGCCATTTTATTTCACTATATCTTTATAACCAAGCAGCAATATATTGAGAAACCTGTTTGTTTAGTGACAGGGCCATGCTCACTGGGTCAGTGTATATGTACAGCTTTAGAAGCTGGTCTACCCACAGAATTCATATTCTGACCTGATTTTGTCAATTAAGCAGGGTCCTTTTGGTCTCCCCCTTCTTGATCTTTGAGGCAGGTGCCATTCTCATTTTATGGGTGGAGAAATCGAAGTTTGCCCAAGGTCATACAGCATTTAAGGGCTCCTGATAGAACTGGATTACTGATGAGTTGGCTTCAGAGTCCTACACCTCTCTCTTCAACTGTATTCTCTCTTTCTGCATGGGAAAACACAGGCTCAGCCTCATTTCCCCTGGTAAATCTGCTTCTTTAGAAAGGAGAAGGAGAGATCTTATTATACCCTAAGTTTTTATGGATAATTTAAGTAGAATTTTCTTTTTTAAACTGGGAATTATACTCAGGGGTACTCAACCACTGAGTCACATTCCCAGCCCTCCTTTATATTTTATTTAGAGACAGGGTCTCACTGAGTTGCTTAGTGCCTCGCTTTTGCTGAGGCTGGCTTTGAACTCACTATTCTCCTGCCTCAGCCTTCCTCTTTTTCACTTGATGCCCATTAAAAGCTGCAAGGAAGATGCTGTTCTAGACTATAGCAATAAGGGTCAAAACTATTGCTTTGCAGGTTAGAGTTTGAATTCAATTCCAAGTATAAGACAAAGACAAGTGCAGACTTATAGCAAAGGGAGCAGGACAAGGGAAAGGATAGAAACCCACTAAGAGGAGCTTTGTTAGCATCAAGATCAAGCAGGAAGAGAAACTTGATTGGATATTGATGGTGGAGAAATAGGAGTTAGACTTGATATCAAGGATGGTGGGGATTGATTCTCTATAAACTTGGTTAGTAAGATTCTTTGCCAAAGTTGGGTTCAGTGGGCCAAGTAGAGAATAGGGCTCAAAGGAGTCCTACTAAGGGTTGGTTAGGGGGGTCCTTGTCAGTGCACTATGTGGAGCACAATGCTTCCTTAACTTATTTATCAGTTTCCTTTTTCTCTCTTTGAAGATAACAAGATATAAGATATTAATACTGAATTAAAAAGAAAAAGGGGGTGTTAGCCACCCATCATGGCATGACAAATACCTTTCATAGACAACTTTAGAGAAGGAAAATTTAATTTTTGCTTGTGGTCTCAGAGGTTTCAGTCCATGTCAGCGAGCTCCATGGCTTTGGGCCTGACATGAGGCAGAATATCTTGGTGGAATGGTATAGAAGAGGAAAGCCACTCACCTTAGGGCAACTGGGAAAAGGAAGAGAAAGAGAGAGAGAGAAAGAAAGAGAAAGGCAGCCTACGACAAGAAATACCCATCCAGGCTATTTCTCTTATGACCTACTTTCTCCAACTAGGACCCACCTTCCACAGTTTCTACCACCTCCAAATATCATCAAATTATATTAAGCTATCAATGAATTGATACACTGATGAGGTCCCTCATGATCCAATCACTTGCCAAAAGCCCTACCTCTGAACGCCGCTGCAATGGGAACCTAGCTTTCTTCTCAATACATGAGGCTTTGAGGGACACCCAGATCCAAATCATAACAAAGAGCATCATGATGATTAGTATTTCATATAATATGGACTTGGTTTTGAATACAAATTCTAAAACATATGCATTGTGACTGAACTCGCTAAACTCTCTGAGCTTCATTTTCTCCCAAAGGCAATACACCTATAGAAGATAAGTTATCCCTTCTCTCCCTTCAGTCATTGCTTGAATTTAAAACAGAAACCCAAAAGGGGAAAGAATCTCCAAGATAAAAAATTTTTAAATTTGTTCTAATTTGTCATACAGTAGACAGTAGAATGCATTTATGCATTTGGATACATCCTACATAAATGTAGTATCAATTCTCATTTTTTTGATTGTACATGTTTTAGGATCACGTCAGTCATGCAGTCATATATGTACATGAGGTAATAACATCTGTTTCATTCTACTATCCTTCCTACCCCCATACACCTTCCCTTTCACTCCCCTCTAAAACAAGGATCTTGAGAAGTAAAATAATTAATAAAAAAAAAGGTAATAAAGAGGTGTTTTGATTTCCCCATACCTGTTCTAGGTACACCATTGTTCCAGGACTCAGTGTGTTATGCCTGCTCTAGGAAGTAGTATTTGCAAATATGAGATTTTGATCCTCTAGATTATTTTACTTTTAACTTTATTTCAATAATGTTATTAACTTCATGAGCAATTTATTGGTTAAAATTTAAAGCATTATTATTTTTACTGCTTTCCCTCAAATTTTATTTTAATTCTAATTCTCACAATTAATATTCTTAATGTCTTCTTGCCTGCTTTAGGCAATATAGTCCCACGATAATTTTCTATTTGAAAATCTGTAATATGTTTATTTTGATCAATCTGAGTGCTTTTAAAAACAAAAGATAAGCATCTTAAGAATGATTTAAACTTATTATAGCTAATGTTTTCAAGGAAATTACAAAGATTATTATATCCAAATATTAATTAGACTTCAGGAGTTTTTAAAGTTTTTTTTTGGTTTTCGGTCCTGAATCCCACAGAAAAGTTGGAGATGTGAAAATGCATTATACAATTTCAATAGCATAATCCACAACTAGGGGATTGACCTTCAATTTCCAATTTCAAAAAGGAAAGTAATCTCATTAGATACAAAACCAAAAAAAAAAAAAAGCATCAATTCAGAAGAAACACTTTTAACTAAAAGTGGTCATTTTTTTCGAATGTTCCAAACATGGAATATTTCAATTTGGCCCAATAAAATTAAACCCACACAATATCAACATGCATGTTTTTGTCATATTTTAAATGTATTTTGGAAATATTTTTGTTTGGCTGTGTTTCAACTTCTAGTTAACTTGGGATCAACCAGAAGACAAGGAACAGCCTTGAAGAGGTAGGTAAGTCTTTTGTGAATAAATGGGTACTATCCCTGTGTGTCATGAGGTTACCAGTTGTCCACGAGGGTGAAATAGTGGCCTTAGGAGCACAGTGAGGGACAGAGTGGCTTGTAGAGGGTGCTGCTGCTTTCTGGAAATGTTTAAATTTGCTTCTGTGCATATAATACATATTTATTGTTTCTTTGCTCTCCCTCAGTTTTATTTTACCCTACCTCCCCTTTTCAATTTTTGCCCTACTCTTTACCCTTCTTCCTTGAAAAAAGCCCATATGAGACTTTAAACGGTGAGCTCCATCCCCACCCTGTTCCTTTGGTAACCTTGACCTGGACAGAGGATCAGAATCACAGATGAGGCTCAGAAAGATCACATGGGGTCTCCTCTCAGAATTTAAACAAGGCACCTTGGCACACACCTGTAATCCCAGCAGCTTGGGAGGCTGAGGCAGGAGGATCACAAGTTCAAAGTCAGCCTCAGCAATTTAATGAGGCCTTAAGCAAATTAGTGAGACCCTGTCTCAAAATTAAAAATTAAAAGCCCCTGAGTTCAATCCCCAATTCAAAAAAAAAAAAAAAAGAATAACGGAACAAATAAATAAATAAATAAATTATAACACTTAAGAGGTGTCCAAGGGAAGCTTGAGATTATTTATAATCAGTTTATCTCTCACTGTGTTCTGCTGTCAACATTCCAGTTTGGTCTGTTTCCTTTGCTTAGAGCAGAGAGAAGAATGTTCAGGTTCTGGCTGGAGTCTCCTGAGTGGCTGTGGAATTCATGGTTATAACTTGGGTCAAGTAGTTTACTTAAGAAAGAATTCAATTCATTTTAAAATTCTACTTCAGGCTAAGGAGAACTCCAATATGGTTTTAAATTGTTTAGACTCTAAAGGTCGAAGGTAGAAAATGTGTTTTCTTATTAAAGGCTTTTAATTTTTTTTTTTTATTTTGGAGCATCTTGTTACATTGTTACTTCAAACTTAAATATTTCAAGTAATTTTAAGACCTAACCCAACCACATAATTATAGAGAATAAGACATGCAGCATTTCTACAAATTCCAAAATGTAGGCCAAGTTTGATTGCAAAATAAAACTTTCAAAATGCAATAACTGTTTCATTCTTGGTCACATTGCCCAACCTATTCATGAGGGAGGGATTAAATTCCAATTATTTATGGAACTTAATATTTTTCTCTGAACTCTTTTGTACATTGTTGTCACATGTTTTCTAATTTATCATTTTAATGATTTATATATATAAATAATGGTATTTATATACATACATATAATGTCTATTATATGTAATTACATATTATATATTATATAATATAATAATATGCATGTACACCAACAGAACAAAATAAGATTAAATTCTATTTAAAGCTGTTCTATTGCTAGCTACACTTTAGTATGGAATTCATCATGTGGTGATGTATTGGTATGTCTGTCCTGCTCCCACAAAAGCATAGTGTAGTAGATGAAAAATATTGTAAATTGTTTCAAGCTTTCCAAGGTACTGGAAGTATTGACCATACTCTTATGGTCAATTCTAAAATAGGATAATGTAGTTGAAGAACAATAAAGTGCACTGAGAACTTAAGTCAAAGAGTTATTTTTTCTTCTTTATCTTGACTTTTTAAAATTTATTTTTAAAAACTGAGATGAAAGTAGATAGGGAACCATTAGGGAAGGGAAATGGGGAGGGGGAGGGTGGTGAGAGGGCCATATGGAGGGTGAATAGGTCAAAGTATGTTATGCGCATATATGAAATTGTCACAACAAAACCCATAGTTTTGTAAAAATTAATATTTGCTAATAATTATAGTAATTTTCAATTGTACATAATAATAAAGTATAGTGTGATCACTTAATGCATGCATACAATGTATAATGATCAAACTATTTAGCACTTCTATCTTCTTAAACATTTATTGTTTCTTTGTATTGGAAACCTTCAAACTCCTCTCTAGAAGTTGATTATAAAATACTTAATGAATTGTGATAAACTATAGTTACCCTATCATGTTATATAACACTTATTCTGCCCTTCTAACTATATTTCAATACCTGCTATCTGACCCCTCTATATCCCCCATCCTTCCTAATCTGGTAACCACTATTCTACTCTCTACTTCTACGAGATCAACCTTTGGAGCTTCTACATAGAGTGCAGAACATGTGATATTTGTCTTTCTGTACTGGACATAATTATATCACTTAGCATTCATTTTGCCACGTATAACATCTCATTCTTTTATGACTGGATAATATCTCATTGTGCATATATGCTGCAATTTCTTTTCCCTTCATATGTTGATAGGGACCTAGGTTGATTGTATATCTTGACTTTGGTGAGTAATCATACAATAAACACCTGAGTGCAGGTGTCTCTTTGGTATACTGATTTTATTTTCCTTGGATACAGCCTTCTGTACTAAAATCACTGAATCATATAGTAGTTCTATTTTTGTTTTTAAGAACCTTCATTGTTTTCCACATTGGCTGTACTACTTTACATTCCCACCAACACTGTGTAAGAGTGCCCTTTCTTCACATTCCTATGAGCATATGTTATTTATTTATTTTTGTCTTTTTGATTATCTCCATTCCAACTGGGGTGAGGTAGAATCTCAATGTTTTGATTTGTATTTCTCTGTTGATTAGTGATGTAGAGCACTTTTTCCACACACTGGTTGGCCATTTATATTTATTCTTTTGAGAAATGTTTGTTCAGATGATTTATTCATATTTAAATCACATATTTTGTTTTCAGTTGAGTTTTTTTATTTTCTCGTATATTCTTGGCATTAACCCTTTGTCAGATGGTTAGTTTAAAAATATTTTCTCCCATACTGCAGGCTGTCTCTTCACTCTGTTGCTTGTTCCCTTTGATATGCAGAGGCTGGTTTAATATAATCCAATTTCTCTATTTTCTATTCTGTTGCCTGTGCTTTGGGGTCTTATCCAAATAATCTTTTCTTGTCCATTTTTATGCAACACAGAATTTAAGTGCCATACAGTTTTATCAGTGGACAGTTTCACATTTAAAAGCAACAATATAACATTAATCATTTATTTATTTACTTATTCAGTAATTATTTCTTGAGTACCTACTCTGTGCCAAGCATTGGCTTAGGCCCTGGTAATATAATTATGTAATCCTTCATATTGTTTATGATTCAGTAAGAGAGCAATAATTAAACATGATATTTCGTTAGAGTATCAAAAATGCACTGAAAGGGAAAGTGGTTTCATTGAAATACAAAAGTAGTTCACTGTGAACCAGTGGAACCGCTCTCTGATGGGTATTGTATTTTTTCTATTGACTTTAAAGAAATTTCTGAAATATGACACATAACCTCTATTTCAGAACCCAGATCCAGACCATTTAATTCCTTTAATTCACAGATAGGGGATATGTGGCCAAGAACATCTTCATGACTTGTTCAGTTTAATTGACGAAAGTCCATGGAGGAGAAGCACTCCCTGGATCTCGTGAGGTCATATCCAGTGTTCTTTTTACTGTAGAACACCACTGGACCGGCTTCACAGTTTCATGAGGAATGCTAACACATTGTTTGAAAGTGCATTTTAGAGCTTTTAAAAAGTTGAAATCAAATGAAATTTTGTTTACAGATTATTTTGAAAGCATTAATTTAATGCTAAATTAGTATCTCCTTTAGCAGTGGTCTGGTATTATCACAGCCCACACTATGCTTCTAGTTAATTTTATCAGATGTCAATAGGGATAAAATGTACTTATCTCAAGATTCTAGTTTAAACACTTCTTACAATAATTGTGATGGTGATTTAGTGAGCTCAAATCACCTTCTATTTGGACAGAAGACACCCAAAATAGAAGATACTAAATAAGAACTACAGAAACACTGAAGGAGGAATACAAATGTCAAGTCCAACACTGATTCCTTTTCCTGATTGCAGAAGAAAGCGGCTCACTGAAAAGGTTGATGCAACAGGGAACTACTTGCAAAAAAGCAGTGATAGTATGAACTGAGTTAAGTAATAGAGTTTCAAAATGTCTGTTTGGCTGTCAGAAGACAACTAAGTAGAAGACAACAAACAAATGTTTGTTTGTTCAGTGCATACATAAATTAAAAATCTTGGGTATTGGGAGATTTTTTTTCCTTGCCAGGAGGAATCAGTATTTTCTACTTTTCACTAGTTAACTGCTTCTATTTTTGCTCAGCAAGTTCCAAAACATGTTGCTTAAGTGCACTGCTAATTCACATTATGAGTAAAAAGCAATGCTTTTACACCTCTTGATGATGAATTGTGTGTGAAGACATCTGCAGGCAATACACAACATCACACACACATTTCTCCTTGTGTGTGTGATGGAGCTTTTAAGTTTTAGTGCTTAAACAGTATACTCAGGGCTAAAGATAAAAATTAATTTTATAATAATTTTTAAAACAGAGAAAGGGGAAAAAGTAAAAAGTTAAGAAAATCAAACAGTTCCAAGTACAGGCTGTTCACATAGTTAAAGGCATAAGATTTCATGTTTTTATTATTAAAGGTTGGGTAGGAATAAAAACCATTAAAAGAGGAATTAAGGTAAATAAAACATAAAAGTCTTAAAAATTTTTATTCTAATCTTTCCCTATATTATCCTCCACTCTTAACATGAGGTCCATCAAGTTCTCCCCTAAGTAATCCTTTTCTTGAAAATACTTTGGTAAATAATTAAACAAGAATTTCTTTTCTATGTTTTAATACATTTGTTCTGATAATAAGGCTAGAGCTCTCCCAATATTGTCCAAATCACTGATATGTCTCCTACCTCATCCACTTACTGATTGTTCACATAGTTGAAACAAGTATAAGAACATAATACTTTAAAAAATAGGGAAGTTCATAGGAGCCAATGTAATAATTTTAACAGATTCTTTAGCAGCCCTATTAAGACATTACTAGTCAGAAATTTAGATGGAAAGTGTTTATAATGATGAGCTATTGTATTTGAGCCCTTGAACTCAAGAAAAAAAATTTGGTAAATTAATTACTATAAGCTGGACTAAGTAAAAAATAATTATTCAATGTTTGCCATGCCGAAGGCATTGTTTTTAATGTTTTAAGAACATTAACTAATTCAACTTTCATTATAACCCTGTTTGATAAGGTCTAACATTTTCATGTTTATTTAATAAATGAAACTGAGACTACTAAAGATTGAGTAACTCTCTCAGGTTTACAAGTCTGTAATGTGCTACGGCTTTCTTATACATAGGCACAGTCTTGAGCACTTTGCTGTACTTCCTTAAGATAAGTCTAAGAGAGAGTTTTGAATGCTTTTAAATATTCTGAAATTCCCTGAATTTGCTTATAGAATTTTGTATAATTAATATGTGGGAGTGAGGTTGGAGTTTTTGTAGTGATCATTCAAAACTTTTATGGAAGAAGTTAGGAAAGCAGAATATACAATCCTTGGATAAAGAATTTTACTGATTTTTGATCAAGCAGATAATACAACAACCAACTCTACCTTGTGTTTCCCACCTTAGAAATTGGAAGCGTGCTAGGTGCGGTGGTGCATGCCTGTAATCCCAGCAGCTCAGGAGACTGAGGCAAGAGGACCACAAGTTCAAAGATAGTCTCAGCAACTTAGCAAAACCCTAAGCAACTTCAAAAGTACAAAGTAGGGCTGGGGATGTGGTTCAGTGGTTAAATGCCCCCGGGGTCACTCCCTGATACAAAAAAAAAAAACAAACAAACTAATTTGCAAGTATTGTTTTCTCATTTATTTTAACCCAGAGAATAACCACCCACATGAAATTATAGCATGTCTTAACCAAAAGAGCATGAAGGAAATAATTGAGAAATCAGCCTTGATTACACAGAAGTCCAAGGAAATGTTCCAGAGTCTTCCTGCCAGAGACATTCATCAGACCTGTGTGTGTTTATTCATACTGGCACAAGGAAGAAGGGCAAGATCTTGTCTCAGTCCATTTGGATTCCTGTAACAAAATGCCATAAACTGGAAAGCTTATCACTAATAGAAACTTATTTCTCACAGTAGTGGAAGCCGAAATGTCCGAGTATGAGGCACCAAGACATTGACATCTGGTGAGGGACTGCCCTCCTATTCATGGATGCAGCCATCTACCTGTGTGTGCTCATGGCAGAAGGGCAAGGCAGCCCTCCAGGAACTTTTATAAGTACACCAGTCTCACTCTGAGGGTTGTGCTCCATGACATAATCACCTCCATGAGGCCCCACCTCCTAGTACCAGCACACTGAGGCTTAAGTTTCAACATAGGAATTTGGGTTAAAAATAGACACTGAGACCAAAGCAGGTCTTAAAGAAAGGCTTTATCTATATTCTGACTTATCAGAGTGGATGCACTAATTTTAGATGCATGACATGAAGTAATAGAAAAAAATTAAGAAGCTTGAGCATTTGAAGTGTGTAAAGAAGATTAAACCTGTGTTAAGGTGAGAACATGGACAAGACCAAAGGAAAGAAGGGCATCCTTGCTGGAGCTACAAAGTAAGCATGAGAGCTTCTTGCAATGGAGGACTGTGGATTTCCGAATTGAAAGAAAATTAAAATCTTACATTCTAGAAGACACTGAAAAGAGAGATAAGAATGCATGAAAACCAGGGTCAAATTGTATGAAATGCTCAAGGTTATATCATGTTGTAGAGATCAACATAATCACATATCTAACACACCCTATGGTCATGGGCATCTCCACTCATAAGGAGAGTGGGGAAATTCTGGAGAAGAATCCTAGAAGATCAAGGAAGATCCTGGTGATGTGGAAATATGGAGAGAGAACAGCCAATGTGAGCATGTTGTGGTGCTCATTGACCATGTTCATAAAGACCCATGAATAATTACTCACAATTTCCCCTGTCATTGCTGTACTTAGAGGATTTCAAAGCCTTACAGATTGACAAAACTCTGAACTGGAAGAACTCTGAGTCTATCAATTGCTTATTGGAGAAAAAATAATGGTCAACCACGAGGAATCATTCTGAACTATTTGCTAATGAGAAATAATATTCTAATACCTTCAAACACTAAAATTTTGGGGTTGTTCATCCCGGAAGCCAGCATTATCCTGAGATACACACACATAATCTATCAGGAATGAAGTAATAAAATGTTATAGTAAGCAGATTATTAGTTAACTAAAACTTCTCTTCAGCTACTATTTCTTCATTGATTCACTTTTGATACCTACCCAAATGAATCGTTAAGATCTAGAAGATTATCAAGTGCTTCTGAAACTTAAAAAATGCAAACATGTGGAAAGGGGGAAAAAAAAGGGGAAGTTATTTTCACTCTTCACTTGACATTGTCATTTAGACAAGAAAGGAAAACGGATGTCATCAGAAGTCTGTGAGCATACAAGTGTAAGACAGAAGTCCAAGGAACTTCTTCATATGTGGCAAGAGAGAGTTAAGGTTGTAGACAGAGTGAGGGATACTGATGGACTGACCTCAGAGATTGTCCTTGGTTACACAGTGAACTCAATGTACTTGCTTCCTCCCCAATTTTGTTTGGCTGAATAATCTTGATTTTAAATGTCTCCTATTTCCCTTTCTATACCATATGTAAACAACCAAACCAGCAGCAACAGTCTTTGCTTACACATAACTGTTTACCCTTTTGTCTGTTAGGACCACCAAGGGTAAGGAATATCACTTATTTATCCAATTAATCATCAAGTTAACCAACTTTCTAGACTTCATATGGTACTTGCATCAGCAGAATTCAAAAATAAAATAAACTATAGATAAAATGCAAAGAAAAATCTTAAGGGGAGTTAGTTTTTATTATTACATTTAGAGAAAGAGTAACAAATATCTATGGATGTTAGGTTGGAAAACTTTTATCTTATTTTTCTTTAAATTCTCTAATGAAGGAATTATTTCACTGAATGAATCAACACCAATTCAAAGCAGGATGTAAAGTCTTGTGGAACCATAATGAGATACCACTTCAGAAAAGTTCTGGCAATTTATTATAAAAGTAAACTTCCACTGTTTCAATTATCTAATAATTCTACTTCTAGATATCTACCTCAAAGAAATTAAAACAGATATCCAAAAAAAGACTTGTTCAAGAATATTGATAGCAGTTTTATCAATAGTAGCCCAAAATTGAAAGAATCCACATGCCCTTCAATAAAAGAATGAATAAATAAGTGGTAAATTCATAGAATGGAAGGTCAATAAAAATGAACAGACTATCAATTCACAAAATCATGGATGAATCTCAAACCATGCTAAGTGAAAGAAAGCTGAGTATGTATTATGAGTCCAACCACAGTAGTCCAAACTACTTCATGTTGAAAAAAAAACTCAGAAGTGTGTGCCTCTGAAGGTTGCAGGTGAGAACTCAGAAGAGACATGGAAGAAATTTCTGGGGTTATAATAATTCTACATCTGAATTATAGTATAAGACTTGTTTTATGCTATACTTAAAATAGGCACACACAATTGTTTGTGCAGATTTTATACCAAAAATAGGGAGAACAACAATTTTTTTAATTTACTCAAGACCATGGTATGATATTTAAAAGCAAATATACTAATATATGCAACTTTATTTTTAAAAAATCAACAATAAGATGGATTGATGGGTGGGGAAGAAGCAAAAAGAAAATATATTAAAGCATTAATTGCAGAGTATTTATAATGAATACATGTGTATTCACTATAAAATTCTTTATACTATTCTCATAATAAACTTTTTAAGCATGTAGGAGAGGATCTTGCCTGTGGGAAATTAGTTTGAACCTCCTGAAAAAACTTCTAATTATCATTATTATTTTAGTGAATTTTAAAGAATTTTAGGGAATTAAAGAGTATTAGAACTTCAAATATGGGGAAATACAGTTAGATGTCAACAGTGATAGGAATTACTACCAGTGGTTTGAGCAGCATTTTCAGGCATAGTTCTAGAATGCTTCATAGCTGATATGAGTTTCACAGGCTATGAGTTAATGAAATCAAGCCTACAAAATATATATCAATTTTAATGTGACATATTTTGATTTCAATTATTATTCTTGATAATTCAGGAAATTTTCTTCAATAAATAATTTATCTTTTCTCATTACCCAGAAGTTTGTATCCAAGTTTAGGGTACCTGTTATGGAATAATAGCAATGAGAAGTACCATCTTGTTCTCTACCTTATCTAAACCAGCAGTCTCTGAAGTGTCTCAGTGGTTTCTTGGCATTTACTAGGTTCCAAAGAAAGGCATCCCAGTTCTCACTTTCTCAGTTCTATTCAAAGATATATGACATCTTGTGTTTCTATACACACTAATCTGTGGCCATGGTTCCAGATCCAAAAGCTTGCAGAGTCTGCCTGGTTGTGTCCAGTTGGGAAATATAGTCCGTGCCACCCTCAAATCCTCAATGCATTCTAAGAATTATCCCTTAAATAAACTTCAGCTATGTATACTGAAACTTGAGGCAAAAATCTATTTTATTTTTCTAAACTGCTCTGCAACCTATATATGAAGCAATAGATTTCCCAGTCGCAAAAAGTGAGTTTAATGTAGAACATTGTTCCAAGGTAAAAAAGAATATCTAGGTATAAACAAAAGTGTTACTATTTCTAAATATTCTGCAAAATTAGCACATGGGTGGATTGTAAGCAGCAAAGAGGAAGTGTTATGTTGACTTTCAGTGACTACAAAGAGGAAAAGAATCTTTCATCCTAAGAGCAAGAAATTCATCTTCTTCGTTAATAATCTAAGATTAATAGTTCATGAAAATTTAATTCACATAAAGTATTTAAACTTTAGCAAGAGATTTGGAAAGTACTGTCAATATGTTATCACAGCCCCATATTATACAAAGTTGTAATGGATGTTGGTAGAATTTAGGTGAATTAGCACTTTACTAAATGATTTCTTTGAACATAAAGGAATGCTTTTACAAGCTTGAAGAGAGGTTTCAAGTGTTGTATTACAGTACTCTGTTCTTGATAACATCCTTCAATGACTTAGAAGACATTTTATATGATCTCAATACTTGAGATGACAGAATTAAACACTTCTAAACAAGCTAAAATAATGAATTAAATTCAGCACAATTAAAGTATAGACATTGTTTAGACATCTCAGTTGTTGTTAAGTGTTATATTTTCTTCTTATTTTTGTATTTAATTATAAGAATATGCCATAATTTATTCTATTATTAATGAGGAATTTTCCATATTTTCACTAAGAAGAATAGTGTTTCTATCAATATTCTTGTGTAGGTATTTTGGTGAAATGTGTTTGCAAGTTCTCTTGGTTATGCCCCTTGGCTTGGAACTGCTGAGTTATAAGATGGAGTAAGAAAAATTCTAAAATTGGCCCCCAAGATAACATGCCCAATGATAGGGAATTATCCAAGTATTCATATGGTAGGAGTATAACCAGGAATCCATTTAAAAGCCAAGCTTTTTTCTCAGTTCGGACAGTGAAGGAAGTCTGAGTGGTTTTCAACAAAGGGGTACAAGCTGTTGCCTTGCTGATCCAGAGGACCATGTGCAATGTTTGGAGAGTGGTCCCCTAGGAGTTGAGGGTGACCCTGATCTGACAGCCAGCAAGGAAGTAGGACCTCAGTCCTCCAACCTCAGGGATCTGAACTTGGCCAAAACTTTGAGTGAGCTAAAATGTGAACTATTCCCCTAAGCCTCCAGATAAGGTCTCTGCCTTCAAATCCTTAATTTCAACCATGTAATACCATGAGCCACACTGTTTCCAACCTCTGACCTCAGAACTATTAACTAATACATGGTTCTAAGTAACTAGATTCATGGTAAAGGTTTACAGAAATAGAAGACTAATAAATAGGGTTTGCATGCACTCATTTTAATAGAAACTGCAACAGTTTTTCAAGCCAGCAATTTGTGTTCTCACCAGCAGTGAACAAGCATCACACTTGTTCCCAATCTTTGCTGTAGCCTGTTTTTGCTTTCCATGTTCTTTTCTACTGGGTTAGTGCAAGATTTCATTCTAACCTTTTGTTCTTCCTCACAGCCATCTTTTAAGCTGCTGTAATCACTGATTTTTCATCAGTAATGTGGGATGGACATACCGACTGAATGTTAAAGTGCCTACTACTATTCCTAGAAAACTAAATTTCATTTTAGGATATAGGATTTTTCAATCCAAAAATGTTCTTCAAGTAAGGTTTATGTATTTATAGAGAGAGAAATCAGATATATTGTTAAGACCAAAAGTAGTACTGCAAGACCATTAAAATTGAATTAATTAAAGAGATACAATAACGTTGCATTGTTATTTTTAGAGGATAATCTATGGGAACCTATACTAGGTTAGAAAAACATACAGATGTTAACAGGTGAATTCCTAGAGGCTCTGTGTGGTCAAGTTTGATAGTTAAAATTTCCAAGGAGGCCAAGGGGACTAGGTACAGTGGCACACACCTTTTATTCCAGCTACTCAGGATGCTGAGGCAGGAGGATGGCAAATTTGAGGCCAGCTGGGCAACTTAGTGAGATCCTGTCTCAAAATGAAAAATAAAAAAAAAGGGCTGGGGATGTAGCTCAGTGGTAGAAGCCTTGTTTACCATGTGCTAGGCCCTGGGTTCAATCTCTAGCACTTGCATGTGTGTGCACATACATGCACACACACACAAATCCAAGGAGGTCTAATTTGGGAACAGGGGATCATATTTTTTGAGATTTTTCTCAAGAAAACCACCAGGTTCTCACAGTGAAAATAAAAATTAAAAAAAAATTTTAGAGGATAAAAGGTTTATAATTAATTTAGTATTATTGAATAGTAAACTTTTATCCCCTTCACATAATAATTTTCTAAAATCAACCTATGTTGCTTTCAGTGTAGTCACAAAATATAAAGAATGTACTAGAAACTTGCTTGATTGGATGTCTATATATTAATAATTCATTAAACAAGGTTAAAAATGAAATACAGCACTTAGTTTCTCAGGCAGGTTGAAGACCATTCCAATACACTGCAATATCCATTGCTCAAATTTAACCAAACACACACACACCACACACACACACACACACACACACACACACAGGGTTCAAAATCAAAACTAAAGCAAAAGCAACTCATCATCCAAAACCTAGGACTCTTGGAATTTATTTTTATCACCTGGAGATAATAAAATGGTATATATTTTTTGATAAGTGCATCAGTTAAATTTTAGCAATTGTTCAGTCAAGAAAAGTAGTAATATTATTTATTATTATTCAATGTGTCTAGTTGATGGTAAAATACTTGTTTTAAAGTAAATCAAATAACTTTAATGATATAAAAGTATAAACATCCTATTGTAACTTATTAAACTTATTTCACTGGCTTGTCTTGTGTGCTTTATTCATTTTTTTTTTAATTTAATATGTCCCTAAACAGATATTAGACAATGCTTTGAATTATCAAGTATATGTTATGTACGATTTCTACAGGGACTCTGGAGAAAGTTTCTATATTTAGTCTAAAGTTTATATAATTTGGCCTTGCTGCTTTCATTTCTTTTGTTACTTATTCACTAGTGTTAGTCTCATAAGCAGTTTAACTATTTTTTAAAGAACTTAATCTAATAATTTAAAAATGCACATTTTCCCCACAATCTACATAGAATCTGTTAGCACAAAAGGACTGAGTCTGATGCAAACTTCATAGATTACCAAAAGCCTTTATTCGGGAATGGAGTCATGCCTCTGATGGATCCACTTTCCTGGTGGAAAATGAGCCACCAGCCAAAGGGGGAGTTAATGCTTATATAGGTTACACTGAGAGGTGACTTTAATTAATAAGCATGTCAGTTTGGGCACTCAGGAATTTGGGGTCTGTTTACTGGGTGAGATGGGAGGGTGTCTGGGATCAGTGGTCAGTATCTGGGATTTGTCTTTACTAGGCTAGATGAAGGGTCTGGGGAAGGATTTATTTTGGGAAGGATCAATGCTCTGACCTCTTCCCAGAGACTGTCACTTCAGACTTAATGGGGATCTCCTCTCTGGGGCCTGTCTTGTCACTGGGAAATAATGTATTGGGAAAGGATCAATGTATTGCCTTCTCCCTCATCCCCCCTCCCCAGGCCACACTATTTTGGGGTTTGTCATTTTTCCATATCCAATAGAATCAATATTTTTCTACCCCATAGGAATATAAAAGTGCTACCACTACAAACCCTATTAACTTCTCTCCTTTATACCCTTCCTGTATTAACTATTGCATCTAAGTACATTGAAACTTCTGAGAAAGTTACATTTTATGATTCTAACAATCAAACCTGTTTCAAAGAATTCAAGAGAACAGAGTACCATTTTTCCAATGATACTATTAAGGAGAGGATAGAATAGGATAGGATATCTGTCTGAATAATTCCTTCTATCTGAATGATTCTTTTAGCAATTCTTTTAAGGCCAGAAATTATTCTTAGTTTTCCTTCATTTAAAAATGGCAAGTTCATTTTAATTCACGAAGGCTCTTACCACCCATTTAAAATCCATGGGTTTCCCTTCACAGATTTTTGGCCAGAGATTGTTGACTTCTGGCATGTTTTGAGTAAAATAATTTCCAGAGAGAGGAAGAAGAAGAAAAAAATAATAAGCAGTTTTGGGGACAGGATCATGAGGCTGTAGCTTGACTGAATGCAGAGGACGGTTCTCCTCATGGCCAAATGTGGCCCCAGCTGGTTTTTCCTGTTCGTGGTACTTGCCACCAGCACTCCTCCTAATGTAATGGAGGAAAACAGAGGAAAAACTTCCAGTAAATTATCCCTTATCTCTAAGTTGTAGGAGTTTCTTTTTCAGTTCCTAAAACTAGAGGGTTTCTCCTAGGTCTCTGTCTGCACAGAATGTTCATTTCTGGATTTTGGATTATACTGAGTTCTGGCCAGGACATACCAAAGGAAGAAAAAAAAATAGCAAACTCAGAGCTACTCAGTGGCACTCTTCCAGTCTGTCTTCTTGTATTTACTTCTCAGAGTTCTCAAGTAGTTGTCTGCGTATTTTGTCCAGGTTTTATAATTGAGTTTAGCAAGAGATAAAATAATGTTTACTCCATCTTAACCAGAACTAGAAGTTTATCACTTACATTTTAATTTTACCTTTTGGTTCTTTCTCCATAAAATGTTTTCTTTTTATTTTAAATTCCAATCAAGAAAATCTGTCATCTCCTTTATGCTTGCTAAAAATGCTATTGATAGGAAGTAGGTTTCCCATCAAAATTTTTAAGCATGTTTTTTTCCTCCAAATTTGTTAATAGATTTAAAAAATACCTACCTCTACCCAGACTGTTCTTTTATATTTTTTTTTTAGTTGTAGTTGGACACAATACCTTTATTTATTTTTATGTGGTACTGAGAATGGAACCCAGTGCCTCACACATTCGATGCAAGTGCTCTACCACTGAGCTACAACCCCAGCCTCAGTCTGTTTTATAATGTATTTTCTTCTTTAATATCACAATGTTGTAAGTTGCTATAATAGATATTTCTATTATTGAACCATCCTTGAATTCTTTGAGATAGACTCTTTCTGTCCATGATAAATTATTCATCCAATATCTACTTAGTAATTTTAATCTGCTTAGTTGTTATATATAATTTTTGTTTATGAGGGAGATAGGTTTATAGTTTCTTTTCATTTATCTTATTCTTATCAACTTTTAGTGTCAGAATTATACTAAGATGATAGAGTGGTGAGGAAAACAGCTCCTATTGTTTTTAACTCATTGTTGTTATTATTTTTATTATCATCAAAAGCATTCTAAATAACATAACACATTGGTTGAGCCCATATTTATTTATTTTTCTGTAATATATAACACAATGTCTAGAATACAGTAAGTATTCAAGAAATGTGTGCAATACAGTACGTATTCAAAAAACACATATATCTTGAATACTTACTATAAAGAAATATATTAATCCATCATTTAAAATACCATCTTGGCAATAATATTAATTTGAAGTATAACAACTTTTCCAGGTTTATAACATTCCATCAAATACAATAATTGTCAATAAATGCCAGAGAAATAAAAGATATTCCTCAGCTTTCAAAATGCTATAGGATAAATGATATAGTCACCTCAAAAATCCTATGTTGAAATCATAACACCCAAGGTGACTGTGTTAGCAGGTGGGGTCTTCTGGAAGCCATTAGGTCATGACGGTAGTGTCTTCTCTACCCTCTACCGTAAAGAGGATTAGCACCCTTATTTTAAAAACCATTAAAGAGTTTGCTTTTGCTGTCTTAAATCTCCTCCACGTGAGGAGACAATAAGAAAATGATCATGTTGGCACCCTGATCTCAGATTTCCCAGTCTCCAGACTTTGAGAAATAAAGCTATGCAGTGTATGATATTCTATTTTAGCAGGCCAGGCTAAGACAATTGTGTTTCAGTAACTTTTTAAAGATTCTAAAATTGGGTGCTGTTCAGTTCTATAGCACTTTTCTAGCATGTGCAATGCCCTGGATTTGATCCCTAGTACTACCAAACAAACAAAGCAAAACAAAAAAATCCTGAAGTTACATCCAACAGGTATTTATGTGTCCCTATAAAATGGTAAACTACTCAACACAATTTACATAGTAATTAAATAAAAAATACAATCCCACCATCACAGGGATATTTATTAATTTATTTTTCATAAATTTTATTTAAATTTCATTTGCTTTTTAATTATGGAAATATAACTGTTGTTCTCTATAAAGGAAACTTGACCCCCAAAATATGCTAATGCAAGAATTAGTGATATGGAATACTCTCTCTTGAGAAAATACAAAACATAATTTTCATTAAAATATCAATTATACTGCTGTAATGATCACTAAATATAAATGTGAATGAGCTATGTTTTCATTAGACTTTCATCCCATAGTACAAAAATAAATAAGAGGAATGACATAAAAATAATCTGAGCACTAGTAATTTATGGGTTTCTCATGTGAGAACAACTTTATATCCACCATTATGAGAAAAATACAAAGTAAAATCATTATGAACATTCCCCAAAATTCACATTAAAATTAAATGAAAAACTTCTGGGAGGCTTAATAAGGTTATTCAGCATTTTTATAATCTAATTTAATATTTTCTCTTGAGTTTTATGTTTCACGAACCTTTTTGACTTCTTCCTGGAAGTTAATGATTTTCTCAAGAAGACAGAGTAAAATATAGCATTCTTAATATCCAGACAAATAGCAATAAATTAACAAAATTGAGTCAGTAACACAAATGCCTACTAATTAACTTTATAATGCCCACTAATAGCCACCAAATGTAACAAATAATGCGTGGATGTACAGTCTTTCTCTGACTTCAGGACTCTCTTTCAGAAGAGAGATGGTTCAATGTGTGTGATGTTGTGAAGTCCTGTTGCCTCATGGCATTTCTCAAGTAGCAAAAAGAAGTCACTTTTCCTACAAGTATGTCTTTTAAAGAATGGTGTGCCTTCAAAGCTGCCAAAACAAAGTCAACCCTCTCCCTCTGATAAAGCAGCTAATTGAGATGGTTGAGACAGAATCATACAGCTTCCAAGTCCCCCAACTACTTTGGGGGAAATAAATACCAGAAACTTCAAAGAAGCAATGCTGAAAATGATTGTTCATAAGCCTCCCTCGGGAGCAGCAGGTAGCAGTCTGGCCAAAGAGTCATTATGACTGAGAATTCTCTGGCTCTCTCTGCTATAGGAGAATGAATCATCTTTGACATCTTGGGCCAGTGTGCAGACTGTAGATAATCATTATGTTATTCACTGCAGTAGCTATTTCCCACAAAGAAATGGGTTGTGTTAGAGATATAACTCTGGTAGCAACTGAAGTTTGAAGGTTATCCATTTTGAACTTGCCCTGGTCTTCACAGTTCTCAGTGATGTGGCTTCTCCCTGACCCAGCCACAGAGAAGAGCCGTGGGCAACACCTAGATTCCATCAGTTACAAGTCACTTGAACAGCTTGAGGGGCTTCGTCCTAGACTTGGCTCTCCTTAGTTTGCTTTTATGATATTTCTGAAGAAATTTGGATAAAGGTGCTATTGAGGAACTTAACAAATTTTTGCTTAGTTTTAAATTTACACCCCAAGTATAGGATCTGCTAGAGATGGTTCTAGTTCTAACAACAATACTCTGACTACCACAGATTTGTCTTCTTTTCATGATGTTTTTCCCAAATGGAATTTATAGAGACCCCATTTGGAGAATGTAGTCTTTGAAACTAGTAAAGATTTAAGTAAAATATTGATTCTACAGTGCCTACAAGAAGCTGAGGGAACATTGAGGATGTGATTCCTGTGAGCATTTAATTTGTTAATTATTCTGTTTAGAGTCTCACTGTTAAGTGATCCACTTTCATTCTTTGATGTTCTCAAAGTTCTTATTTTCTAAACAGTTGCTTTTAATCTGCAAAAGTTTGGAATGAGATATGATAAAACTAAGAACAATTAGATCCTAGTGAGAACCTGAGAAGTACCCACAGCATAGGGGGGAATGTGTATTAAAGTACTTAGTCTTTGGTATCTCCTTTGGTTAGTTCTTCCTTGTTTATTTTTAGTAAACCAACAAGTTTATCTATCCAGATATAAAAAGTTCCAGGAACTGTGAAGTAACACCGAATTGGATTATTTTATTGGCTCTGACTTCTCATGTATATTTTTCTAATCTCCCCATTACATTTTAGTTCCATTGAAGTGGAAATGTTTCTTACATCCTTGATTGCTTACACAATAGTTAACTTCCTAATAGGATCTGTAAGTTCCGTAAATAATGTGGGAAAGAAAACTACAAGTTTCATATCTAGAAAATAAATCTCTTTGTTTTAAACATTCATAATGTAGAGTGAATATTTGCAAGTCCTCATGCAGTGATTAATCAGCAATTTTTCCAAATGCCTCAAGCTCCAATTTTATTCTTGTTACAGGCAGAAGTGAAAAAGTCTGGCCCCAAGGTGAGTCGACAACCAATCCTTCATCCTTCTGTTAGCAAACATGCACTCACACACATACATGTTTACATATGTAAACAGGTAATAGGATCAGTTCCCAACTCTTAAATGTAAGTTTATGAATTAGTACTTAGTTTTTTAAGTCCTTTGATAATTGCCCACCTGAAATGTAACTTTGAGAAAGTTTCGCTTTTAAAACAGAGTTTGTCAATCCACTGAAAGTCAGATTTCGAATGTGATATTCCTGATATCATCATGTTCTGCAGCTCCAAAATTCTGTGAAAAACTCCCAGGCCTCCTCTGTAAACTCAATTCAACTTCTTTTTCTTTTAAGGAAAATCAGTTGTCTTGGGCCCTCTCTGCCCACTTCATTGTGCCTAAGCAGCCAGGAGAAGAGTGAAAAGCTTAGTTCATCTTGTGAGACAGTTAAGCAAGACCCAGACACTTATATATGTGGAATCAAATCATAAAAACTTGTGTTTTTTTCTTCCAAGCAGACATTATTTCTTGAAATGTTTGAGTTTTCAGAAAAGCAGAATCTCTAGAGAAGAGTCAGACTTTTTACTTTCTTAGGGGGCTTCTCAACTCACATCTTGAGATGATAAAGGCCCAACTGTCTAGTCCCAAATATTCCCTTATTTTCAACTTTCAGAAAGTTTCAAAGCTGGAAGAAACATGGAGATTAAAATCTCAGTGTGGTGGGACCTGCAAAAGCTCCTAATTGATAGCTGAATTCTTATAGGACAGCTACACATCTGAAGTGATACATGTGTGTACAGGGACAGTGAGTACAAGGTAATAAGGATTCTTATTAGGATTATTCTTATTAGGATTATTCTAATTAGGATTATTCTTATTCTTATTCAGATTCTTTAATCCTACTCTGAGAAGAGTTCTGCTAATCCTCAGACCTTCTTTGTATTGACTTGTGTGTAATAACATGAGGAGATGTAATGAACAACTGGGACGAATTAATCAACTCACAAGAGAAGAAAATAACAGCCTCAAAGGAAGAATAAAATACATGTGGAAGGAGGAAATAGACCGGGAGAAAGGATATGGAAAAACCTTCCAGATTGTAATTAGGGACAGACAGAAAAGGAAAAGGAGACTACAAATAAAAAGATTTACAAGCAGCTTTTCTTATGTGTAGCACTTTTAGAGCAAGATTGCAGGAGAGAACATTTGAAGTTTTGTTCTATGTTATGAACAAAAAACTCTTTTGTTTTATCAAAATACACTCCTTTTAAGGACTTTCTTCAAATTTATCATAAGGACAGAATACCATAGTATTTATAAGCACAGGCTCTAAAATCAGACTACCTTGAATGAATTCTGGGTTTTCTGTCTTAATTGTTGAACTTTGAGCAAGTTACTTAGTCTTTCTTCTTTAGTCAGCTCAAGTGGAACTGAAGCAATATTAGTACCTAACTTGTAGGGATTGAGGAATAAGTGGATTAATATGTGAAACATGTTTGGAAGAGCCCACAGGAAATAAAAAATATTAGTAATTTGCATTTCTATTTCTTGTGGAATCTTATACTATGTGAGATGGAGGGTTAAGTAGATTTAAAAAAAGTCTTATACAAGTTGAAAAAAGCAAAACAAAACAAAGTACTTTCTTTGGAGTTCTTAATAGCTGCCAAAATATGGTTGTTGGAATATTTTTTCTTCTTTTTAAAAATACTATTCCAGAAGTACTTCCTAAAACCAACTTAAAAAAATTTTCTTAGATCCAAAGTCACTCATTTACATTTATTTATTTGAAAGTCGCTATGATCAAGGCTCAAACTGGCAAATTTGTACATCAAGTAACAACTCATTGACACACCAAAATGAAAAGCCTTTAAATACTCCTGAGCTTCCTATTTTTAGATGAGAAAACTGTGACCAAAGAGATGAAAAGACACTTATTCAAGTTCAGACAACTAACCACTGTCACATCAACACAGCATACAGAAACTTATTTGGGAGATAGGTCAGGAAAATTAGATCCCAGAACACAGATTAGGAAGCTAAAGAGTCCTCAAGATTGCTGACTCAAGTGTCAGCAATATTTAAGTACAAGAGAACAGGGAGAAGCATGACTCAGAATGGACAAGAAATCCAAACAGGAAACACAGAGTTATTTGTAAAAAGAAGAACTTGAAATTGGCCCACACAGCTCAGTCAGGAGGTCTAAAGGCAGTTGGGGGAAGGCAGGTGGTGTCCAAGGCAAGAATAGGTCCTGAGAGGAGGAGAGCCAAGGAAAGTGGAAGAGGACTCAAGGAGGGGTGGGAAAAATAACTGGTTGGTAGTCTGAAACTGAAAAGGCTCTTCTGGAAAATTCCAAGTGTTACATCAATATTTGGGAATTTAGGGAAAAACTCATTTTACTGCTCACAACTAACTGAGCCAGTTCTTTATTATCCACTTATCACAGTCCATGCAACCTTTTGCCTACCCATGTGCACTTATGCTAAAGTGTAAGGGTCACACCAGAAGTTTCCATCTAACACTGGCCCATGTGAGCAGTGGGATATGAATCCAATATAAAATATAGGAACAGAGTTAGTTGCAAATTCTCTTTACATTTTTTGTATAGAAAGTTCTTATCAGAAGCAATAAGACTCAAAGAGCTTTACTAGAATCTCCAAAACCTCCAAACCATATTTAACATGCCCAAGTAAGAGCAGTGAAGCCCTTAGAGAGCCCTTAGAGATGGCAAACGCTCA
Organism: Glaucomys volans; assembly: GCA_020662805.1. Classification (NCBI taxonomy): domain Eukaryota; kingdom Metazoa; phylum Chordata; class Mammalia; order Rodentia; family Sciuridae; genus Glaucomys; species Glaucomys volans. Next base: position 968,163 of record JAJEJO010000093.1, on the reverse strand, counting down.
GTATCTATTTTTGACAAGGATTTTTACGGGTTGCTCCGGTTGCCTTAGAGGGCCATGAGAGAGAAAGTTCACACAAGCTTTCCTTTGCTTGTAAGTCATGGGATGTACACTTCAGGCTAGCACACTGCACATGGCTGTCATAAATCACAGCTTGAATAAGAATTGTACTAACCTCAACCTTTCCAATTTGAGTGGACTTTGGTGGGCTAGTTGTACACTAATTTACTGCTGAAGGTAATTCACATCCCACATAATTCCACTTAAAGTCCATCTTTTAATCCCTGTACAATTATAAACTTTGTGATTTAGCTTTAATCTGCTGGCAGGAGAGGAGAGTTAATGACACTGTTATACATTCTTTGCAGATATAACTATTTTGTCCTGACTAAAGATATATAGAAAGAGTTTCACCAGAGCTCAATAAAAAACGGTTGGCCGGGAGGGCATAGTGAGCATGTCTGGAATCCCAGTTACACAGGAGGCTGAGGCAGAAGGAGCTCCAATTCAAGGGCAGCCTCTGCAATTGAGGGAAACCCTGCAATTTAGGGAGCCTCTGCACCAATCTTTCCAGGTGGAGGGTGTTTGACTATCCTTACCTTTCCATGACCAGTATAGCATGGTCCAAAGGCCCTATGCTTTTCTCAGCCAAAACCTATGGGCATTTAAGTTATCCTCAAATGAAAGTATCCCCTATGAAAAAGAGACTTAAAATATCGGAATATGTGGCTATGAAAAGAAATGCAGAAAAAAAGAGTCAAAGAACAACTTTGCTAAAATGTGCATTTCATGCAAAAGTAATCAGGTCTAACTTTCTGACTTTTGGATCCCCAGTCCTTAAAAGTATCTGGAACATAGTGAATATGGAATGTGTATGTGTGTGTGTGTGTGAGAGAGAGACAGAGAGAGAGAGAGAGAGAGAGAGAGAGAGAGAGAGAGAGAGAGAGAATATTTAGAAATTTATTTCTTTTTGGTCTCCTCTGAACCACAGTGTTTTATTTTGCTTATTTGTTACAAAGAGTTTGAATAATCATTATTAAATATCTATGAAGCATCTATTATGAACAAGTCAATGTGTGGATTTGGAAAGACCATACTTGAGGAATATAGTAGCTATGGACTGAACTGTGTCTCCTACCCCTAGAATTTATACATTGACTTCCTAACACACTGAACCCAGGAGTGTGACTGTGGGAAGGAAAGGGATCTTGGTAGATGTAATTAAGTTAAAATGAGGTCCTTAGAATGAGTATTAACCCAACAGGACTCCTGTCCTGATGAGGCCAGGAAGACACACAGAAGGAAGGCAATGTGAAAGACCAAGGGGGCAGGTAGCCATCTGCAAGCCAAAGAGGGCATCCTGGAAGAGTTCCCTCCTAAGGACCCTCAGAAGTAACCAAACTTTTTGCAACATTAATTTTAAACTTCTAGTCTTGAGAACTGAAAGAGAGTAAATCCCTGTTTTTCTCTAACCTTGCAGTCTGTAGTATTTTGCGAAGGCAATCCTAGCAGACTAATACAATAGTTTATGGTCTCACCACTAAGCCCTTACTCTTTCTAAAAATATATTATTTTATTTATTTATTTTTATGTGGTGCTGAGGATCCAACCCAGTGCCTCACACATGTTAGGCTAGCATTCTATCACTGAGCCACAGCCCAAGCCCCAAGACATTACTCTTATTTCCACCTCCACAGATACAAGATGAAAATGAAATAAAAGTTGGGCTACTTAAGCATTTCAAATGTACATCATAATGAAACAATTTGTATTCCCAAAACTATCTTTCTGGTGACATGAAAGGACTTTTTTTCTGTTGCCAATCAGAGTAAGATTTCCAGAGTGATTTCGTTCTCATGTGCAAAAACTGCCTAACACAATTTCTGGCATAGAAGAATGATTCAGCAAATTTTAGTTCCTTTCTGCTTCGTTCTCCTGCTACACAATTGCTCAAAATATCAATGAGCAGGAAGGACCTAGGAAGAGCCAAGAGGATGATAAGATTGATCCTGAAGCTCATATTCAGTTTTACTTTCTTCAACCCCATCCCTCATTGTGATAAGTGCTTTCTAAATTACCAGTGCCCTTAGAGTTAGTTACCTAATCATAGTTCTAACCACAGAAGTGCAGGAAGTTCTAAGCTACATTTTCTTCCTCCACTTTTCTACCCAAAGTTACAAGGTTGAGTGCCCAGTTTCTCAGAAGATGCCCTTCTACTTCATATGAAAAATTATCCATACCGTATAAAATATCTTTGCTCCACCATGTTTATTATCTCAGCCCAATATAATTATTATTTAATGCATATATTTCAAATTTAATGCAATGCCAAAATTATTTATTCTAAGTTTTAGTGATAAAGGTGAAAAATATTTTGCAGTGAACTGGTATTTCACATTCATCTTCTGTTAGCATCTTTCTGAATACCCGCATGTATTAGACATAACATAATACCCATCTCAAATGGACACTACAATCTTCAGTTTATAAGGAAGTGATGTTTCCCAATACTCCATAGTTGGTAAATAGTGGCATTGGTATTCAAAATTTCTTATTCAGGTTCATTACTATTATTATTATGGTCTCTCCCATTTTTAGCCCTAATCTACTTAAGTATAAATTATTAGTATAAATTGAGTATAAGTTAAGGAAAAGAAAAAATAAAATTTTGAAACCAAGTATTTATTTTCTCTGTCCCATTCTCTGTTCTGTATTTGTATACCTGGGGAAAGGTATAAACATTTTTGGAAGATTAAGGATATGGCAAGAAATAGAGGACATGAATGGCCTACATCGTAAACAAGAGGTCCCAGGTGATCCCCTAGGATTAATGTTGTTTTAAAAAAAAATGTAAATAAATAGAAGAAAGACCAGTAGAGTAGAGGAAGGGGAACAGAGAAGGGGAGGGAAAGGGAAAGTCCTGGGAACTGAAGTGGAGCAAATTATAATTCATGCTTCTGTGATTATGTCAACATATACCCCAATATTTTATCGAACTATAATGTACTGATACACACATTAAAAAATAAAATAAATAGTAACAATGTATCTGGAAAACATTCTAAAAATAGAAAACTATTGTGACTAATGCTTCAGTCAAACAAATCTCACATGTATCTGCATCTCTGTACATCACTCTCTTGGAAGAATAAGAAAACTTGATTAAACAGGCTCTATGTTCTAAAGTCTAAGGAAACTTGTACTCAGAATTTTCTCCTCAGCATAATACTTATTTTTTAGATGTCATCTTAAAGTCAGTAAAAAATTCTGCCACTTACAAAGAGAAACATACATGACAAATGTGAGCTTCTGGTTTTAGGTTGGGGAAGCTCTATCCTATCATGTCTGAGCTACATGGGGAGACATAGAGGCGATACTTAACCTGGCAGTTGCAGTGCTTTCATTCATTTCTGGAAGAAGTCTTCTGAAAATAAGCATTTATTGATAAATTCTCTGACAGTTTTGTAGTCTAAACTTCCAAACATAATTTTAACAGAAAAGGATGGGTCCAAAATGGAAAGAAAAGAGAACCTCTGCCTTCAAAATTTATTGCTCAGTATTCAGGAAAACAAAACCTTTTAAGTAAATTTAACAAGACAGTTTCTTTCACAAATGCCAGCTAATCCAGTAAAAGAAAGGATTTTTAAAAATTGTGTCTCTGGGTTAAGTTGAATGTCTGAGGGCCTGCAAGTCATCATCTCTTTGTTCAGTAGGATGAACAATAATTACCAATATTGAGTGCCAGGCATGGTGGTGCATGCCTGTAATCCCAGCAATTCAGAAGACTGAGGCATGCTCAGTCTTGAGGCAGGAGAATTGCAATTTCAAATCCAGCCTCAGCAACTGAGTGAGACCATACGCAACTTAGTGAGACCATGTCTCAAAATAAATTTTTTTTTTTTTTTTTGGTGCTGGGGATTGAACCCAGTGCCTTGTGCTTGCGTGGCAAACACTCTACCAACTGAGCTATATCCCCAGCCCAATTTTTTTAAAAAAGGGCTAGGGATGTTACTCAGGGATTAAGCACCCCTGGGTTCACTTCCTCCTCGTACCAAACAAAACAAAACAAAACAAAAAAACACCCAGATATTGAAACTGCAAAAGCCAACATATATATTCATATGCAGGCATACACACACACACCCCCCCCACACACACACACATACACAGACATGGACACACTCACAGGGCACAGTAAGTCTCATGAAATTGGACTGTGGGCTTTGAGCCCATCTGCTCTTCTTTCCTCTTAAGCCCTCATGGTAATTACTGAGCACCATAGTTTGCAGAATTTTATCTCTCACTGATGTGTCTTTGGTGAGGAGGCTCCTTTTGGCTTCCTCAAATATACAGCCCTGCCAGCATATTATCAAATAACAAAATTTCAGTAAGAAACCATGTATACATCAAGCATGGCAAATATATTTAATTTCATGGGCTAATATTTTTAAAATATAAACACTTTATTAGAAAACTTACAAAATTGAACGATTACAGAGTTGCAGTGCTATTACCAGTTACTAAATGATAACAGCACTGGGTTAGGAATGACAGTTCTATGACTGATTATTAAACTCTGCCATACATTTATAAATTGGAGTTGTTGAATCCATGCCCATATTTGTGGCTCTCAACATAGTAACTAGCATATATTATTTGTAAATACTCCCATAGACAGAATATGTGGTGATAACAATATTGCAAAAATATAACTAGGTACTTTTCTATTCTGTTCCATAAGGAAAATTGTAAGTATGAAAACCTGTGACTTTGGATAATTATATTAAAATTGTTCTACTGTTTCCTGGAAGTACAAAACTGCCCTGGTAAAGGAATCTACTTAAATGGTAAGAGAAAAGAGTCAGATAAAAGAGATTAAAGGATGCAGCAAGGTGGGGGAGATAGGTCAGGAGAATCAAATGCATTAACTATTGCAGGTCTCAGGATAATTCACTGACTGTTCTTAACTACGGGAGAATATTTTTAATGATGTTCTTTGAAAGAGGCAAAAAATCATAGAAAAAGGACAAACTGAATTAAATTCACCTGGGTCAAATCCCAACTCATCTCCTTACTACAAATGTGCCCTGATCCTCAGTCTCTTCATAATTAAGAGGTGACTATATGAATAATCTAGTTAAATTAAGGAAAGTGTTAACAATAATACAAGCAAAACACCTGCCACATGACAAGTGTATAGGATCTAAAATTAATGATCTTTCTATCCCAAACCTTTTTCAACTGAGAAATAGGAAATGCATGAAAATATGCATTTTCCCATAAAAAGTTAGGTTTGCTACATATAAAGATGCAAACATATCCTGTGTGATGTTCATAGTCTACTTATCCCATTCCATATCTTCACATGGACTCTTAGGTCTGTCCCCTGACATCTGTCACTGACCTAGAACTCTCCAAACTCACATATGAAGAGATATTTGGAAAAGGTATAACAAAAAAATTAAAACATCTTTTCTTTCAAGGTTAACCAGACCCTGTGAACTAAATTGCTGAGAAAAACAACTTACACTCTAGTCTGTTTCTTACGCCAAGCTTTAAAAAGTGATAAATTGTTGTTTATTGGAAATTTGTTCCATGGCTTGAAGAGAATGATCTCTACCCTTAACATGAGTAAATTTAGAATCAGGAACTGGATGTGAAATATTTAATCTTCTTGTGAAATAATTCATAGTGATGCTTTGATTATTAAAAGGCTACTTCGGGCCACTGGAAAAAAAACAATGCAATCCTTGTCATGGTTATCAGTGCTACTTAAATAGTTCCTTGTGGGTCCCACATTGAGATAACTGATTTGAGTCAAATTTCTCAGATGTGGAAATTTAGAACCATTACTGGAATCTCAAATGGAGCAGGGGGAGGGTGATGGATGAACATTTATGAACAAAAACAAAATTGAACCTGGGTTTTAATTGATTGTCCTAAACAGAGCTAAGAAATGTAGGGTCCTCTCGGGCTTCTAGAGTAATCTCTATGCCCAAAGAAGCACTTCTGCTTCCACAGTGTGCAAATGAAAGGAGGTCAAGGGAAGGCTTTGTCAGACTTCCATTTCCTTCTCTTGCTTCTAATTTAGGATTCCTTGTCCTTCTGATCATGTTCTATTCCCAGATTCACATTTCTACTTAAAATCTTCAATGGAAAATTGAGATAAATCCCTTAGGATATGTGAATCCTTAGTTTAGAATTGTTCTTCACATGAGTTTTCATGCATGTGCCGTTCTCCTATGAGTGTCTGGTGGACACTACCTGGCTATCAATGTGTGTGTTCCAATGTCTCAGACAGTATGTGTCCTGCTGGAAGATCCCATAGCAACTTACCATTTCTGCCTTCATTTCACACTTAGCATTCACCTATTCTTGATTGCTTAGACCAGACTGCTGCCATCACTCATGGTTACCTACCTGTTTGTTGCTGGAACATATCACATAAGCTGTGATAACAGAACTTCTCTTAAAATAGAAAATGAAAAACAAACAAACAAACAGGTGCTGCAAATTGTCCTCAAAAGTTTCTCATTGACTATCCAGGAGCTGGGTGATTTCATCAGCCTGCGAAGGGTTTCCCTAACACAGTTTTAGAAAACGTTTATAAATAAACAGGTGTTGGGGAAGAATGCAAAGCCACCTATGTTAATGCCTTGGAATTACCTATGGCTTTTAGCATCTCCTTTGCTAAGGTCAATTGTGACCATGTTTCACTGGGTATGGCCTGGATGTGGTGGTTATAATAATGACCTTTCACAAAATGGCAGCATACTGATTCCTGAAACTTCTGAATATGTTCTTACATGACAAGAGACTTTGCAGCTGTGATTAAGTTAAGCATTTTGAAATGGAGTGATTATTCTGGATTATCTAGTTGGGTCTGATATATGCATGGTGGTCCTTATCAGTGAAATAAGTAGGTGAGAGATTCAGAGTCAGAGAAGCAGAAGTCATTGGAATACTATGACTGCTGGGTTTGAAAATGGATTAGGACTACAAGACAAAGAGTGTAGTCAAGTCTCTGGAAGATGAAAACGGCAAGGAATGGACTCTCCCTTAGAGCTTCCAGAAGGAAGGCAGCCTTACTGGATTCCATCCTTGTATATTGCTAGTTTTCCCTAATGCCTTACTCCCAGATCAGGTAAAGATGCTGTCATTGTGAATAAAGAAAGAAAGAAAGAATATCTTCAAGCTTTGTCAGATTAGAGGCCCCAGCACCCTTCACCATTTTCTTCATTCTGTAAGGTACATGTTTGGGGTCATCTGTGTGCTCAGAATCCCAACAAGTTGTGTCAGTGTTTATGCCTTCCATTCTTACCATTTCTGCTGTCTGGATCTATTTTTATCCCTTTTTCTGTCTACAGCACTTAGCACTGTCTTACAGACAACAGTAAATGCGTTTTATCATATTTGAGAGTGACAAGAACAATAGAGATTTTGTGAATGTAAGAGGGCTATGCAACTTTATCAATCATTAGGAAAACACACACATACACACACACAAAGAAAAGAAAATGAAATGTATCAATCCATATCCAACCCCAACCAGGAAAAGATAACCCATTTGAAGTATTTGAAATTGAAGTGGCATTGGTTTAGAAGATAAGGAAAAAAACATATAGGAAGCTGTGGTAACTGTAAGATTAGAAATAGCAGAAGCCACTACCATCTATAGGATGAGACAAGAAACTGGATAGGGTAATAGAAATGTAGACGTATGGCTTAAATGCATTTCAGGAGGGAGATGAAGAAGCACCAAAACAGGCAGAAATGTGGCTTGTGGCACCAAGAGAGGTGAAAACATGTCTTAGTGCTCTCCTACCCTCACCCTCCAATCTTCTACCAGTCTCTCCTATTGGCCAAACCCATCCAGAAACTGAGACATGTATGTAGAAGATCATCCTGGGTTCCCTAAAATCACAGGGAAGAATAAGGTATGGATCTGAATTCAGACATGCAGAGAAGTAACACTGAAGGGAAAGGGATTTCAACTTATTGTTTGAAATACCACAAATCTAATCACTACTTGGGTTTCCAGTTCACCTTTAGTAAAATGATTAAAGTAATCCTAATTACTATCATCCATGACAAAGCCTGGAAAAACTATAATAAATGAATGTGAAAACCTGAGTCCTGAGGCACACCTTTCCAACTGTTCAATCATCAAAATAATCTCTTGTGAAACAACGCCAAGGGGAAGCTGGTGTAGAACACTCCGTACTTCTGATTTGCATTCTGTGCTAGCACGTACATCTCCCAAGATAAACGTATGAGAAATAGAAACCATGGCAAGTCAAAGTAATACCGCCAACATCAACAGATAGACACGTATTTTCCAAGAGGTCTACCTCAAGTGTGGGCTGATTTTTCTGTTGAAGACAATATAAACTGTCAGACTATGAAGAGCTGAAAACAACACCTAAAGCTAAAAGATAAGATAAAAAAATAACACCAAGGAATGTGTGAAGGATAAAGTGACATACAGTACTTGGCAATTGTCATGTTTTACGTTAATGGAAATTTTCCTACAAACTTAGAATAGCTGATAGTTGATTTTAAGATATCTGGAGTGTTGTCCTTTATTTCCTCTTTTCCTTTCTTCTCTTATCCAGCAGTAAAATAATCACTTGATGATTCATGGCATAAATTTCAAACTTCAACTCCTGTTCCAGAAAGACAAAGGGGTAAGTCATTTTGCATGACTAATTAGCCAGATGCTTTTTGAAGACATTGAACTAGCTGTGTAGACAATATAATCACTGAGATGTTTGTGATATTTTTCTTGTACACTTAAAGTAATATTTTAATGGCAATGTCTTAGTCAATAAAATCCAAGTATTTTATTGTTTTCATAGCCTTTTTCAGCAGACTTCCTGGTAATTTCACTATGACAATTTCTATACTCTGGAACCAACCATTTAAATTGTGCTGTTATACCTCTTTTATCCCTAAAAGCCCAACTCTAATAACACAGTGTCCTCAGTGAAGTCACCACATTAGGTCACCAAAACCTACAGGCATTTTTTTTTAACTACAGTGGAATCTGGTTTATGTTAATCCTTGTGGCACTTGCTAGCACCTTCTCTTTTATGTATATTTTGCTTGTATTTTAATCCTAAGAATTCCTAAATATGTGATCATGCTGTCTTCTTAAATTAGTTAATGAGCTATTTGAAGGTGTAGACCAAAGACTTACGTCATCTGACATGGAAACTAATTTATATTAAGTAACAGGTTCTTCCAGTATATATTTATTCTCACATACTCTCATTATTTCTTTCCTCATGTTATTTATCTCCATACATTTTAAATCAAAATGTATATTTCTCAGCCGCCCATGAATGCATGATGAATTCTGGAACTAGTATGTAAAAGTAATTTAATTGAAGATCAGTCCTTTGGACAGCCATCATTCCCAGCCAAACATGTCAAGATAAAACTGTTTTAAAAGACACAAAACATATACTTTTGGGTTTGTTGAGTTATATATATTTTAGAATCAAAAGTACTGATTACAAGGAGCCCAAATACAATGTGATTCCTAACTCCAAGTAGTTTACCTTTATTAGGAAACACATCAAATGAACAAGTGCAATATATTTGATGTTGTGCATGAAATCGCATTCCCTCCAAAATTCATATGTTGGAAGTTTAACCCTTAATATCTTAGAGGGTCACTGTATTTGAAGATGGGTCACTTAAAGAGGTATTAAGTAAAAATGAAATCACTAGGGTGGGTCCTAATCCAGTCTCTCTTCTACTTCTCTCTTATAAAGTAGAAGAGATCTGGATATGCAAAGAGACATCAGGGGTGTATGAGCATAGAGAGGACATTGATGAGAAGGTGGCCATTTGCAAACCAGGGAGAGAGGCTTCGATAGCAACCAAACCTGCAGATACTTTTGTCTTGGACTTCTAACCTCCAGAACTGTCAGCAACTAAATTTCTGTAATTAAAGCACTCAATCTATGGCATTTTGTTGTGATAACCTTATAAAGCTCACACATTTGGTTAGTCCTGCAGTTGACAATATAAAGAGAAAATAGAAAGGGGTCTTAACATTTTGCAGTGTATTACAAAGACCATGAGGAAACATTTCTCTACATTATACTTTATGTTCTCCTGGCACTCTCTAGGGAATATTACTAGATGTCAGTGGAAATTTATCTCCATGTATATGCGTATATACACACGCAATTATGTGTATAATTCAGATTGATGATTTTCAAGATAATGAGCTAAAGATAACTAGAATGCAGAGTGACATTCAAAATCTGAATGTGTGACCAGGCCTGCACAAATGAAAATTTAGAGAACAGATTTATAATTGTTAGGTCTTAAGTGAAGTCACATAAAAAAGATGAAAGAATCATTTTAGAATTCTTATTATTGATCGGTTCTGCGAAAATAAGGCAGTGTTTTTTAACAGTTAAAAAACTGTTGATTGGTTCTTCTTATTGATTGGTTCTGCAAAAATAAGGCAGTGTTTTTTAACAGTTCTTACTAAAAGGTGATTTTTTGGAACACTGCCTGAGTTACCTTACAATTCCTTCAAAATTTAATGCTCAGTTTGCCCCAAATGAAACAAAAGGAGGAGCTCTATTGGTCTGAAGGGTAAATGAGCAGCAGTTCATATTGAGGGTGATCTTCCTTAGTCCTGGAACTCAAGTTAAGAAACACCCAGAGTCCCACAGCTGCTTGTATCCTTATGTGGAAGGAGCAGAGATGTGATGTGGAGTCTATGCTGCCCAGTAGCAGAGGGCAGTAAGGCAAGTGCCCAATACAACTAGGAAGAAAGTGAAACCTGCCATCAGCGCCCTCCATTCTCCCTTTTTCTCTGAAACTCTTTCAGCACCGTCCCCAGTCATCCTTGTTGCTGATTTTGTAGAGTTCTTTACTCTGACATACAGCATACCTGTCCCTCCTCCCCAGGGGTACCTGAATACATGTTTGCTAAAAAATATTTTCCAGTGCTAGGAAATACTTCACCCGATGAAACTAATGTGTAACAAGTTGTTCGGGGTACACATTCATAAGATTTAAAGATTTTAATGCTTCAGTTTACCAATATGGCAATTGTATGATGCTGTTGCAGTACCGTGAGAGGTTAGATCAGGCTCATCAACTCTGGGACAGGTGAGCAGTAAGTTTGAGCAAGCAGCTGGACAAGGACTGGTGACTTGGCAATAGTGCTCCATGCAAATGAACATTGCAACTACACATCCCTGGGTGGGTATCACCAAGGAAAATGTGACCTGCTGCTTCTTAATGCTGCAGTCTTGTATTTTTATTTAATCTTTCATTTTCAGTAGTAGAAACCATTCAGAATATTAGCTCTACATGAACCAAAATAAATATATATGGGCTTTCACTAGTCTAGAATATATATGTATATATATATACCATAGCTTCTTTATCCATTCATCTGTTGAAAGGCATCTAGGTTGGGTCTACATTTCTTAATAGAGAAGAAAAGTTTTTAAGGAAAAGAATCAGGTGGCTGTACATAAAAACCAAATATACATAAATAAAAGCAAAAATTTTAAATCCAGGAAGCAAAAAATATGTTTGACATTAAACATAAAAAATTAGCAAGACAGAAATTAAAGCTAGAGAGATGTAGAGAGAATAGTGAGGTGAATAATCGAACTGAAAGTATATAGAGATGAATTTTTTAAAATTTGAAAATAGAGTGAAGAAACATAAAAATCAAAAGTGCCTGCATATATCTAATAGAAATTCTATATTTTGAGAAAGAGGGTTGACTTAATGGCAATATTCAAAGAGATATTTATTTAGATTTTTTTCAGAATTTTCAAAAGATGCTTCCTCAGCAAGAAAGTGAATAATGAATGCCAAAGGCAAAGTAAAAAAATTCTGAATAATTCTGCATCTAAGCACATTTCAATAAAATTTCAGAACATCAATGATAAAAAGAAAAATAGTAGTAATAGTTTTCTATGAAATCATACTCTCCAGGGGAAATATTTTATCTACAGAGAAAGGGCAATTGACAGACAGCAGACTTCTTAATATTGATAAGTAAAGATTGAGTGATTTTAGCAGTCAACTCCAATTTCTTATAATCACTGAAATTTCTAGTGACAAAATCAAGACATTTTAGATAATACAGAAACTGAAGGACTATAATAAAGAATACTGCTAAAAGAATCACCAGAGGAAGTGCTTAACAATACCTGTGAACCCAAACAAAAATGCAAGAAATGAAGGTAAGTGAAATAATCAGGAAAGAAGTAGATAATTACTATTGGCATTTAAGAATATTTGTTTTTGTAAAATTAGAATTAAATTCTAGATATGGAAAAAGAAATGAATGAGTATAAAAACAATAATTTCCAAGTTTAATGTCCTCCTCTGGCAGAGGACAAGGATCCTGAATACTTTAGACTTAATGGGAAACAGAATTATGTATTTTTTTTTATTTTTCTTTTTATTTTTTTGGTTCAATGTACACAAATGGAGTATAACTATCATTTTTCTGGTTGTATACAAAGTAGAATCATACCATTTGCATATTCATACATATACATAGTATAATGATGTTTGTCACATTCTATTATCTTTCCTTCCCTAGATGCCTCCCCTTACTTTCCTCTATACAATTTACATCAATGTATATAGCAGCCCAATTCACTATAGCAAGATTGTGGAACCAACCTAGATGCTCTTCAATAGATGAATGGATAAACAAACTGTGGTATATACACACAATGGAATATTATTCATCCATAAAGAACAATAAAATTATGACATTTGCAGGTAAATGGATGGAGTTGGACAGTATCATGTTAAGTGAGATAAGCCAATCCCAGAAAACCAAAGGCTGAATGATTTCTCTGATAAGTAGTTGATGACACGTAATGGGGGCAGAGGAGGAAGGGAGGTAGGGGAAGAATGGAGGAAGGATAGAACTATGTATTTCAAATTAAATCAGAAAAGAAATCAGGAAAAAAAGGGTAGGAAAAAAAAACTAACAGAAACACAAGTAAAAGGGCAGAAATTAGTCCAAATGTAGCAATAATTAGTAAATACATAACAGATGTAGCTCACCTATTAAAATAAAATTATCAGAGTATTTTAAATATAGTAGTTTAGTATTTTGTTCATCAGAAGAAATAAGAAAAAAGAAAACTACATCACAAAATTGAAAATAAAGGAATTATAAATATATAACAAATGGAAAACCAATAACTACTAACAATCTGGAACAATTTTGCCAAAAATATCCCTATACAAATGCACAACAAATAATGTCGGGAAACATTTTATGAAAAGTTTGAGGAAGGAAGAGTGAACTTTTTACAAAAATTCTTTCAGAGAGTAGAAATAAGAGGAACAGGGTCCCCAGCACATTTTATGAAACATATATAAACTTATCCAAAATTGAAAAGAACAATATAGAAAGGATAAATCCCAAGTTGCCTTTTGATACCATTAGATAGCTGAAAATCTGATTAATACTTTCAAATTTTTTCCTCTCTTTATAACCCAAAAACCATGTAAGTCATTAGACAAGTTTTGGAAGACATAAGATACTTTAAGGTTTTACCCACATTTGAATTTAGTATTGATCAATGCAGATGGTGAACTCTAGTTTTGACAGGTATTTTTGCTTCTATTATACTCTCTACAAGGTCATATAAATAATCACAGTCACCTGGAAACTTCCTTCTTCTAATGCTCATGACATCGCTATGTTGAAGGTGCTCAGCACTGCGTTAATTCTACAGCACCAGAATTCTAGAGGGTGCTTCAATTTTACTTTTTGTTTGTACTGGGGATTGAACCCAGGGCACTTTACAACTGAGCTACATCCCCAGCCCCACCACTTTTTCATTTTTATTTATTTATTTATTTTTGAGACTGGGTCTCACAAAGTTGCTCATAACTTCTCTAAATTGCTGGATTAGAATTTGACTTATGATTCTACTGCCTATACCTCCCAAATTGCTGGTATTATAGTCATGCACCACCACACCTGACCAATTTCACACTTTGATATTAATTTCACTGCTATATTTTCAGATCTACAAATGTTCAATCCCAATGTGCTGAAAGTAAATAATATTTTGTAGAAACCAATAATGATTTATGGGGTTTTTTTTAATCCACCAGGAGTTTGTAGGCACACACACATAGAAATGATCCAAAATAAGATTGTATTCTAATTCCTATTGCCGTCCTCCTCCAACAACAAATGTACAATTTAGCTTAGACACAAGCACAGTGAACTGTCTTGTTTGATTTACTAAGTAGGCAGTATGTTTTTTGAAAATTCTCACCTTCTGAATCATGTAGTACTTTAAATGTACTGAAATTGCTTTATTTCCAGTGCATTTATAAATGAATGACTAACAAAGTATTTACAGGTAGAATTTCATCTGAATCAACTGCAAAATCTAGACATGATTCACTAGCAATATTATATAATCAAAAACTATTGGGGGAATAAGGAAACATTCTTTTGGTTTTGTGCTACACTAATACATTTTAAAGATCCTTAAATATTCAGTTTATGTCTCTTTAGATTAAGATACAGTTTAGTGTGGTTTAATTAAATTATAAAATTTCCTTCAAAGAGGTCAATGATATAACAAATTAATAACATTTTATATATAAATAATAAAAGTGACATAAGAACTTGAACAGTATTTCATCTAAGTACTTATATTATCTATTCAGAAAATATTCAAGATCAAATAGACATTGTAAGCAGGCAGAACTGCACTCCCTCCTAGATAGTTTCTCAACCTCTCTGGTCTTCAGTTACCTCATCTGTCGAAAGGAGTAACAATAGCTACCTTGTATGGTGTGAGGACATGATTTGATATAAAGCATGTAATTTGTCTGGCATGTGGTAAACATTAAATAAATTGGAAACAAATATTGATTTTCATAATAATAATTATAGGAACTAAATAATGCTGGTAAACAAAAGGGCCTTAAATACAATCCTAAAATTCATAAATTTAGTGAACTATAGAGAAAGAATGAGTATTGTTTGAAGTGAACTTGCAACACAAAGATAACTTCTAATTCGTGTCTCAATTATTAAATAAATACATAATTTAAGAAAATTATTAATGCAGAAGGAGTAAATATGATGAAGAGTAAAACACTCATCCTTAGCTCAAATGAAATGGTAAATGTGATTTAAGATCACCATTTTCTTAAAGTCAATTGGGACCCAAGGGAACTGAATCAGGAAGGCTATAAACCTTGCAGAAATGGGTTTTAAATGAAATCATTGACATTTTACCTATGGTCATAGAACTGAGTGTCCTTGGAATTGGCCCTAAGACATTCATTTATCTCATAAACTCCCTAGTTTTTGTAACAGAAACTTTTATTGTCTGATTTCCTTTTTGCTGATGTGGTTTTTTTTTTTTTTTTCCCCAAAGTATTATTTAGAGAATTTTAGGTAGGCCTCCAAGGCATTATTTAGAGGGCAGTCATTTTTCATTAGCTTCATTAAACAGAAGGAGGATATAAATCATCCTGATAAATACCCTCCTGGGCAAAGGTGCAGGCCAATGGAGATGTTAAAACAAACTACGTCCATAATGAAAAAATTAAAAAAAAAAAAGTTTGCCTAGTACTAAGCTACTAATATTTTAAGACAAAGCATGTGTTCACTTTCTGATGCTTGCATGGGAAATCTTAACTGTGTCTTTGAAAGTTACTTTGTCTTCAAAGGTACCACTTTGGGGTTGTATGATTTCAAAAGCTACCAATATCCAGATTTTGCTCTTTCTTTGATCTGACGGATTGATTATGAAAATGTGTCCTACACATATTAGGGAACCATGGTGAGGATTCAGCAGCCTGAAATTTAATTGAAGGGTATCTTATTGCACAGGTGTTTATATGAGAGCATAGAAAGACTTTCATTTGAGTTTAATCACAGAATAATCTGGTTAGAAACATGGTGAAAAGATTCTCACTGTAACCAGATTTTTATACAAGCAAGAGTGCTTTATTGTGAGAATAAATAACATTCAAATATTGAAAATGTATAGATGAAATGATAAATAGGTGGAGAAGAGGGAAGTAGAGATTGTTATGGATGAAATGTTCACCCTGCTGACACTGAATAACAGATCCATGGGTTTCGTGGTCTTGCTCTGGTTTTACGTGTAAGTGTTATTTAATGCAGAGATTTTAAAAATGTTTTTGATAATATTAGAATATGCTTATGATATGGTAAGCAAAATGAAAAGTTTGCAACATTGTAATGCAATATAAATTTAACTTATAAAATAAAGGAAAGATTAAGAACAGTTTAAGGTGTAAATAAAAATCTCTTGAAAGGTATATAATGGGTAATTAGGTATTTCTCTATAATTACTTACAAAATTTCTAAAATTATCCAAATAAGTTCTAAAAGTAATTAGAAGCATTGAAAAATCTTCAGTGTGTCTACTACTCATAAGAAAGAAGTGCAGGTGCAAATATATCACATTTGCATATTGATATGAAAAGTAAATATTGTTTTTAAAAACCCACAAAGCAGAAATTTCTGTAGTCATTTTACTGCCATGAGACATTAATTGTTTTTAAAAAATTGCAGGGAAAAACACCTCAAATAGTTAATGTAACAGATTAAAGATGTCTACAAATTATTGGCTACTCATTAGAGAATTGTGGGAATCCAAGCCTAGACTTGTGGATTAGTCCTAGAACCTTGAGTTGAGTTCAGCAATTTTTTTGTTGTTGTTGTTTTTTTGTGTGTGTGTTTGTTATATATCTTTTTTTTTATTTAAAAAATTTAAAAATAAAAATTATTTTTATTTTTACAGACTTCATTTTGATTCATTGCACACATATAGGGTACAAATTTTCATTTCTATGGTTGTGCATGACGTACATTCATATCATTCTTGTTAATCATACATGTGCATAGGGTAATGATGTCTGTGATAAGTGGATGATGAGTTCAGCCATTTTTATCTTTATGTCTTTAGGCAACTAATTTAAGCTTTCATTTCTTCACAGTTATGATCATATAATTTCATAGTTATATAACTGTATAAACAATAGAACATACCTCATTGGGGTTTATGAGAAATGAAAGAGATCATCAAGGAAAAACACTTATTCTGGTATCTTACACAAAGTTATTTTCTTTCTTTTCTTTCCTTTTTCCTCCTCCCCCTCCCCTTCCCCTCTTCTTCTCCTTCTTCTTCTTCTACTCCTCTTCCTCCTCCTCCTTCTTCTTCTCCTTCTCCTTCTTCTTTGGACAGTACTGGGAATTGAACCCAGCAGTGCTCTATCACTGATATATCCAAGCTCTTTTTTATTTTATTTTATTTTATTTTGTGATACTGGAGATTGGACCCAGGGGCATGTCACAACTGAGCTATGTCCCCCATTCATTTTTAATTTATTTTTTCTTTTTAAATTCTGCAGTACTAGAACTTGCAATTCTCCTGCTGCTGCCTCCTGAATAGCTAGGATTATAGGTGCGTACCACCATATGCAGCTATTACACAAAGTTCTTGAAAAAGTTAACTAATAGTAGTAGTGGCATAACCCTGACAAAAGCTTTTTATTTTTCATTCATATTATTTTGTCTCTCTATATTTTATTTTAGGCTGATAAAAAATGTTTATAAATATTGTTTAATGTTATAAAGAATACTGGTCATTGTTTTCAATGTAAATAATGATCAATTATTAAACATCTAGGTAAAATAGGTTTAATGTTGAAAAGTAATTCCTTGAGATATTGATTGTTTTTTAAAAATTGCAGGGAAAAACACCTCATAAAATTAATGTAACAGATTAAAGATGTCTACAGATTATTGGCTACTCATTCCATGGAGAGGTAGAGTCTAATGCCTTTATCCTTGAATACTGACTGGAGTTAGTGCCTGTTGACAGGCATAATGTGGTAAAAGGGATGTTCTGGGCTTGCAAGGCTGTTATACAAATCTATCGTGGCACTGCTGTCCTTGTCCTTTGGAACATTCACTCTCAGCAACTGCACAGCATGGTGTGGGAAGCCTGACCACCTGAAGAGGTATATATAGATGCTCAAGTTTCAGTACCAACTTTAGTTGAGTTCCCAGCCAAAATTAGGCATGTGATTTCTCATGCCTAAACTCAACTCAACTTAGTTGAGTTCCCAGCCAAAATTAAGCCATCCTGGATATCCAAACCAGTTGAGGTTTCAGATGACTTCAACTTTCACATCTATCTGATGATAACATACACTGGAAGGGAGTGGTCTGCTCAACCTTAGTTCAGTCAATCCTCAGAACCATGACAGATAGCAAAATAGAAACCCCAAAACAAACAAAAAACATTGTTTCATATCACTGAATTTGGAGTTAGTTTTATCTCACAACCAAAAATAACCAGATAAATAATAATAACTAATTCCATTATATTATTCAAAGTAAAAACTAAGCTTCTATAACAGGGAAACCTAAAATACAATGGCTTAAATTAAGATAGAGATGTATTTCTTCCATGCACAACATTCTACATATTCTACCTAGTAGGGTAACTCTCTTCTCCAAGGTCATTCAGGCATGAGTTCCTTCATTCTTCTCCTGGGCCTTGTGTATTATCCACTCCTGAATGACACAGTTTGGGTCACTGCAAATATGGAAGAAAAGACAAGATATCCATAGTAGGCAGCTCTTACCCTTACATTAAAAATGGTCCATAGGTTGCAAATATAAATCTGTTCATATGCCTTTAGCTCTACTTAATCACATGTCCCCGCTTAACTTTTCAGCCTTCAAGGATGATTAAAATGTACTTTCTAGCTGGACATCCATGTGCCTAGCTTAAAAGCCAAAGACTCTATTACTAAAAGGAAGAAAGTAAGAGTAGGTACTAGGAAAAACTGATACTTTAAACCATCATATTCTTTAAAAAACTGGAAATTAAACAAGATCATTTCTTTTAAATTCTTAAAATAGCAGACAAAATGTAAACACACATGATATTTGCAAAGTCATTACTTTTTAAAAGAATCAGAGCCCAAGGGTTTATCCCATCTTTATCTCTGCCTCATAACTATTTAAGCAGTCTACAACAATAGGTGTTTCAGTACTACACAGGATTATTGTAATCCTATGACATTTCCTCCAGTCTCCAACACAAACACAATTGTACTGCCAAGTCAAGGATGTATGATTGGGGTCACCAACCAATCAGTTCATAGTCACCTCGCAGGATCACAGTGATACAATCCTGAGTCAGTTTTCATGAGTTTGGGGTCCCAGTGTCCTCTGTGAAGTCATGTTTTGGAAGTTTCTTTTGATCAGCATTGCAACACCCATGCTTATTATTCTCTCATATTATCATGTGTGCTAGAATGATGTGGACCATTGATGTCCAATGGGAAGTCAAAGTGAAATTATGTCTAAGATCTAAAGCAATAGATTGCAGATATCAAAATGAGTTGGGAGATAGACTACCATTCAGGAATTTTAAGAAGAATGGGCAAAGAAGAAATTCAGGGAACTTATCTAGATTGAGGTTATTAATATTATTTAGAGACCAAGGACAGTAAAAGGATTGCTGAGTCATTTGAAAAAAGTTCTTTAGAGATAGCTGTGTTCTAAGTCCCATCTAATGCAGCAGAAAGGAAGAGTTGAGAGTGCTTTCTCCTTCTCCATGAATCAGGAAAGAGAGGCTTCAGTGGCATTTATCAGAGAACTTGCTTGTGCTCTCTGTAGCTTGGTGATACTGTGGTTCACTCTTACGTCCTTCAGGAAAGTTGAAGAGGAGCTGGCTGGTTGCCATAGTAACAGAAACAAAGGGGAGGGTTACACTGGGCAGTCAGTGCTCCTAAACTTTCAGGACAGAGGATGGGTGATTATTTCCCATGAGTCATGTGTGGGCTATACATAAAGATAATCAAAGCCTGGCTTTATTTTAGGTGCTACCCATGAGGACACCTGGAGTGACATCTGGACCCTGAAAGAAAATCTCTGTCTGTTGGACAACTTGAAAAGCATGGCTGGAGGTAGAGGAAGTAGTCACCTGTAGGAGAATGTGCAATTGGTGTTACAGAAAAATTACCTTACTGTTTTCATTTTGAGCCTTGGAAGAATTCCTGAGAATATTAATGGGAAAAAAATGACAACTTTAAATACCTGTCATGTCCAGGAATTCTATAGCAATTTTATATAGTACCTGTCAAGTGAAACTTTCTGGACCCATTATTTATAAATCTAGAGATTCAACCTGAATTTTATTAATTGATATATAAAAGAAAAGATAGAGGTAAAGTCCCATATACTCCCCTGCTTATTTAAAATGAACTTTAGGTTAAACACATCCTATTATTGCTGCCCTTCTTTTGCCTTACAACCCTGCCATGTATTCTAATATCTTTTTCCTTTTAGCATGATTATGATTCATATCACAATTTCAACTTTCTTCTCATCTATAATTATCTATTTTGGGACTTAAATCATCACAAATTGACCAAAGAATGCTTT
Source organism: Glaucomys volans (assembly GCA_020662805.1). Classification (NCBI taxonomy): domain Eukaryota; kingdom Metazoa; phylum Chordata; class Mammalia; order Rodentia; family Sciuridae; genus Glaucomys; species Glaucomys volans. Next base: position 947,681 of record JAJEJO010000093.1, on the reverse strand, counting down.
CAACTGACTGCACTGCATTTTTGTTCTCTGAGACTTTCTAAAATCACTCTTAAAATCTGGCAAAAACAAGATTTTCAAACTCACATTGAATCTTAAAACATGGAATCAATTATTTTCCAAAGATACTTGGTTCCTGTAAATAAAGAATAGTATTAGAGATCAAATATGTGGGTCAGTGGATCCATATGTAATTTCTCCAAATGAGTATCAGTGGTCGAGATGACACTCTTATTGGGCCATCTTTGGAAAGTCATTTAAAATTAATAATTATAACTAATATATGCAATTTCCCCCTATTTTATTCCAATACAAAAACTTCAAATTCTTTTTTTTTACAATATACCTGTTTAATCCTGAAATCATCACTCAAACTATATTTCTTATTTACAATCATTCATCTCTCACTGGTCACGATCCTGTGGTCATTTTATCAGTGCATTCTTATGAAATTGTAACCTCTGGGACTGGAATCTAATTCTGACTCTGGAGCCTGACCTCTGATATTGGATCTAGTAGAGATGAAGTCCTCTATCACAAGGATCTTAAAAGAATAAGGAAAACAAGCCAAATATTTCAAAACACTCATCAAGCAGTAAATTTTTTTAAAAAATTACTAAAGAAAGCAACAGAATGTGTAAGTTGGCCCCACCCACTGCTGAGCACAGATAGGTCTCAGTTCCACAAGACCCAGACTATCTGCTGAGCCCTCAACTTTGATGAGGGGTCATTCCAGGTGTTTTGAGAACTATCACTTCTGAATCTTTCCCACTAGCAGTTTGGAAGGAGTTTACCTTTATGCTGAGAACTGCTGCCTGAATGTTTCTTACTGAAGCTCTCCTGGTGGGAAACAAACTGGGAGTTATATACAAACAATGAAGTAACAGGGTGAGCACAAAGTGTTACCAGTACAGAGAGGCGGGCCAGCCAACTTATTTATAAGGGGATCTCTCTAGAAAGTAGGACTCTGGAGCTGAATCTATAAAACAAGCAGAGGGTATCCCAGGAAGATGGATGGAGAGGGCATTGCAGAAAAGATAATAGTGTGGGAAAAGTTCTGGAGGAAGTGATGGGGAAGAACAGGCTTGACTGCAGTTTTGACAATTAAGAGATAGGGAGATCCTGGGCAGATAGATGGGTAAGGGTAGAGGTGGGAGGAGACAACCCAAGAGGCCTCCGGGAGGACCCTGTGGAATCATTATCTGGGTGAAGTGTTTGGAGAGAGACAAGACTCAAGGCAGGGAGGCTGGCATCACATGGCCATTTTATTAATCTGAAAAAGAGTGGAGATCAAACTAGGGTGACAGTGGTGTGATAACTGAGAAAAGGAAAATATCTGGGGGGCCATTAAAGAGGCAGAATCTGAAGGAATGATTTAAGGGACAGAATGCACAATAGCTTCAGGCTGTCAATTGGTGTATAAACTGTACCATTTGCTAAATTGGAAGAAGAGCACAATTGGATCAAATGTTGGTTCTCATAGCACACCCAAGGGGAGATGTCTGTATGCTATTGAAGACAGATATATGAATTAGGCAGTCATGAGCACATAGCCTACTAGAATAGAATGACCCAGCAAGTGGATAGAGCTGGGAAATCTGGAGGGTGAAGGAGAACAAAGGGGAGGAAAGGAGACAGAATTCTGAGTTACACCATTATGTGAGACAGGATCACAGGAACCTATCAAATAGGCAACAATTTAATCAGTGAGGTCAAAGGAAAATCAATAGTGTGAAGTAACCAGGAGCAATGAAAACAATGCCTTTGTAGGAAAAGGAAGTAATGAACAAAGTCTAACATGTTTATGAATTAAATTTCAGAAAGAACCCACAGAAACTAGGTATCACACTGGAAGACTTGTCAGAAGCAACTGTAGGGGTATTTGCAGTTCATGCAGATGAGAGAGAAACAATGCAAGGTGTGGATATGTGTTTTAAACAACAGTCAATATGTAGGAATAATTTTTGTGTTTTTGTTAAAAGAGGTAAAAATGTGAACATACGTGGTTTAAAGTACAACAATATATTTTGTGATCACTGGAAAACCTATCATTTGGCATATTGGTTAGTAAGTGGTACAATGCATCCTAAAGTTGGATTTAAAACTAATTTTGAAAGCATAGTTCGTTTTATTGGCAAGATGACCTGTATGACTTAACCCATTGCATTAGGGAGGAATTAGGTTTCCTTAACTGTGTGTAACACTAAGAACCATTTCAAATCCTTCTTATATATTCCCACAAGCTTGAAACAGCCTACCTAGCCCTTCCATAGATGAAATTCAAATGGAAAGAATCATTTAGAAAGTTAAATTTTATGCTACCTTTGACCTCGTCCCCACTTTAAACATTCCCTTTCTGATTTCTGTGAAAGACATGAACTTCCTGCTTTCCTGCCTATATTAAGTCTGTGACTGAAAGTAAGCAATATTGACTAATGACAAAAAATGAGGGTGTCAGATGCAACAAAAATGGGAAGGGGCCAAACACAACTTCTCACACTTTTTACGTGATCATATTTTCATATCACTCTTCTAAAACCGTTAAACTAATAGCAAAGTCATTTTAAAGCAAAATATTAAAACACAAGTAACTAATGGAGAAAGAGTTAAGAAGTGCTAGTCTTTTATTATTTTTCAGTTTGTTATCCATCAGTTCAATTTTTCTCCTAAAATTGTCACAAAAATTAGTCATCATAACTCCAAGAAGCAAATCCATCATATTCCTGACAGAATTATCTTCAACTGTTAGGTGTCTAACTGCACAGGTTATTGTCTATGAAATTTGGATTCCCACGGAAGTTCATCACCATATTTTGCTTGCAGGCTAGATATGTATGGTCCACTGTACATTCTCATCATAAGAAGCAGACATACTTTCTTGAAAAAAAAAGTTACTATTTACCTAGTAAAAATAAAGATATCATTGATAGCACTTAGAAGAAAGAAACCATGAGATCACCACTGACCACTGCTTAACTGGTGGTGCTTTGGTATAGGCAGCTTCCCTGAATCCAGTGAACAGCACAGGATCACAGTTCAAATGCCTGCAAGGAAAAAGGAAGGTTGTCATCAATGAGAGCTAAGCAAGTGCTTCAAGACAGGCATGACGATCAACAGTGACAGAACCCAGCAGTGGTGACCTACATGATAGGAAGAGGAGAAATCAAACAAACTGGAGTTGTCTCAATCATCAAGATAAATCATATCTTAATGCAAAATTTTCAAAGTAAAAATTATGTTAACCTTAAAGAATGTGAACCTTAACCATGATGAATATAATATTAAAAGTTAAATCAAAAGGGAACGACTTGTAATACTCCAGATGAGTTATAGTGAAATTGGAGGTTAAAAAAAAAGTCAATATTATGTGACTTTTTTCCATTTTTCCATTTCCATTTTCCATTTCCATTTTTTCCATTTATATATGATTTATCAAAATGCACAAATGCATTCTACTGTCATGTATAACTAATGAGAACAATTTAAAAATTAATAAAAAAAAGAAATGTCAGTATTACTAATCCTGCCCTCAAGAATATTTGGTACCTATAAGTGATTCTAGAAGAATCAATCTTTCATGTGTATTTGAAAATCTTTACTAATTTTATTTATTTGCTCAATTTTAATTTCAATGCTTTTTATCATTTCCAGAGAGTTAATTTTCAACAGAGAGTTAAAATATTTTTTTCATCATTATCAAAGCAGTGATTCAAAAAAGGAATAAATTCAACAAGTGTTCTTTTAAGTTGTTTAATTATATAGTATGATTCCTGTTTATGAAGGTATATAATCTGGAGTTTATCTTGAGGATCTGCTTCTTAGAAATAATTTAATAAATTTATCATTTTGTGCAATAGAACCATACATTTCTTTCCGAATAGGAAAAAGATACTCATGAAATTTAATGTTTAATATATGCATATTTAAACTAGTTTTCATTTTCGCTCAAGAGTATATGAAACTCAAGCCAAAATATAGTTACTGATGTTGGTTTTGCTTAAAATTTATGAAGTTCTAAGGCAAGCTTTCTTTTATCTTAAGAAATAATAATAAGCCCCTGAACTTCTCTTTTTATTTGCTGTTTGTTTGAGATGAGTGACAACCTTCAGAATTGCTTAAGAAGTAAATGACATAAACTAGCTGTCAGAGTGCTTGACAGAGACTGTGTTTCCAAACCCCAGCTCCTTTCCTCTCTGATACTCCCACCGACCACCTGCATCTCAGAAAGCAAATCTTATTAATTTTGTCACCAGATACAGTTCAAATAGCTGGGAATCTGGTTTGTTTCAGTCACTGGAGTTCAGCCCGTCACTGGACTATTGTTGACTAAAAGTTAGTAAGAAAGGAATTCTTTTCAGTTCTAGCAAAATAAGCCAACAAAGGTTATCTTTCCTTAAAGTGATAGTATGCAATTAGGTAAGCCTATTCTACTTAAAGCAGTATATCTATTCAAATGTCTTTTATTTTCTCATTATGGCTCTGTTTCTTTGAAAGGGTGACTATACCAGATAATGGGAAACTGTCTACCATGAACTATCTTTGTTATTTGACATGAATAAATGCTAGACCAATTAGAACATGCGCTGATATCAGAATCCCAAATACTTCTTTAAACGCCATCAAAATGAATAATATGAACTTGTATATTTTATGTACGTATTTTTCACTGCAATTATGTGACAAACACAATTAGTGAAAAAGCATTATTAGGATTATTGCCAGTCTCAATTTTTTGTGTTGAATTTACCTTATTTCTTAATTTTCAAAAAGAAATCTGAGCATTCCATTACCAAAAGTATGTTAGTAAATTGTGCCAAGTAATGATTGCTTTAATTATTCCAATGGGAATTAAAGTCATTTTTTTCCATTAAAATTATATTCACTGGTTGCTTGGCTAGATTTTTTTGTTTCAAAAGTATTGTTATAGTCTGATATAAAACTATCATGAGCAAATGAAATGATTAAATAAAAATAGATATTATCAAGTTCTACAGGGGTTCTACTTCTAAATAAGGGTTTGCAAATCAGAGCACATCATGCTGAGACAATAGGTCATTACACTGGTATGGATTAAAGAAAGGTAGAGTTTATAAACAGTTAGCGTGCCAAGTTATATTTGTGTCATGTCTTCCATGAAAGAATACATGTTAGAGAGGCTAGCGTGGAGATTATTGGCTAGGAAAGCAAAGTGCTCTCTGGCAGGAGACATTCCAAAGGAAATTGGAAGTGACACTTTGGGCAGAAAAAGAGAAACAATAGGAATGGGAACATTTTTGTAGTGAGCAAAATAAATCAAAAGTGTTTCTTCTTCTTCCTTTTTTTTGTCTTCTCCTTTTCTTCCTGAACTGGGCTTGGCTTTAAGTCCTAATGTTCTGAGGATGAGCCGAAAAAGGTAAACATGGAGGTGAGAGTGTGGACTAGTAAGGGGCAGGGGAGGGCCACCATGTGTGTGTGGGGGCAACCTACACAGGGAACCAGAAAGGGAAAAGCAACAAGGGGCACAATCCCTGGGGTGGGGAGCCAGAGTCTGAATGGAATTGGAAGGAAATTGCCCACAAGAAAGGGTGGCGGGGCTCAGGTTTTTAGACATTGATCAGGGTAATGAGGGTGTACTTGCAACATACCAGTAAGGTGCAGAGTCCAGGTGGTTTGACGAGGCTAACCATGCATGGGGAGAGCTTTGATATGGAATGGCAGAGCTCAAACAGGAGGGGAGATGTCCACATGTAGCTGTGAGTGTCAGAGGGCAGTTGTGCTAAGGAGATGTCCCTGTGGGGCAGACCAATGTGAAGAGGGTCACCATGTGGAAATTAGCCATTTCTTGCTTCAAATGTAATTCTGTTTCAAAGTTCAGTGTTTATAATAGATAAAAAACAAAACTGTTCCACTGAGCAGAGAGTAGGGAACCTAGAGCATGGCCTCTTTGCAACTGATTTACCCACTCACATTGCACTGAGAAGGTCCCAGGACCCAAGGACCAGAGCTGCAAACCTGCTGGCATGAAGTAATGGCTCAAGAGGTCCTCAAGCATATTAGTGTTTCAAAGGTGCATCTTCCAGAAATGAGTATTTAATATCAGGCCTGTGCTTGCCCTCTTTCCTTGACTCTATGCATTAATGTATCTGCTTGCACATCACCCATTCTTTCTTGTACCTGGACTTTCTGGCTAAAGGGAATGTTTTAATCAAGAGATATTTTCATTCTTTCTTCAACTATAAAATGATTGTCAACTGAGCCAGACCTGGTGGCACATTCACCTGTCATTTCAGCTATGTGGAGGCTGGGGCAGGGGAGTCACAAATTCAAGGCCAGACTTGGCAACTTACCAAGAGCTTAACTCAGAATAAAGAATTAAGAAGGACTGAGGATGAAGCTCAGTGGTAAAGCAGCATCTCCTGTTTCAATCTCCAATACACACACACACACACACACACACACACACACAAAGGACCAAAGGATCATCAACTAGTGCTACATTGAAGAAATATAGAGAGAGGCAATATGACAATATGCTTAACATTTAACAGAAATACTTTCTGAATCAAATTTAAAATATATTAATTACTTCCTCCCTCAGGTCGTTTGTGAAAATCTGATTATACAGTTATTGCCTTCAGGTATCTTCTTGAAAATATGAGACTTGATTCCTGGAAAAGAAGCTGCTTAATTGGTTCTAGGTTTCAGGATCCCAGAGCAATTTTGTACTATAAATTAAAATTTCTTCAAATTCCATGTAATTAAAATAATTTCAGAACATTAAAAAAAAGAATATTGAGAGAACACACTGAGAAATAAAGTGTCATTTAAGGTAATTAAATTTGCTTTGACGAAGTTTTATTTTCAATAGGCACAGATAAAAATATAATAAAAGTTATAAAAATTATGAAACAGATGATGTTCAAGTATTAGTTTATTTGATAAGACCTTAAAATTGAGTTGAGACTTTAGTATATTTGACCTATGATTAGGAACTATCAAATATCTGTATTTGAAATTAAAATAAAGCAGCATATTAAAGAAAGCATAAAATATTACTAACTTTATGGTACTTTGAAGTTTCTTTATTTAAACTTGCATCAGTTTATACTTCCAAAATCACAACTATATATATAGTACATTGACCACTGACTTTCTTGCCAGTTCATAGTAGCCAAATTCTTGTTTCCTGGGTTTTAATTCTTCACCTTCCTATCAAACTCAGCATTTCCTAGTGAGATGATCCTGGGATTTCACTCTAGCTATGGATCTGGTGGTCACGAGGGTATGTGAGTATGCATGGTGAATAAAGATGTCGTCCATAAGGCACTTGTCTTGTTGGAGGACTGAATAGTCTTTTAAGGGATGACTCAGCTTCCAGCAGGGGAATGGAGCATGTTTGCAGCCTCAGTGAGCTCAGGGAAGCAGGCATTGAAGATTTTCAAGTGCACCCAGACAAATATCGTTATTTCGAGAATCAGGAGCATACTTTTTCTCTATCAAAGCTGTGATTGGCATAGGGAATATGCCTAAATTGAGATAATCTTTACACTTTTGAAATCAAGTGCTTTGTTTCACTTCTACTCTGTCTTCTGTCTAGTTTCAAGAGATGATGCTCCCTTGCAATACCACCACCTAGACTCTCAGCTTTCACACTTTACTTTAAATTCACAATTAACAGAACTGAGCCTGTTATTTCCTTCCCTCAATCTACAAATGGCATGTAGCCATAGCTACCTAATTCCAATAGTAACTGTAATTATTATTTTTTTAAGTCTCTCAAATCTCACAGACCCTGAGAAGCTAGTGTACTCTCCTCCTGCCAATATCTTCTGCATGTCACCATAGGTGAAAGTCTCCGCACTCACTGGGACAGCTGTCAACAGTGGGTTGACAGATTGTCAACATTTCTCCTGCCACCAGGGTCTACACTGTTATTGTCACTCAGTTCGTGAGTTAACCAGCTCTAGAGTCACATCTGCAAAGATTGCCTCCTGGAACCACCAGTTCCAGTACTATCTTGGTCAATTTTTCTAGAAGCTGACTGAGAGTCTTGTGTGAATAATTTATTAGTCAAGAACTGTCAGGAGAAAGAGAGTAAGTGAAACATAAAATCTGGGAGTTAGGTGACATTAGTGACATGTCTGAATTGAGTTGCCTGTTGCTCACCTCCTTACTGGAAGGTACTACAGCAAAGTATGAACAACTATAGTCCTGCCTTTATGCTTGATGAAGTCCCCTGAAGCATAGTGGTGGTGAGATCCTTGTGGAACAACAACAACAAAAAAGACAGCACCACAGGGAGCAGACAAGACACTCAGCAATTCCAAGGCTGTTTACCCTAATTTTTTTTTCCTCAGAGCAAATGTGGGTTTCTCTCCATCTCCTGGGTAGCTGTGATTGCAGGCATACACCACCATGCCTGGCTGAGTACAGATTTTGTTAATTAATTCAGTTATAGGAAAGGAAGGAAAAAATGAATGAAATGAATGAAGAGTCTAAGGGACATATGGTTCCATATTAAATGAACAAATATTTGCAGAATTTCTGTACCAGAGGGAGAAGAGTTGGAAAAAGGCATAGAAAGCATACTTATCAAAATAATAACTGAAAAATTATCAAATACCAGGACAGTTAGGAATACCAGATCTCCTGAAACACAAAGCATCCTAATTAGACTCGTCTCATACAAACACATTATAATTAAGCTATCAAAATGAAAAGATAAATAATTCTTAGCAAGAAGAAAAATATTAAATGACATATTTAATATGATTTCCCAGCAAAAATCTTGAAGTTCAGGAAAGAATGGAATAATATATTCAGAGCACTAAAAAACAAAACAAACACCCAACAAAAACCCTTTCAGCTATGAATACAATACCCAATGAAGTTATATTTCAGGAATGAGGAAGAAATAGTCTTTTTCAGATAAGTGAAAACTGATAGAATTTTTCTCCATCAGAGCATGCTTTCAAGAAATATTCAGAAAGAGGCCTACATTAGAAATGAGTAAAACTACCCTGATGAAGAATGAAAAATACCATAAAAAGTACTGGTAGAGTAGATATGGAAATGATAATAATAAAAAAATAAAATTTTACCCCAAAAAAAAACACCAAACAGAAAACAATTAATGAGAGACAGAGAATGAGAGAGAGGAAAAGAGAGTAGGATATAGAAAACAACCAGAAAATAATAAAATGAGAAGAATAGGTTGTTACCTATTAATAATGTTTTAGTCAGCTTTTTCATTGCTGTGACTAAAAGATCCAACCAGGACAATTTTAGGGGAGGAAAAGTTTATTCAAGGACTCACAGTTTCAGAGGTTTTATTCCATAGAAGGCCAGCTCCATTCCTTGGAGCTCAAGGGAGGCAAAACATCATGGTGGAAGAATGTGGCAGAGGGAAACAGCTCACATGGTGATTAGATAGCAGAGAGAGAGAGAGGTCTCCACTTATCAGCAACAAATATATACCCCCAACCTACACCCATAATGCCCACCTCCTCCAGGCGCACCCTACCACTTCAATTACCACTCAGCTAATGCCTGTCAAGGGATTAATTCACTGACTGGATTAAGACTCTCACAACCCAATCTTCTCCTCTGAACCTTCCTGTATTGTCTTGCAAGTGAGCTTTTAGTGGATATCTCACATCCAAACCATAACAAATGATAACTTTAAATGTAAATACTTTAAATTCCCCAATTAAAAGATTCAGAATGGTTGAATGTTTAAATTAACAAGACCCAACTCAGCTCATTGGTAAAGATATAGCTAGTATAAAGATGAATTGATAGAGACATTCTGTGAAAATGGCAACTCAAATTGAGCAGGAGTAGCTCCACTCTTATCAAACAAAATAGATGTTAAGTAGAAAACTGTAAAAATAGACAAAGAGATTCATTCTTTTCTGATAAAATATCAATTTAGCAAGAGAATATAACATTGTAAATGTATATGTACCCAACACCAAACAACCTAAATAAAAAGCATGTGTTATTATATTCAAAGGGAGAGACAGATTCCAACACAATAATGTTGTGGACTTCAATGCGGAATTTCATCAATGGATAGATCATCCAGACAGAAAAGGAACTTTGGAGTTAGATAATACTATAGACCAATATTGTGCTTAAGGAATCATTCCTATAATTTGTTACTAGGGAAGTTTCTCAGGGAGTACTGGAAACTATTTGAGGAGGAGGTAAAGCCCCCTGTCTTCAGATTGAAGCTGGCTCTTGGTATTGCTTGGTTGCAACTGCCATTTGACATTGGCAATTATTCTTCTCTTTCCTTTGCAAGAGTGAAAGGGAGATAATGCTTTCTGAGTGTTTTATATTTTAAAAAGAAAAAAATATAATAATAATTCTAGAGACCATGGGGCCTAACTGACATTTATAGGATGCTTCATATAACAGCTACAAAATACACATTTTGGCAGTACTAGGGATGGAACCCAGGAAAGGTCTACCACTGAGCTACACTCCTAGCCCTTCTTAGTTTTTATTTCGAGACATGATCATTGTGTCTCAGACTCCCAAGTCACTGGGATTACAGGTGTGTGCCCCCATACCCAGCTAGAATACACATTCTTATCATCACATCAGACAAGAGAGCAAAACAAGTTCAAAGACATTCTTAGAAATCAAAATAATTTCTTAGCTATCTTCTCTGACTACAGCAGAACAAAATTGGAGATAAAAATAAGGGTAACAGTGGAAATTGTACAAATACATAGAAATTAAACATGTCACAATTAGCCAATAAGTCAATGAAAAAAAATTAGAAGGTAAATTGAACAAATACTTGAAGCAAGTTAAAATGGACACAACATACCCAACTTGTATAATAAAGCAAAAGCAGTACTGAGAGGGAATTTTGTAGCAATGAATGCATACATGAAGTGTACAAAATTTTCATATAAACAACCTAACAATGCAACTTTAGGAAATACAACAAACCAAGCCCAAAATTATTGGAAAGAAATAATAAAGATTATTGAAGAAAGAAACGAAATTGAGACCAAAATCTTTTCAAACAATACAAAAGATCCAAGAAACAAAAAAGTGGTTTTTGAAAAGATGAGAAAAAATGGACAAAACATTAAGTATACTAGTTATTAAAAAAACAGGAAAAAAACAAAAATCAGAGACATAAAAAGTCCTATAGCACAGTAGGCTAAATATGGTTAACAGTAATTTTATAATTTTATATATATATATATATGCACACACACACACATATATATATGCATATATATGTAAATTTACTAGTAGAATTTTGAATGTTCCCAACAAAATGAAACTAGAAATGTTTGAGCTGATAGATATACAATGACAGTTAAAAAAGACATTACACTTATCAATGATTAAACCAAGAGAAAAAGACACACACCTATAATTCCAGCTGCTTGGGAGGCTGTAGTTGGACGATGTTGAATTGAAAGCCAGCCTTAGTGAGTTCCTAAGCAACTCAAAAAGACCCTGTTTCTAAATAAGATATTAAAAAAGGCTGGGGATGTGGTCAGTGGTTAAGTGCCCCTGGGTTTGATCCTCAGTACCAAAAGAAAAAAAAAAAAAAAAGAAAGAAAGAAATAGTCAACAGCTAGTGTTGGTGAACATGTAGCGGTTGGGACCTTTATACATTGCTGGAAGGAATATAAAATGATACAGTTTGAAAATCCTGACAATTCTTCATAAAGCTAAACATGAAATTACCATATGACCCAGCAATTCCTCACCTAAGTGGTGTATCCTTCAGAGGACTGTAAATGTATGTTGGTAAAAAAATTTATATGAATGTTCATAGAGGTATTACTCATAATTCATAGTAGACCTAATGCTAAAACAACACAAATACGCTTCAAATCATGAATAAATAAATTGTGGCATATTTAGATACTGAAGCACTATTTAACAATAAAAAGCAGCCGACTTTTTGGACTCCTCTCTCTTGTTAATCAGTTCTCAGCCTGGGCCTGCTTGGGGATGATGGGGTAGGGGAGGTGAAACACAGTGTCTCAGGTAGTGCTCAATCTGATTCAGTGGGTGGCATGTTTCCTGGGAAGGACCAGCTGTGAGTTTTCAGTAATCGACCTTGGGTGACTAGTATGGAAGGGGTGTCACACCCAGTGAAGGGGATCTGGACTATTATATCATTCAAACCAGAATAATTTTAAGAAAAAGAAGGGACAGCTCTTGGTAGACATGCAAAAAGAAAAAAAAAAGAATTAAGACTGACCCAGACAAGTAGGAACATACAGTCATCCTGTCCCTTCCCCATTACACACTTGCCACATGGAACATGGTGCTAAACAGAAGCCCACAAAGGTTTCTCTCAGAGTCCTTCACCCTCTCCTGTCTAGGGACAGGAGACCTCAAGTGTTCCCTGTGAATCTTCGCTCTGATTGTTGTGTCTTGGTGTGAGGCTGATGAAGAGAAAATACACTCAAAGGCAAAATTTCCTCTTTCCATTTCTCATTTCTGTCTCTTAGGATGAGGGGAACAGTTGTTTATTTTACCCTTAATTTTAAAGAGTCTTAATCGAGTTTTAAGAAAGTAGCATGGTCTTTCTTCACTTAAATATAAAATAAATTTAAGCCTGAAGTGCAAGGCTACACTTTGGCAATCAAATGCTTCCAAATTACATTACCAGACCAAGAGGAGAAAGAGCAGCAAAACCTTTCAAAATGATTTTAGATGTGCTAAGTCAATAACAAATGTTAAAAATGAAGAAAATAGAGATAGAGTTTCTTTTATAAGTGTATTTAAGAAACACAAGGACCGAAAAGAGTTGAGATATATTAAAACATGTTTTAGAAGTTGCCTATATGAAGGCATTTTTCAATGTTTCTAATACATAATTCTGTTAAAACCTTATTTTTCCTGGGAAAATTTTATGGAAAGAGAAAACATGGGAAAAATGTATTTTTCAAATCCATGAAAAATACATCTTTAAAAAGAACAAAGAAAGTGTATTTAAGAGTGTTTCCTAGAAGCATCCTTGGAAGCCAGGGGGACGCATTCTCTGTCAATGGCAACAACTCACAACTTAAGAGTGTGAAGATGTGTGTTTTACTTCTTGTGACCACATTCCTGAAGTGGTATTATCACTTCTCCAAGTTCTCTCAGCCTGTGCCAACCCATGGAAGCCATGAAACTGGTGATGTATTGATTTGAGTGAATGATTTGATCATACCCAAGAAGTTCATTCTCGTCGGTTACTGGGGCATACGTGTGAAATTGGAATGCAGATGTAATATTTAACAATATTGGGATTTAAAAGAGGAACATTAAACCACAAGTGTACAATTTTTGGCCTATTGTTTTTGTCAGCTTTTTCACTGCTGTAACTAAAAGATCCAACCAGAACAATTATAGAGTAGAAAAGGTTTTTTTGAGAGCTCACAGTTTGCAGTTTCAAAAGTCTTAGCCCATAGAAGGCCTGCTCCATTCCTCCGGGTTTGAGGGGATCAGGGTTTGAGGTGATCAGGGTGGAAGAGTGTGGTAGAAGGAAACAGGTCACATTGCAATCAAAAAGCAGAGAGAGTCTCCTCTCCAGATACAAAATATATACCCCAAAGCCACGCCCCAATTCCAATCTCTTCCAGCCACACCCTACCGTTTCAATTAATCCCATCAGGGATTAATTTGCTGATTGGGTTAAGTCTCTTACAACCCAACCATTTCTCCTCTGAACCTTCCTGCATTGTCTCTCATGTGAGCTTTTGGGGGACACCTAATATCTAAACCATAATATCAATCAATACACTGGTGAAACCATTACCATAGTAAAAGCAATAAGCATATGTATAACTCCCCTAAATTTCCTAGTGCCTCTTTGTTATCCATCCCTCTATCCTTCTCTGGCTTCATTATCTGCCTCTAAGAAACCTCTGATCTTCTGTTACTATAAATTAGTTTGCATTTTATACAATTTTACATAATGGAATCATACAAGATACACTTGCTTTTTGTCTAGGTGCTTTCACTACACAATTTTGATATTTATCCATGTAATGGTTTATTTCAATTGTCAATTTGATTGCATTAAGAGATTCCAATGATTAAGAGACTTCTGGGTATGTCCATGAGGGTGTGTCTAGGAATGATTGGAATGTGGGATAATGAACTGAAGTGGAGACTCTCCCTAAGCGTGGGCAGCACAGCCCAGTAGGATGGTGGCTTGGATTTAATAAAAGTTGGAAGAACCAGAAGGAGAGGCAGATTCAAGCTCCACTCTTCTTGAAAGTGTTCTTGATTGTTGCTTCATTCATCTAAGAATATTGGATGCTCGCTTCTTCACTCTTCCAAAATGGACTCTGCCAGTGATTCTCCAGGGAGTTTCCAGAAGCCTTGGTCCTGGACTAGAGTAGCACTGTTGATCCCTCTTGTTCTGGGGTTTTGCATCTTGGACTGCACAGCTGCTGGTTCTTCCAGCTCTCCAGCCTGCAGACAGCCATTGTGGACTATCCAGCTTCTGGTGGTGTAAGCCAATCTAATAAATCCCCTTTTTATAATCATACTTCCTGTTGATTCTGTTCCTCTAGAGAACCCTGACTAATACAATCCACTTGGTGCATTTGCTAATAATTTGTTCCTTTAGGTTAGTGGATAATATTTTATTTTGTGAAGATGCTATAATTTAATTTTTAACTTTTGATGGATATTTGTATTATTTCCAATTTGGGGCTGTTACAAATAAATTTGTTGTGAACAAATATTTGTGAGCAAGTATTTGTGGATATATAATTTCATTTCTAGTAGGCAAATATTTAAAAATAGATTGGCTGGATGACATGGTAGGTAGATGTCTAAATTTCTAAGACATCGTCAAACTGGTTTTCCAAAGTGATTTTTGCCATTTTACATTACCACATACAAGTTAGGCACAGTTTTTTTTTTAGATAAATATCAATATCATGTACCATACAGTTTTTAAAAAACAATATATTTGATTTTATATGAATAAAACTTCTATTGTTTCAAAGACATCATTAAAGAAATAAAAAGTCTATAGATGTGGGAGAATATATTTATATATACATGTAATAAGACATACACGGAAAGTGTAAAGAATTCTGAAATCTCAATAATAAGAAACAAATGACCTCAAAAATAAAATGAATAAAGTATTTAACTAGTTCATCAAAGCAGCTTATATGGATGTCCAGTGTGTGTATGAAAAGATGTGCAGCATCATTAGTCATTAGGGAAATGTAAACTAAATCTGCTACGAGATACTGATAAGTTTTTATTAGAATGACTAATTAAACAGACCAACCACCTATGATTTGTTAATGAGGATGTGTAAGAACTGTAATTATCATACATTTTTGGTAGAAGAAATAGTTTATGTGTCTATTGAGTGAATAATGGTGTGTTAATTTCTGTGTGAATTTTATGCTTTCTACACCATTGACACTCAATAGAGATACTTGCACTTCCCTCACTGCTTTCTTCTTAAGGAAGATAAATAAAACTAATTTATACTTATGGAATCCTTCTAAGGCTTATTTTATTAAGGGCATTATTCAGACCCTTTTACTAGGGAGGATACTAGGGAGATTGAACCAAGGGGCACTTAAATATTTAGCCATATTCCCAGTCCTTTTATTTAATTTTTAATTTTGATACAGGGTCTCACTAAGTTGCTTGGGGCCTTGTTAAGTTGCGGAGACTGGCTTTGAACTTGTGATCCTCCTGCCTCAGCCTCCGAAGTTGCAGAGATTATGGAAATGTAACACCACTCCCAGCTTGGTGCCTTATTCTTTTTTTGAAATTTTTAAAATTTGTTCTAGTTAGCTACTCATGACAATAGAATGCATTTGTGCATTTTGATAAGTCATGCAAAATGGAGCATAATTTCTCATTTTTCTGATTGTACATGCTTTAGAATCATATCAGTCATGCAGTCATCTATGGACATAAAGTAATAATGTCTGTATCACTCTACTATCTTTCATATCTCCATACCCCTTTCCCTCTCTTCACTCCCCTCTACCTAATCTAAAGTAAT
The DNA here is from genome assembly GCA_020662805.1 of Glaucomys volans. Classification (NCBI taxonomy): domain Eukaryota; kingdom Metazoa; phylum Chordata; class Mammalia; order Rodentia; family Sciuridae; genus Glaucomys; species Glaucomys volans. The sequence continues at coordinate 931,684 of JAJEJO010000093.1, read as the reverse complement.
TATATTCTTCCCTAGTGCGCCCCCTTTTATTGTGAATTAGCATTTTTCTTCTCTGTGAAACCTCATTCTTTCTTTCTCCTTCCTTTTTGACTGTTCCATCCCAAATTATCTTTCATAGTCCTCTCTTTCTGTCTTTAAATGCTGTTGCTCCTTGGGCTCTCTCTTAAAACTTATTTTCTTCTTATTCCACAAACTCCACAGGTATGGGGGTCCAGTCTCTATAGTTCAATGACATAGGCATTGATTAATTGCAATTGATTCAAGATTATATCTATCCACCTCTTCAAGTCATTTCAATTATTCTTGTCACACAGTCTCTTTAAAATAACAACTCTCTGTAAATGACAAAAAATAAATAAACCTTAGACTCAGTCTTTCCTAAAGTATTTTTCTAAACTCTTCCTTTCTATATTTTATTCCTAGTACTACCAAATTTCTTCTTCAAACATGATATTATCCTTCATTTCAGGGCTTCCCCTTGGGTTGTTCCAACTTCTTGGAACATTTCCTTAATTTCTCCTGACCACGTATGCCTTTCAAACTTATATATCACTGCTTATTCTTCCATCAGTTCATTTAAGGGCGGGTTAGAGGTCTGTACTGTGTCCAATCACAGTACTTCAGAAATTTTGAGATATTGAGCTGTCTGAATTTCTCATCAGAAGGAAAGAACTGTGAGAACATGGATCATATTTGTATTTCCCACCACGATATCTCTATGCTTATAATATAATATTAGTTTGCATGATAACACATTAATAGATTAATAAAGAAATGAGAATCTTTACGATTACCAAAAGGGAGGCTTACAGGCAACTGAGAAAACAAAGACGAACTTAGGTGCAGGAATGAACGTGAGCACTCAGATGAACAAGCCTCTGGTAGATGGGAAAGAGCTGACCTAATCAACTCTCACTAATAAATTAAAGAGACTGTCTCCGTATTTCAAGGCAGTTTGACAGAACAGTCTACATTTGGAGATGTACACTGTGCTTCAAGAGTAGCAAATTCAATCAAGAAGAAAAAAGAAAAAGAAAAAAGAAAAATGATGAGCAACATCTGCAAACACAAGTAAAAAACAGAGGATGGCTAGAGACTGGATCTTAGGAGGAAGAAGGCACTATCTTATTAAAGTTCACCAACACCAAGTATATAGAAGAAAAACTCACAATAAGAAGGAGAATGAGGGATAAGAAAGGGAGGGAGGGAGGAGGGAGGGAGGAGAATATACGAGATGCAAATTTTAGCCCTAAAATAAAAACTAACTTCACATTATCTTATACAAATTTGATCCAGAATGTTAAACTCTTCAATTTGTTATTGTTTTCTCTCTCATTGCTTATTTACTCAATCTTTTTACTCTTATCAAATTTAAAGTTTTCCCAATTTTTCAAAGATTTTACTAGACCATGATACTTTCTTCAGAAATCATATAGCACTCTATTAATCATTGTGTTACACATGAAATTGTCCATTTGATCTTGAGTTTCATTACTTATTGAAGATGACTAAAAACTGCATTACATGAAGAATACTTATATGTAATTATAACATAACACGAATCATTCTATAGACTTGGAAAACAGAAGATGGAAGATTGGTGAGTTTGCCATGGAATTAATCAATGATAAATGAATGATTTCAGAGGCAGTTCAACAAAAAGACAGGCTAGAAGTACTCAGCAGAAAAATGACTCATTGATCAATCCTTTTAAGCTAAATTATTAAATACAAATGAATTTCTTTCATTAAAAAAGAAATATTTACCTATGGATTTGGGCAAAGGCAAATCACAACTTCTTTATCTTTTACCTATACACACAAATCACACAAATCTCTGCCCAGTCTTGATTACAAATGAAAGAAATGTTTTTATTATTTGTTTACTCAATGCATGGTTCTTCTATGAATACCTTTACTTTATCTAAGACTAATTTGCTCAATGTCATCATTTTTGTTTGTAGGGAGACCTTAATGAAAAATATGTGGAGCATTCCTTTAGAAACCACAAATAGATCCATGCTCTACCATACATGCATGCAATCATGTCATGACGAATCATGTAGGAAAAAAATAACCAGTGATTTAGCTGAAATAACCAGATGAATCAATTTTATTGTATTTTATATATGAATAATAGCCATTTCACTGGTTGTTTTTTTTATTAAACTTTATTGTGTGTATTTGAGGTTTACAAAGTAATATTATTGGAGATATATATATATATATATATAAATGATTACAATAGTGGGACAAATTAACATGACTATAATCTCAAATAGTTAATTTATTTTGTAATGAGAGCAGCTAAAACTCTACTTACATAGCACAAATCCCCAATACTATACATTTTCATTAACTATATTCTTCATGTAAGTCAGATCTCTGGACTAGTAGCAGATGTGCAGGATGATTGTTTCATTTTGGTATGGTATGATGGGAGAGTGGAGGGAGGAAGAGGAAGTCTGGTTGGAGGATTAAAGATATAACTTGGGTTCCATCATCAACAAAATCATAATAATGAGCTTATGATAAAGTATCCACCTCTACATGCTCACAAGTTGTTGGTCAGATTTGGAACCAGTATGTTACTTCATTGGCATTGATGTGACCATCCTGAGTCACTCTATAACATAATCTTAACTGTTGTTCTGTATTCGATCCTATTTTCCCCTAGACTATGATGTCTGAGGTTTAAAAAAGCACTTAGTAGTATTACATCACCCTTTGCTTGCTCTGCCTGCAACTGTGAAGCCATCAACTCCCTGTTAACAACTCCCTCTGGTTGTTTCTGAATGTTCATTAGAAAACACAAAATGTATTACACAAAATGTATTAGAGATCACATAGCGATCACCACTGTTTTACAATTTGGCTCTTGCCCCTACTCTGGTGATGTGTTAGACCAGGGCTATGTTTGTACTGCTCACAGAAGAGCCACCTCCCTCTTGCCTGCCACTCCATCACAATCATCATCGAACTCTGAACTTGTTCAAGGTGCAAATGCGTTGAGTTTTAGAGATTCTCATGGTCTAATACTCTGCTGGTATCTCTTCTTCATTTGTGTTCTGTTATACGACACCTTTGAAAAGAAAAAGATAGAGATTCTTATTTTAAACATAACAATATAGTGATATTAATCCAAAATGTGCTAGTTAGGTTAAATGACAGATAAAATATATCCAGAGAAACAATAATAACATGGGAGACACAAAAAAGAGGCATTACTCATAATGGTGCATAAAAGGATAAAAATATGAAAAATTGGAAATTTGCAGTTAAGAAAAGGCCTAATAAATATGTTACTGAAGTTATGGAAAGAATAGATGAGAGAGCATGGGGAAAATAAAATATTCAAAGGGATTAGTAGATGAGAATGTCCCAGAATGGCTGCAAGACAGAAATCCCCAGATTCATAAAGCACAATGAGTCCCAAGCAGGGTAAACCTGATATATTAGTCAAGGTTCTGTAAAGGAACAGAATCAACAGGAAGTATGGTTATAAAAAGGGAATTTATCAGATTGACTTATACCACCAGAAGCTGGATAGTCCACTTTGGCTGTCTGCAGGCAAGAGAGCTGGAAGAACCAGTAGCTGCACAGTCCACGAGGCAGAAGCTCCAGAACAAGAAGGATCAACAGTGCTACCCTGGTCTGCGACCAAGGCTTATGGAAACTATCTGGAGAATCACTGCCAGTCCTCTTTGGAAGAGTGAAGAAGCGAGAGTCTGATACCCTCAGATGAACAAAGCAGTAATCAAGAACCCCTTCAAAGTCCATCTTGCATCTGCATCTCCTTCCTTGTTCTTCTAACTTTTTTCCATCTAAACCATCATCCTATTGGGCGGTGCTGCCCACACTGAGGGAGGGTCTCCACTTCAGTTTGCTATCCCACTTCCAATCATTCCTAGACACACCTTCATTGATACACCCAGAAGCCTTTAATCATTGGCACCTCTTAATCCAATCAAGTTGACAATTCAAATTAACCATTACACCTGAGACAACAAATTTATAAGCACATTTCTATGAATCTGAAGGAAACTAAGTACATGGGAAATTTCTAAGTAATGCAATAGAAAGAACAAATAAAAGAAAAGATAGTTTTATGATTGTCTTCTTGGCACAGAATGAAAGCTGGAAAGGTTAGAGTAATATCTCTACATGTTAAGATAACATAACTATAAATTCCTTGAATTATTTTCAAGGAATAAAGATTCCAAAAAACCTACTTTAAAATTAACTTTTAAAAAACCATTGAAAGAGAAGTGAATAATAGAGAAGAAAGGTCTAAAATGCAAAACAGAAAGATGAGTGATATGATTTATAAGACCATGGAAATATGAAGGGAAACTTCTGTAAAACAATAGCTGCAATAAATAGTAATGTTTTAAGATTGAGTTTTGGTGTTAAAATACACAATGGAGCTAATGCAATACTTCATTCCTAATATTTATGAAGGGAATATCCCAGGAGGATTATTAGTAATAGCAGGAGAGAGATGAATTAAATTTAGAGTTTGTGAAGTATGCTTAGTGATGTCTAGGATAATCAGTAAAACAATATGAGTTTATAACTTCAAGCCAGTGGAGGGCTAAAATGAAATTTTAAAAAATCTTAGTCGTTCTAAAAGAAGGCAGGAAAGACATGGGGAAAAAGGTAAATGGGGGAAAAGAGGCACAGAAAAAAAAAAAAAAAAACAGGAACCTGGGGAGAATATAGGTTAACAAACATCAGAAAATAATGTGTAAAAAATAACTCAAATATATACAAAATCACAATAAACACAAGGTTACAACTAACATCAGAAAACATCATAACAAGCAAATCATGAGTTGATGCATTCATCATTTCTATAATAGCAATTATGTTGGTTAAACAACTTTCTGAGAAAAAATGAAAGCTCATTTAAGAAACTTCAAAGAAGGTTTGATAGAAAAGATGGTGTATGAACTGAGTACCTGAGTAGGTATGGGAGTTTGCCAAACACACAAAAAAGACGGGAATATTCCAGACGGAAAAAAAGGATATTTATGAAGAGTTACTGTGGTATATTTCTATTCCCTCCCACTCCCACCCTGCCCCATTCAATGGAAGAAACAAGGGGTAGGCAGGAGGTGAAAAGAGAAAATATTAAGTAAGAATATTAAATAAGCTTTCCACTCCTCAAAGATCTTTCTGTTCTGAAACCCCTTTCCCTACTTTTTTTTTTTTTTTAATGTAAGGCCTTTTCATTACCAAGATTAGTTCCACAGAGCATTGGATCAGTGATTTAGAAATGTGGGCGATACCTCAGGCTACAAACCATGTAGCTTAAATGACAGAAATTTATTTTCTCTCAATTCCAAGGCTCAAAGTTCAAGGTCAAGGTGACTGAAGGGTTGTTTTTTGATGAGGCTCATCTTCCTCTCTTGTACAGGGCTGTCTTCTTGCTGTGTCGTCATGCAGCCTCTTTTCTGTGCATGCATGACAAGAGAGATCTCTGGTGTCTTTTCCTTTTCTCATAAGGACAGCAGTCCTAGCAGATTAGGGCCCCACTCCATGATCACATTTAAATTTATTTCCCTAAAGGACTATCTCCAGATAGACTCACACTGGAAGCCAGGGTTTCCAAATAGGAATGTTGAGAGAACAGAGTTCAGTCCATAACATTCTCATAATAAAGTACATATAGATGAGAGAAATAAAGGCAATGTATTGAACTTCGCACGCATTCTATACTCTACTTTTGGATTTCAAAAGTTCGTTAAGTTACAGTTGGTGATGATAAGCAATAGGTTTTTGCTTGCTTCTTGATTGTTCTTTTTACTTTTTCATTTTAGATGTTCTCTTTGGCAAAATAAGGATTTGGCAATAAAATCAAATCCCTTTTTCATTTTTATTAAATTGCATTTTAATACTCTGTAATACAAAAACCTGGAAATGACTGGATTAAATGACTCAAACTTTTGCAAAATATATGCAGCTTGAAATATGTTTTCCCAAAGATTGCAAAAGAAATAAAGACTTCCTTTAAGTAGAGTAAATTTGAAGAATATACAGAAAGTTTGTCTTCCCAGATTGATAAATGTACTTCTTAAGTAATTAATATAAGTCTCTTGGTTTCAGAATAATAAACCAAAAACCAGGCATACAAACTTTGTATCTCTTGTCCTATTTTAGAGAAAAGTCATTTAATAATTCAGTTACTATACATGAATTTATAAAAGAAAACATGTGCACTTTTAACACTCAATATTTGCATATACGCTAATTGACAAAAGGTGAATGTTAATTTAGTTTCCTGGAATAATCAAGTTATTTAACATTATGTGCCAACTGACACTTGGCAAATATTCCATGCTTGTCTAAGAGCTAAATAAGATATTAAACAATGGAAACTTATCATGCCCTATTCAATATGCCACTCATGTTCAGTTTCCAAGAAAAAGAGAATGGAATGTAACTATGTTCAGGTCCATTATATCTGAATTATAGTTACAGTTCCAAACACTAAAAGACTTAAAGGACTCATAGTCAAATAATGTATCCTAATCCTTTCTTATTTATTTTCTGTATATAGTGTATTGAATTCTCCAGATTCCCTATCTTCTTCAAGAAAAAATATTTTCTTGCACACATATTATTGTTACAACATAGTAATAATATTATTATCCATGAATAATATCCATTATGTTTACATGATGAAATACATATATAATCCCTGTAAAATCAGTTAATCAGTGCATAATATGTATGATGTAATCTGTCTCTCATGATTAGGGAGAATAGAATATACAAGGACGGGCATACATACTCAAATTTCAGTGGTATCTTTTAAAAGTCTCTATAAACGTACTATCACCTCCTTTCATTTCATTAGGAAATGGAAAACAGAATGTATGTGAACCAAAGATAAAACTTTGCCAGCAGTTTCATTTTTTAAATCAAATCAGTATTCCTAGAATATTAATCCTCAGTGGGGTCCACAAACACATCTCAAATCTTCCCAGTTTCCACTGTTAAAATCAAACCATTAGTTACCTTTTACATAACACTCTTTCACAAATATACAGTAGTGTTCTCTAGAGCTACATAGCATGACAATATTGAATCATGGAATGTGTCCATATTTGGAAGACCTTTGTAAATCAGTGAACCAGTATTCTACAAATGACCAGCACATGTTGTGACTAAATCATGTATGGAGAAAAAAATCCCAGTGCAAGACAACAGTGGATGAAGAAAGTTCCCAATGCAGTGAATGCTTTCAACTCTGCAATACAACTAATTTTTTACTTATTAAAGGTGCTTTACCTAAAAAAAATCTTTGATGTTCTGATTTTTAAAAACTTTTAATTATGATCTATCTAACCTTAACTCCTGAACTCTACTCAAAGTATCTGCATTAAACAAATATTAATGTATTTTAATCACTATGACCAAAAGAAAAAATGCATTAAGGATGTTAATGAACTCAAGGATGATAAAAAGCAGTAATAAAAATCTTATGCTTGGGAGAATAATATTTAATTCAGGATTAACAGATTTTCTCTGTGGAAATCAGTGAGGATAAATATATAATTTGAGTTGATTTATTTGGTAATGAGATACAGAAATTAAAAGTGTCCAACATTCATCTGTTCCACAGGAAAAAGTAAATTTTTGAGTTTTCACTGTAAAGTTTAAGAAAATAAAGCAAATATACATTTCGGATAGATTGTTTTATTTCAAGGTAAAAACTTCAGGATATTGTATGCAACTCCGTACACTGAGGGATAAATAAATTTATTGATTCATTCTCCAAAGACACTTTAATCATGCTTCTATGTCATTCCTATTGCCTTTCATCCCAATCTGTCCTTCTCTGTCTGTACCTCCACCCAGCTGACTCTCTCTGGTTCAGTAATCCTTTACATAGATGCCAAACCAAATGCAGAAAATAATAATAATAATTCCTATCTGCTTTAGTCTCTCCTTTTTTAACTGTTACTGTCTACAAGGTCAAGAGCATCAGTTCTCTTTTGATCTGTTTCCTCCCATCTTCCCTAATTTCTCCATTGTTGTTTTGTTTTGTTTTGTTTTGTGACACTTTCAAAACAAAATCCATCTGATTGAGAAATGTTCGCCTTCTTCCACAGCTCTATCTATAGGTCCTATTTTTATTCTACCAGAGACCTAATTACAAGAATATTAGTTAAATGCATAATTCACACATGGGGTTGTATTGACTCCAATTTTGCAGGAAATAAGAATTGATGCATCCCATGTCTTTTCCCCAGTCCGGAGTAGCTGTTAAATTCAAATTAATCATTGTTACCGTTACTTGAATATTTCCGCTGTGCTAAATGCTTTAACTAGGTAATGGGTGGGAGCAACTAAAATTGCTTATGAATTTCAGTGTGCTAAAAAAACAAGTTTCATATTTTGCCTACAATTTACCTGATCTTTTCATGAGTCCATCTACTGGGTGACAAACAGTTCAAATTCTATTGAACTTGAACTCAATCCTAGTCAATCATTCAAACACTAGCTTGGGGAAATATTCTGTCTTTGGTTGTAATTATCGATTTTTTCGTCTCTGACCTCTTCCTTAAGCACGGCATCCATCAGGGATACTATCTTAGATATCTCACACGTGTCCAAAGTTGTGTGCTTACTCATCATGTTCCTCTCCGCCCAGCACTCTGTGTTTCCACTCTGTTCTTCATCTGTGTTGATGGTTTCCAAAATCAAAAACCTGGGTGGTCTCTACAATCCTACAAAAACAAACAAACTAATCCTGCAGATGACTTGCTGAAGATCTCTTTCATGTTCTCCTTCCCCTACATCTGTTCTATTTGTGTCCTAGATTCCAACCCATTAATCACTCCTTGGTTACTGAAAGAGCCTACTTAAGCTACAGGCACCTTCAAATACACCCTCCATACTGTGGCTGGATTCCTCTGACTGTACCACCAGATTGCTTAAAACCATGCCTTCTGATTTAAAATATCCGAAGGGTCTGAGTTTGGCAAAGAATATGATATGAGTACCATCATAAATGTAATTACATTTCCAGGATTCCCTATCCCATAATATGAGCGCTCATAACTTAAAAGCACATGTGGTGCCCCCCAACCCCATGCTCTTGTCTTTGGTCATGGTGCCCCCTTTTCCTGTAATGCCTTTTGATTTTTTTTTTTAACTATTATTTACATTTTCCAAGTACTCGACTTAACGGAATGATGACATTGTTTTATTTTGTGCATACATTTCCTCTAAAGCTTATCAAGGCTCCTCAGCACTGAGCTTGTGTTGTGGTAGAAAACTGCGTTCACTAATCACAAGTAACTTCCATCTCTGCAGTTCTAAGCCATGTCATTTCCCTTACCAGTCATTCCCACCCAATCCTCTCAAACCCAGCTCCTCCACTCTTTTGAAACTCTATTTAAGGCTTTGCTAGCTGAAAAAGAATTGTATCCAAAGAAAACATTTCTATCAGTTATCTGGATTCTGATAACTCATATATTAGGTGCCAAATTTAGATAGATAGGCATCTTCATAAACATAAGCCAAGAGCCACTTCCTTCATGAAACTTCCTTAAGGGAGATTTTGCTGATTCACATCATTCTACCAATTCTATAAGTTTCCCAGCTTTTCCTCCAAAATGTTTTATACATACATATATATATATACATAAAGCTGACTGAATATATGGACTCATAGACTTGTAGGCCTGTAAAAGACCTTACATTTAACAGCCCAAACCTCTTCTTTTTGCAGAAAAGGAAATGAGGCCTAAAGATTTGATGAAGGACACATTGAGTATGCTAATGAGATATTTTGGGGTGTTTTTTCTTTTTCTTTTTCTTTTTGTACCAGGAATTGAACTGAGAGGCACTCAACCAGTGAGCCACATCCCCAGCCCTTTTTTGTATTTTATTTAGAGATAGAGTCTCACTGAGTTGCTTAGTACCACACCTTTGCTGAGGCTGGCTTTGAACTCAGGATCCTCCTGCCTTAGCCTCCTGAGCTGCTGGGATTACGTAAAGGTGTGGGCCACCACAGCCAGCTGTCCATGGCTGGCATGTTCCCCATAGCACCCTGGGTACTTACATACACAGACAAACACATATGTGCGTAAATATTTCCTGTCCTATCCCAGGTTTTAAAAGGGTGGAAACTACAGCTTCTTCTATTCCCTTTAAGAGATCAATACTATTTCATTTGCTTCGGCACAATAGGCAAAAGTACACGTGGACTGCCCCAGGGGCTGCCTCCTTCTACCACGACTCCCCTAACCCAGTGGCAAAGCATCTCTCTGATCTGGCCTTGTTTCTACTGGCATGGATCTCATTCACTAGCGTCACTGACAGCCATATCCAGGGACTTGTGGTCAGGACCGAGTTAAGTGCTGTTTTCTCTAATGATTTTTCTTGACACGGCTCTAGTTTTTCCCCCTGCAGTGTGTGACTGGAAGTCTCTTGAGCAGTTAAAATAGTGGTCATGTATGCATCCCAGAGAGACAGACAGTATTCAACAAGATCTGTCATCTCCAGCCACTGTAAGTGACTCTTGTCCCTGCATTTCCTAGCTTCTATATATGCTCTATGCTCCATGCTAAATTTTGTAATTGCTCCAAAGAAAATAAAAATAAACATTGTCCTCAAAGGAACAGAGCTAGATTGGATTCTCCTTTGTGGTTTTTGATGAAAGACATCTGCATTACATATGATTTTTTCAAACTGTAATAATTCCTTGAGGGTCATTTCTCATCAACCATCACCAATAAGAAATTGGAATTGAATAGTTTTGGCTGAAGCTTTTTGTTGTTGTTGTTAGGTGTGCTGTAGATCGAACCCAGGGCTTTCTGTCTGTGAGGCAAGGGCCTCACCACTGAGCTACATCCCTCGCCCCTGGCTCAAGCCTTTATGAGAGAAACAGAAAGGAACTTAGAGAGAAGGGATTCCAGGTTCAGGTACCATGTTCCCTTACCTTCACCTGAGCCCCACAGTTTGACTTACCTGTACTCTTCTGCAAACAATTCAGTCTATCATCCCAGACCAGTTCCAACTGAGGCAGGAGGCTTTGAAGAAGCTCTTCTCCATGCGGAATGCATCTTTCTTAACCCTGATTGAATTTCTTAAATTGATTTCCTGAGTTCTTGTTTGATCTCCATCTAAAAAAATCTTCAAGCATTTTCTTTTCCAATACAGGCATTTCTAAGCTGTCCTCAAGTTAACTTATGAAAAGTTTTTACCTTTACTAAAATAAGTTAAATATTGTATACATCATATTAAAAGGAAAATGTAAACATTTTATATGTCCTATTCCTATGAAACCCATGAAAATGGTTATTTAAAACATGTATTTTTATTAGTAAAATAGCTAATTCCTATTTTATGTTTTGAAAGTTGTATGTCCACATAAACTTATCATTTGTGCTAGGTCTTTTATAGATGTTAGCTATAACCAGTCAAAATCATGTTTCATGACCAGTCTAGAGTTGGTGCTTAGTGTAGAGTAGCAAGGATCATTTTTGTGCTTCCTTCTCTGACACTCTTGACTCAGGTGTTAGCCACCAGCAGAGGGCGCAACATACACAGGTTAGAGACCTGAAATTCTTGGGGCTGTCCCTTGCCTTCTCACCCTCAACTGCATGCACTCCTGCCACCTCTACTAGGAGGTACAACCTCCTTATTCAAGTGAAAAATAAAGAAATAAATCTGTAATTTATTTTTGCTCCCAACATATCAAAATTCAACCTTTAGCTGGAGACTAATTTTATATCAATGTTCTAATTGTACTGATACAGTCTTAATAGTATATTCAAGGTAGGTAGGCAAGTTTCTTTGTTTTTTGTTTTTTTTTAACTATCAATGATGGTTAAAAATTCAAATTATATTTTTCTCAATTTTTTTATATTATACATAAATCAATACATATATACATAGGTATATGTATATATACGTATATATGGTAAAATGAAGTCCTTATGTTTCTGACAATGTATCATTAAAACTGCACCTTTTCAGAACACTATGACTTCTAGAAAAATTTAGAAAGCTCTGCACAAGTTCTTTATACTCTCTCCTTTCAACAGAGTCTGATTTAATTTGTAAAAGCATTTTGTTGTTGTTGTTGATTAGTGAAGAAACATCTAGGGCAAATTTACAAGTGTATTTCATATCGAGCAAAATTATTGCCGTAGATGCAATACCTTACTAAAAAATTCCTAATTGAAAAAATTCTATGACACTGAACAAAAATGAAAAATGAATAATGGTGAGTGGACCCAATGCAGGGTAATACTTTTCTAAAAATCATTTTCCTCAGCCCAGGATGGAAGAATGTGGAAAAATGCATCTCAGAGAAAGAATATTACATTTTGATTAATTCCCATCATTGCTGTCTTTTAGAAGCACAATCACCCTCTTCTTATTGGTCCTGTGCCAGCACTAAATCAGAACTCAAGCACTGCCCTGTCATAACTTAGTGTCAGTCTGAGGAAGATCCACACTTGTCTTGGTGTTCCTGGTCACATCATCAGGAAAGAGAGCTTCCCTCCCCTCTCCCCTACTCAGGATTTTCTGCTGTCCCATGTGGATGAAACTGAAATGGCAAGAGAGAGGAGAGGTGTTTTCCAAATTCTCTTCTCTCCCCGAAAATAGAAACATTCACAAGCACACACCAGTAATTTTTCTCTTCAAAATTCCTATGGAATAAAATAAACTACAAATGTTTTTATGTACCTTACCATAGGCTATCATCATTAAATGGCTTAAATAATATGAGATTTTGTTGATAGTTATTTTTGTGTATAGAACTTTCCTGTGGTTAACTTTTTCAACTTTTTGTATGCCTAAATCTAAAAGAAAACAAAATCAATTGGACCAATTTAGTTTTTCTATGATTAATAATTAGGTTGGTTAGTTGCTCATATTATTCTCAAGTAAAGACAGTTTTAGTGAATGGATGGTAGACGATTGGTAGATACTACTTAAATGCAAGTATTATCCAGTTGAAAAGAAATCTACAAAAGACAGTATTTAATTTGCTATGGAAATTAATTAAAATATTTATTCAGATTAAAATACCCTGATAATATCAGAAAAAGTCCTTTAATATAAAAAGGTTATATGTCTTACAGTTCAGCTGTTTAGCTTGGTTCCTTGAGTATAAAAGCCACTGAGAGGCTGGTTAGAACATTATATTCCTTTGCACCCCTCTTACCTCGCTTCTCCCTTATTCGTGGCAGAGGAGAGAGAGCCCAGCCAGAATGCCGGCGGCCTGGGATCAAACCCCAGACTCCTCTTAGAATTGGGAGGCCTCATTCATCTTTGTACCCACCTGCAAATTGAAATAATTTTTAATTTGTGTACTTACCTTGCTGTGCTGTTCACAGGAAGAAAATTAGCTCAGCTGTTGGCATACAGTAAGTTTGTGAAAATGTGAAGTCTTTTTTTTCTTTCCAATAATTGGACTAGCATCTCTGCCATTTTACTCAGGGACTTTCCTCCACTCATCTTTCTCATTATTATCTTTAACTTCAACCTCTCTTTTCTATGGTGCTGCTCATCATTCAATGACATAGAGGGTACCAAATGAGAAAACCTATACATTCTCACAAACTACTGGAATGGGGACTGTGATCTCATTTGCTATATGTCTTGTTTACTCCTTGTACTTTTGGGTTCTCTCTCTCTCCCTCTCTCTCTCTCTCTCTCTCTCTTTCTCTCTCTCTATCTCTCTCATACACACACACACACACACACACACACACACAATGTACACGCATGTACATCAATCCCTCTACAGAAATTATCTTTATTGTTTGATCTCTGTTTGATCAAAGTCAATAGATGATCATGCCTTTCATTTTAATTAAATTCTCAGGGATGTTTGATGCTATTAATCATTTCCTTTTTCTTAGATCACTGACTATTTCCATTTTTCTGCTTTGGGTTCAATTCTACAATCTTCTGATTTTGTCTTTCCTCTCTGGCTTAACACTGCTGAGTCCTTCAGAAAAAAACTCAACCAACACTCTCCCTGAGTAACCTCCACTTTTTCAATGACTTCAACTATAAATTGAGATATTTAGCTAGGAAATCTTTGCTCAAAACTGAACACATTTGTAGCCCTTTCATTAACATCTTGCTCCTAAACCAAGTTCTCCAAGTTCTCCAGATAAGTAGGCTGGACTTCTTACTTTTAAAATAATTTTGCTGACAGTAAAAATTACAGCAAGCATTTATATATCACTTAGTATGTAGAAAGCAGTACTTTAAGAGTTTTACAAATATTAATACATTAAAATTTTTAAAACACTATGAAATAGGTGTTATTAAACCTATTTTATAGATAACTAATTGAAAGCAAGAGGAGATTAATTTTCCAGATACTACACAGCTAGAAAATAAGGAGCTAGGATTCCAACCTAGGCCTTTGGGCACAGAGTCCAAGTCTTTATTGTTTCCAAAATTTTGTCTGAAATTCATTTTTTTCTCATCACCTGGTACACATACACACATACTTCCCAGCAGACAGGTGACACTGGAACTGCTTCACAAAAGAATGTTATTATGTTTGATAAAGTAAAAATATAGAGCAAATATCAAGTAAAATTCCATTAGTATGTAAATAAATAAAGATCCCAAAGTGATCAATGCAAACACAAGCACAAACTAACACAGGATGGTAGGTGAGGCCCACTGCAGTAGTTCCCCTGCCCACTAACGAGTAGCAGCCTACAGTTTGAGAACTTCATGAGCGTGGCCTCTTCAGTGGCTCTCAGTTCCATCATTGGCTTCCAGCATCACTGCCATTTTCACACAAATTTTCAATGACTCATGACTGATACCTACCTAACTGCCTGCTTCCTCATTTTTTCCATGCCTCAGAAAAGTCTCATTTAATCTCAGGATTCTCTGATTTAGAATCTTTGATTGTTCCCCAGCAGCTTTTATTCTTAAGAAATCAAGCCCCAATGAGAGGCTCACATTCATGAAAAGAGCTCACACAACACCACAGGCTCAGGCCCCCACTTGAATCCCCTGCACTCTCCAAACACTCTTGTGGCCCCATCCCTCTCCACATCCCAGCTCTTCATTGCAGCCAGGTACTGGGGACTTAGGGAAGGAAAAGCAGGTGGAATTCATCATAAAGATAACAAGACATGACACCCACCTTCAAAGTACACCAAATCTCATTGCAAAGTTAAAGCAGGGTATGTATTCATATAATGCAAGTGAAACACCTCAAAAATTGGAAGAAATGATGGATAGACATAAAGGTAACAGAGTGTGCTCAGGACAAAGGATGATAAATGTACGAATTTTGAAAAGTCACTTGGACATCTGTCCAAAGGTTTGAAGTAGAGCTTAACGAACCTAAGAAACCTTTTTATAGATACTTTTAGTGAGAGTCAGGGTTAATAAGAGCCAGGGCAAAACCCCAGCTTCCATGTTAGCCCCTAATAGAAGTCTCCATGATTCATATTGAAAGAAGTCACACCATTACCTCTTAAGGGAACACAAGCATTACATATCTCTTTGGAAAGTGTGTCTCTCTTATTTTGTTTTTTTGCTTATACAATTATTACTTTTTTTCTCACACAAGAATGAGAGCTACCTAGAATAGAAACTTTGTCTCTTTCACTGCTATATTCTCAATGACCTTGCTTGTCTACATTTTTAACATAAGAGGACACATCAATTTTATTTATTTGTAACTTTGGGATAAATTGGAGATTTAATGCACTGCTGGAAATTAATGAAAAATAATTATATCCATTATGTTATGTAATTATAAGACAGATTGGATACAAACACTAGGCATCTCATTGAATGTCAAACTGTAATGTTTTCACACATTTTAAATATGAAATATGAGCTGACTTTCATAAACATATGGTATTATAGCAGCTTGTACTTAAAGTAACTAGAAATTTTCTGATGCATTCTAATGATTATTTCTTCAAATTATTAATAGTATCCACAAACTGTCATAGAAATTAAAAATTTCTAACTGAAGAATGTATTTATACTATCTCATACATATTTCTTATTTTCATGAATAAACATAATATTCAAATTTGCAATAATTAAAACGAATTTAAATGTCAAACTTTTTCATATCCAGCATTTCAGAAACAAAGAAACTCTAATTTGCAGAACATACATGCATATCCAGAGCTGTAACCCTCTGCCAGCCAGGATGCTATTGGCAAGGTCAAATCTGTTACAAATAAACATATGTATCTGACACACTGAAGATATGTATTGAACGATGTCATTTAGACTTCTTCTCCTTGGAAATCCCTACTTTGTTTCTTTGTTTTGCCTTCCCTGGTGATTTGCAGGATGCGTTGCATCTTTTTCTCCATGGGCACCAAGAACACATCAGTTCAATGGGTCCCATGTTCACCACAAGTAGAGAAGAGCTCTGCAGCTGACTGTCCAGGTGGTGGGGGTTTTCCAAGGGAGTGCTCAGTAAGTTGGGGACATGTGTTGAGCTCTGGATGGACTTCTCATGCAATGTGCATGATACAAACATATGGTGTACCACTGAGGAGTCCCCAGGAGAGTATTCACCAATGGTTACTGGCTCCAGTGGGCTCTGAACTCTCAGAGGGTTAAGAGGAGTAATGTCTTCAAGCAGATTGTTGGCAATATCAGAAGCTTTGGTGAGAAATTTGCTCCTCAAAGTGTGTTCCATACCAGGATCATCAACATACTTTAGAGTATTTTAGAAATGCAGGATCTCAGTCCTCACCCAACTGCATTTTAACAAGAGCCCCTCATAATTGCATGCACATTCAAGTTTGACAAGCGCTGCTTTAGGTTATTGTGTGGAACAGAATAAGTTGGCAATTGATATTTGCAGAGTGATTTTGGCTGAATTACAAGACGAAAATGCAGAGAACCAAAAGGTTATTGCGATGTTTTCTTTTGTTTGAAAGGACTTTCACCATGATTCATCCTTGCACACACATGCATAAGTTTATGTATTTTAAAATGAAAAACAAAATACAAATGACTTGCAAAATATATATATATGCATATCTCAGACCCTTAAAGTAATTCCAAGAATTGTTTTAAATCCCTGTTTCATTTGCACATTTGCACACTGGCAAAATTTTCCAATTCTATAAAACCTCCATCTTTCCAGCATTTCCTTTCTTACTTCCTCCCAGTTCCAAACTGGCCTTAGAAATGAATATTCCAGTAATTGAGACATCAAGTATTTGTAACTTCAGGCTGTTCCGGGACTCTCTCAGTACTTCAAAGGTCAATCAGAGTTAAGGGAAATTGTTAAACTTTCTTTTGCAAAAGTCAGCACAAAATCTTCTTTTTGCTGTTTTTTCTTTCTCCCTGGTATCTGAATATGTTTATATGTTTATTATGTATCACTGGGATGTTTCCAAAATGAATTATAAATTATGGTACTTAGTTAATTCTGTTAACTCTTTGCTCCACAAGGACTAACTGAATGGATATTTGCTGTAGGTATGATAGTTATCCAGGATGCTTATTAGGTAGATATTTGTTACAGAAACAAAGAAACCCCAAATCTTAGTGGCATATCAAGGGGACTTTTTATTTCTCAAGCAGAGAACATATCTGTCATAGATCAACAGTAATGTCTACCACTGTAGTAATTTAAGGATTCAAGCTGATGGAGATTCTTTGTTCCTGTGTACCATAGCAGGGGAGTGGACTGAGGTGGATCATTAAATAGTTCTTAAAACTCATACCTGTCATGTATATCACTTCTCTCACATTTTATTGTCCAAAACAAGTCATAAGGCTGTGTTTAACTTAAAAGGAATTGAGGAAGTACAATTCTGCCACATGTCCAAAAGCAGTAGAGCCATGTGTGACTAACACTAATGTCCAAGGAGAAGTTAGATAACACAAGAACCAACCTGCTTTCCATGACCTTAGAAACTAGGTGCAGAATAAGAAATACATGTAAACATTATGTAGGTCGTGTTGAGTATCACATAAAAGGTATTCCAAGACTCAAGAATGTGGTGCTGAGAAAAGCAATTTAAGAAGTTCAGAAATAGAAAAAACGTGTGAACAGTGAGACTTGAAGTACTAGATGAACAAGCTGAAATTATCTCTAAATAATTAGATTCAGATAGTGAAATGGAAGGAAAGACAATGTTTTTGAGTGTAATCAAATTGGATGAATCAGTGGTGGGGAGCAAGACTGCCAGGAAATGGATATGAATAGACCTAAAAGGACATTAAAAATATTTGTTCCAAAGGGAACAAAGGGTTCCTTATACCTGACATGATGTCAATCTGGATAGGCACAATAAGAACAGGCTATGAAGAGCCTTCAATGCCAGCTACCATGTTTGCACATGACCTTTTGTATGGCCTCCTCTGGACTTGCTCACCTTTGACCTCCTCTGGCTTTCTGAAGAGGGATCATAGCACTGCAATATATGGATGATGGACCACTCTGTTATAGTCTGACCAGAAATAGAGACCCAGGGAATGTGGGACTTCATCAGACAGCAGAGGTACATGGGCATTTGCACAGCTCTTCATGGAGTGTAGGTGCATTAATGGAATTAAGAAGAAAGAAAATATCACGAAGTTAGTCTAGCCCTGAACAATTTGGGGTGATCAGAAACAATGCAAAAACCAAACCAATCAAAACCTCTTGAGTTGAAAAGTGGCGCACAATCAGCAACAATTCAAAGCTGCAGGAAAAGCCTTCTTGCATCCAACGAAAGGGTAGAATGGAAGTGTTGTGGAAAGCAGAGCTCTGGATTGCAGGAGTCTCCTACTCTAGTGGCAAGGAAACCATATTACCTGTTTGATTTTGAAACAGCCATATTTTATCATTCTGGATTTAAGATTCCTCCTTTGTAAAAATAAATACACTGGACTTGTCATTCTCAGGGCTATATATTTAAATATTTTTCCTTTTGGTTATTCAATAAGCAAACACTAAGAATGAAATGCATGGCATTAAATAAATACAGATATACTAAAAGATAGTCTTTGTGATTGAGAAACTTATTCAGCAGGAAAGAAAATACATTAAAAAGATCACTAGCTTTATAATCTAACCAATTTTGGTGCCAAAGCCTTATCCATTCTCTTGAAGAGCAACCTGATGGCCTTTTAAAGGTTATGTTCTATCTTACTTTTATGACTTGAGTGAATTACTAAAGGCAAACCACCTGTCTCGTGTACAGTTGGATAGGAGTAGCTTCTAATTAGCAGTCCTATGTAAAGACATCGTAAAATAACTGCACATTTGAATGATGTTCAGTTTAATCTTTTGCTGGGTTATGTTTGTCAACTTTATTGGCAGATCTATCTGATGACTTTGTCTTAAGCTCTTTCAGTTTTATTTCCATGTATCTCTTCCACTTTTGTTAAATTTTGGTTAGTGTTTCATACTCCATTGTTTTCTGTGAGAATATGACACCAAAGTCCATTTTAGAGGCAAAGGAATACTCAGATAAGATACAGAACAGGGGCGGTTTCCTGTGGTGTTTAAAAATAAATCCAGTGATCTTTCATGCACCCTGATGCTTTGATAAACACATTCAGAGAAAGAATTTTACCAAGTTATGGATTAAAACGTATCCAGAATAGACCAAAAAATTCCCTAGTGAAATGTACTGAGCCTAGATGTTCTATCAGTTCTTGCTATTTCTATCTTTGATCATTTATTATCTCAGCAAAAAACTGAAGTATCCTTGAGTGAAGTTTAAAAGCTATGGAGTTCCTTCTATTTGGCGTGCTCGGTACGCACAGACAGAATAACTTTGATATGGATTGTACTGTATTTTAAGTAGATCATTTGATCAATCATATTTTTATAGCAAGAATTCTGGACTTTTAGGAAATGAAAATTTTTCTGCTGACTATTTATAATTATCTGAGAAATTAGCTAAGGATATTTTTAAAAATAATATTTTCACCATAAACTTTACTTCACTGTGATCTATGATCACTCTTCTCTGGGATCTTTAATCCATCTTCTTGTGACATTTTATAAACACATGTATAAATTTAGACCAGTTTGCAGAATTGGTTTTGTTCATTGCAGTCAGGACTTCTAAGAAACTCAGATATATGAGCCCAACATTCTTGGGGCCATTTGGAGGAACCTAAATGAAAGCATCAAAAGAATTTGAGTCATGTCTGCCTAACCCTACTCAGAAGTGGCAGACTGTGGGTCACAAGGTGACCCTCTAGCTTCTTCATCAACTTCCCACCTTGTGGGGAAGGACTTCTGAATGGAAGCTCACCTTTCTGTCCCCTCCTCTGATCAGTTTCTACTTATTTCTTTTTTATACTTCAAAGAGTTGACATCAAGCCAGATGAAGTAGGAATCAGGAATGCTCATGCTTTATTTTTTTCAATATTCTTTTGTGCATTGTAATGATATATCATGGTGGGATTCTTTGTTACATATTAATACATGTGCATGATATGACACTACAAAGTACTCCTACATTAGTACATAAGCCTCCTTCCTAACTGTTCTCTTCCTTCCAACTTGCTTCTTTCATCCTCACACTCCTTCCTCCACTGCCCTCCCTGCTTGCTTGGGGGAATCTTTACCTTCCTGAGAGGCTTTTCCTGTTACCTCTATACTTGATTCTGTTTCTTATGAGCATCACGTCCATGATCTCTCTCCCTCACACTGGACCAGAGGTTACCGGAGGTCAGAGATGCTATCTTTGAATCTTTAGCATCTAGTACAAAATATCTGCTAGACCCTAACAGCCCATAAATAAATATGTTTTGGATAAATTAATAAATAATCAAACGAAAGTAGAAATAAATTAGTCATCAAATAAAATTCTAAATCAAGGACCTTTAATTTCTTTCTGTCTTCTTCTTGTCCAGGTACCCAATAAATTAAGATTCAACTCCATATCATGACTGTAGAGCAAAAGTATGGTATTATGAAGTAAGCTCTGTGGTTCAACTCAGCTACTTCATACAATAATACTCAACAGTGCATTTAGGGCTAGGGTTGAGCTCAGTGGTAGAGAGCTTGCCTAGTATGCTTGAGGTCCTGGTTTTAACCCTAGCACTGAAAAAGAGAATGAAAAGTTTCTTATATCATTTGGTGATATGAGAAGTCCTACAATAGACATTGAATGGAAACATTCAAATGTGCAGAAAGAGAGTAATAAAGCTCCATACTCTGTTGTCAAACCATAAATCACTTCTTAAAATAGAAAACAGGCCCCATAAATTTCCTTTTCCTTTTCTGCCTCAAAATGGTAAGATTTTCATTGTTTATTCTCTTTTTTGAACATGAAATTTTGACCGACTAGGTAACACTGAAATTGATTGCCCCGATAATTAATAAAACTTTCCTTTGAAGATCACTCAGGAGAAATTTTTCCTCCTAGAAACAGAAGAAAAAACTCTTCTTCTATTGGTTTTAAGTTATAAACTTGGCTCCAACTCAACCATTGGCAGATCTCTCTAATACGCAAGTGCATTTATAGGGTATAAAGTAACAGTTGTGCTGCTGCCCTTGAGGATATAAGCAAATCTTAATTATGTGCATGCGCTTCCGTGTGAAAAAAAGGCACCAGCTGTTCATGATATGGCCATTGCAAACATAGAAAGCACTCTGAACTTTTACTTATGTATATACTCAAATAATACTCAGAATCCTTCAGAGAAAAGAATTCATGTAGAGTACGACTTGTATTCAAAATGAACCTTTTCCGGGTCTTTTCAATTTCTTTTGCATAGTGAATTAGAGAGAGGTTTAAAGTTTAGCTCCCTTCAGCACATTATAATTATCCTTCTTGGATTGTATGTATTGAAGTTTGATTGACTTAATGCCCAGAATGTGGGCATCTACATTAAAATAACTATATTCTATTACTTAAAAGCTATACCAAAATCACAGTGAAAACGTAAAAATAATTCGAAGGACACATGCCCCTATGTGTTAATGAATATTTAAGTCTTAGTGATCTCTCTTGAAATTACTAGTCTGAACCTAATAACTGACTCAAATGATATTTCTATGGAAAAAAAAAGATTTTTTGTAGAAAAACATCATGATCTGTTCATTTGAACTAATGAGAATCAGAAAGATATCCTGCATGAGATCAAGTTCTCATTCATATTGAGGACAACCACCTAGGTCTCCAGAAATAAGTGACATAAATTACACATTCAAATAGTCCACTACTCTGTGATGCCAATTAAACAAGATACCAACTCTCCAGTGGAATATTCCTACCCTGCTATTTGAACAATAGGCTGGAATACTTTCATGTATCAGTTCAGAAAATACAACTGCAAAATCATTTTTAAACAGACTGAGTCATATTTAGTGATGGAGGATGATGGATAACAAGAGCAGATTGATTCTACTTGCACTTCTAAGTCACCCACTGCATCAGCTGGTCCATCACTGCATACCTCTTACCTACCAGGACCACAGGCGAATGAAGAATGGGCCTTCTGGCAATTCCCATCTCACCACTAACATATGCCTACTTCCCTGCACACTGCAGAGAATCACTGGGAAGCTGTGCTCTGGGAATGCTAATAGAAGTGTCTAAACCAAAAAAGAAAAAGTGTGTACTTGTTGATATAAGCAAAATGATTTGTAATTCTTCACCAAAGGAAGAGGAGACGTAGATATTTCTTGAATATGAAAATGAATGGCCTCTATAATAAGTGAATGATGATGAACAATGTGGGGTGGAAGAGTGGCAAGAATGGAGGAAGGATAGAGAGCAAAGAGGGAA
>JAJEJO010000093.1:841949-897996 GCA_020662805.1 Glaucomys volans | reverse complement strand
TATCATATTTATTGCTTTAGAAAGAATGTATGTGCCAGTGACTATGAAAGACTCCCACCTAGAATGCTGCCAGGAACTGCATCAAATATGAAACATAATTGTTTTGTTTTTTTGTCTTAGAACCTTAATGATAATTACTATGGCCACCAGACTTTCATCATTCCTGAACTGCTAAAATATTCTTGAAAGAATCCTCGCTTTATCTATTATTGCCCATATCCATGAACTGAGCCTAAATGAGAAGCTAAGCATTTTCTTTTAAAATGTTATTATTATTATTATTATTATTATTATTATTATTATTATTTGGTACCAAGAATTGAACTCAGAGGCACTTAACCACTGAGCCATACCCCCAGACCTTTTTATATTTTCTTTAGAGGAAGTGTCTTGATAAGTTGCTTATGGCCTCGCTAGGTTGCTGAAGCTAGCTTGAAACTTGAATCTCCTGCCTCAGCCTCTCAAGCCACTGGGATTACAGGCATGCACCACTGTGCCCAGATGAGAAGCTAAGCATTTTCTACCCTTGTTTTCTGCCTGCTTCAGGTGCTCCACGTATGTCCCAATCAAGCATTTTGTCTTTTTGTAAAAATATTCTGTTTGCTAAAATATTTTCCCTCTATGTGCCTACTGTTTGATTCGCCTTCCCTCTTCTCACATTGTCCAGGTCCTAAATGATTTTAAAGATGAAGTTCAAATACAACCCACTCTGTGAAGTCTTCCTCAGACATCCCCAGCAAGAACTAATCCACATTATGGGTATAGAAGGAGGGGGAATGAGGAAGGAGATGGGAAAGGTGGCAGATGTGTGGTATTGTTTGTACTTATACCACTTAACCCATGCCCCAAATCTATACTGTGAAAGCACAACTACCAACTCAGATACCACAGTGATCGACCACATTCTCCCAATTTTTTGACTTCTTGCTTTTGTCCTCAAATTTATAGAAGCAATGTAATTACCATGGAAAGTTTTGATGGTCTGAGTGGTTGATATTATTATTTGAAGTTGGATTATTTTGAATTGAATCCAGTGAGAGTCAAATTCAATTGTAGTTATAAACTCAGATTTCTTTCTGCCACTAGCCCAAGTTAGGCTGTTTCGTATCCCTTGCTGTTACTATTGTTGCCATTCTCATTTTTATGGCCTGAAAGTTTTTCTTTCCAATATAGGGTTTGAAAATTCAGAAACATTTGTGTTTGGGCCTCCTTCATCTTTAGAGTTTCATGAGCTTGGACAGAACCACAGAGTGTCTTTACAGATACATTCTGTTGGAGATATGCCCTCAGGCACACTATTTTTGGATGACTTTATGAGTGGAGAAGTAGGTAATAGCCTGAGGAAGTCCTCAGTTTTTTATACTTTCCCAGCTCTTGCCCACAAATAGAACTTTGTTATGGCTTTTCCCTATGTCTATTTCTCTAGAAGAAATAGGTAAGTACATTTAATTGTTTAATATTGGAAGACAGCAGAAGAATGAAAATATTCAAGTGTTAGTTTTAAAACTTAACCTGCTTTTGTGAATAAAGCTACAACCATCACTGGGAAGGGATTCAATGCTTACCAACTGAAGTGAAAATAGAGTTTTAAAAGAGCCTGAAAGATAGTCCTGGAATGGATTATTCAAATACTTACAATCATTTATAAATTTCATGCCTGCCTGTCAGTGACTCTAGAGGGAAAAGTTCGCAAATCATCAATTATTGTCATGAAGTGTTGTGTTTATTAATGGTTACACTTTAAAGCTCATGTTTAATAATGCCCTCAAATTTCAGTTGCATAAAACAATATTGTCAAGCATAAAGATCCAATTTAGGAAGAATTAGAAGCCTTCTGACCACTTCAACCATCATTCTACCAAGAAGTCACATTTCATGGAATTGAAAATAAACTTCTTGTGAAAGATAATTCAATTCGATATTCGAAAGTTCAACCTCATACTGTAAGAATTAACACCAACTTTATTTTAAAAATGTGACTACTGGTTGCTTTGGAATAGACATATGCAGTGTACCAAGGTTTATTTCTTAGAAATTCACAATACTTAGAAGAGGTGGTAACCCTGAGAAGGTCATATCCACAAATCACTCACAGGTTTCTAGTTCTGCTCTCAAATTCTTATTCTCAGTTCCAGACAGGTGACTTCCTTTCTCAGCTTGGGATAACGTAGAGATGCAAAAGACTTAGCCTAATTGGAACAGGAAATGATAATGGTAATGAATTAGTCTGGGTTTAGTAAATAAAATAAAAAAGTACCCCTAGCATTTTTAAAAAATGAATTTAACATGGGAAATTGGGTACATACTATTTAGAAGAACAAGAAAAACAAACAGAAGTGGGTGGTGTTGGAAGAATCTAAAGAAGCAAAAAGGAAGAAAGAAAGACATTTGTGTGCAAAGAGGTTCCAACCAGGAGTCTAGGGCCCTTTCCCTTGTACCCATGGCGTGCTCCTGGAGACCCTGCCACAGTCCTGGGTGGTTGAAGGGATGTCCTGCCCATCAAAGCTGGAACCCTACAAAGTGTATCCTTTACTCAGGTTCCTGTAGTCAAGAGTCTTGCCACTCCCAATCCAACACTATGGTATTGAAGTTACAAACAGAAGGTTTTGCTCCCCTCTCCACCCCAACTTCTCCCTCCAGTGCCTCCTATTGGTAAGCCGTAACAGAAATCCAGTGGTCATGGAAGGCTGGTCAATAAAATTCATAGACTTTATTTAAAAAATATATACATTAAAGTCCAAAATGAGAGTGAGCCTTGACTATATCCAGAGACATATCCAGCAGAGGGGATAATATGCAGTTTTACTCACCATTAGTTGCTTTTCTAGATTTAGAAGTGGCTACCTGCTCATCCACCCTCACCCTTTCAACTGGCCTTTTCCGTTTCTTGCAGCACACAGGAATGGGTTAATGGACAATCTGACTCTTCACGCTGACATAGTCTCCTTTTTTCTACTCTTCTAAATTTTCTGTTCATCTTTCTCTAGTTTACACTAAGTATTTCACCACATATATTCATACCCTTAAACAAGATGCTTCTTGATTTTTTATAATCACATAATGGAATTATATTCTATCTTATCTTAGAAATTAGAACTTTTGTTTTCAATGCTCCTGATACTATTAAATTTAGTGTTGCCTATAGCGATGTTGAATTCATTTTTATGTTGTATGTTAATATTTCTTATTAACTATATCAAATAAAAACTTTATGCTTTTATTCTTTCAACTCCTGATCTACTTTTAAAATTTGAATGTATTTTAATATTTAAACAGTGCTAGCATAGAATCTTTGTCCTCATCGACTAGTGCAAATCTCTAGTTGTGGGTATATCCTTAGGGATAACAACTGCGTAACAGGAAATGATGCATATCTTCAACTTTGTTAATAAGAGAAAACTAATTTTCTAAGCAGATGAACAATCTGCTTCACAGTTTCATTAGCACTTAAATTTTTCACTTTTTAATAATTTCCCCCTGTGGCTTGGGCTTCTGTTGTCTTAGCAGCTGTAAAACTATCGTTAGTATATCAATCATAGAAGGTTTTTATAACCCAATGCTTTAGCTAAAATAGCCTCCTGAAAATCCTTACTGTCACTTGACATTATTTTGTGAACTCGAATATATGTCCTTCTGAGAGTGCTTTGGTATTCTGATCTGGTGCACTAATAGAAAAGGAAATTTGTAATGTATCTCAAAAAGAGACTTACTAAATTTTATAAATTACTGAGACACAAGTATTATCATTTGCTAAAGATCTTATGAGGCTGGATTTTTCACAAAGAAATTCTTACTTTAAAGGATGATGAAATTGTGATGTTTAATGTATTTTCAAGGGTTGCTTTCAGTTCTCTTGTTCAGTTATTTGACCAAACATTTAAATTGTCAAGTTTACTCAATTTAAAAAATGGATTAAAGGATTCACAGATGCACCATCAGCTCTTCAGGTCACCAAGAAAACCTTTATTTGCTAATAAATTAATGTCATTCTGAGTTATTGAAAAATTCATAAACTGTACCAAAAAGTCCTTTGCAATTTGTGAGCTGACAGATATAATTACTAATTATGCATCAGAGTACATTGAAATAAAATATAAATTTAGTAAGCATTTTGGCTTTCCAAAGTATTTTTGCTTCTTAAGATTAAAATATCAAAAATACATATATGTTCATGCAACATTCATGCAAGTAATTGGAGAGTGAATTAGTAATTCTTGTTAGAGAAAATAATTTATGCATTTCTAAATTGACAATGCAGTTTATATGCTGAATAATGGAGATAGATATGGACCTGAATATATGTGGATACTCTTCCTTGAATTTGTGCTACTATTTTCAGAAATGAGTAGAAAAAAATGAAGACAAATTCTGTGGATTTACTTTACTTTCTTTTCTCCCAAGTGAAAAAATTTTTTTCAAGTAAATAAAGTATATGAATGTAAAACCTTCCTGATTTTAGTTTAATTCCTATTTCAAAATCTTTTTAAGTCTAGTGCAGAATTAAAGAGTTTTTGCCACACAATGAGATGATAGACTTGTCATTAACTTTCATTACATCAAGATTATGGTGGGAATAAGCCCTTTTGTTAATAATATGCTTTGATATAATTGTAATGGAAGGCAGACTTGCAACATTTATCAACATGTCAAATTTACACATTTAACTCCACCATCTCCTTTCCAAATTGAAGCCATGAATAGAAGAAAGGAAGATGCAAAGTACAGAACTTTCTGAAGATGATTCTTCAAGGAGTTTTTCCAGGAAGAGTTGTATAGGAGTTGGCTTCAATCAGAGGCACAATGAGTCAAAGGGAGAAGACATTATTAGGAGTGTTTGTCTTGAATCTGATTCTGCAGAGCAGAAACGGGCCAGGCAGAAGAGATTGGAGATGGGGATAGAGGGAAAGTAATTTCAGGAGCAAAGCCATTAAGTACATGAAAGGGATTGGGGTTTTATGGGAAGAGAGATCCTCTGTCCACCATATATATGGAGCATAAAGAGGCAGTATGGAAGCAAGAAACATAAATTATTGTCAGAGGAAGATGAGTAGTGTGCATCTATGTATATCACAATAACTCAATCTATGTATTTCAGCTATCAGCTATGATAACCAGCTGGAAATGAGAGGAGATACTGAGATAGAAAAATGATTGGAAAGTGTGAAATAATGAGCTATTTAGATGGGAGAAAGGAAACAATTCTGTAGGTTTTCCAGACATTGCCAAATGGCCAGGTGATGTCAGGTCATGTGGTTAAAGTGGAACCTCTCCAAACAGTAGTCTGATTAGCTCCAGAAATACTGGCTACTTAGGTGTAAGTGTACAGGATGTGTCTTTAGATTTAAATAGAGTTCACTTTTTTTCTGATAAATAATAGAGGCAAAGGGGTAAAGACAACTTGAGAGAAGGAGACGTGGGGCTGTTCCATGAAATATAATCTAGGAAGGAAAGAGGAGTGCAAGGGTATGAGATGGTGATGATTGGTTAAAAACAAAAAGGAAAAAAAAAAAAGGTAGTGTCAAAGCATAGAAGAGTAGGAGAATCCCATGGGTGGGACAATCACTGCTATAAGGATTTCAGTATATGAGCTCAGAAATTAAAACTGTTTTTTATTGATGTCAATGAAACCAGAAATATATAGCAAATTATGTGGAGATGGGGGACAAAACCAATGCATTGGGAACTTTTAAATAAATTCATCCTTGGTAGAGATACAGAGGTTGAAATGGACTTAGTAGTATAAAGTGATCGGTGAAAGTAACTGTTTTCAAAAAAAAAATTAATCCATGTGGTTTCCTAGAAAAGGAAATGAGTGTTCTATTCAGGCAAATTTGAGAATAAAAAGAATCTGGTGTTGAATGTCAGTGTGTTATCGTCTGTGGAAAGTCAGCTGACCTAGCTGAAAACCTTCAGCATCACAAGCAGCACTGTGCATATTTCTGTTCTCCTTAGCAATCTCTGGAAGTGAGGCCAACCACCCATCATGGTTCATTATCTGAACTTGGCATAACTTGTCAAAACTTAAGACTTCTGTGGAAATCTTAATGGCACTTCAATCCTGGCTCAGAGCATGAACAAGATGGGAAATGTCCCCTTGTCATTTGTTCATACAAATCCAAACCAAATAAGGGCCAGCATGGGACAGCCTAGATGTGTTAAGTTTCAAAAGCTAGGCCACAACATGCACAGGTAATGCCATTTCAGCATTTCCTCCATTCCTCAGAAGTAGGAATACTTGTGAACCCATATTGACTTCTACTTAGCAAACAATTCAGGACCTTCCCAAATAGCCCTTTTGCTCTCTAATTAAGAAAGGATTGTGGATTTAACTCATGGAATTAGGTTTTAGAATGTACAGATAATTTAAAAAGTATCAAGATTAGAAAGTCCTGGCTTTCAATGTGGAGCTATTTATTTTAAAGTAAAGACATTGAAATTCACTTATATTGTCTGTCCTAAAGTCCTATGAAATCCTATCTAACAATTTACCTTTCCTATAATGTTGATACTCACCCCATCTCCCAAACATCTATTTATTACACTGTTGTTTGATTTATTTTCCTTAATATCTTAGTTTACTATCAGTATTCCCTACCCCTTCCAACGTTTAAAAACTTTCAATGCTTCTTTTTGCTATATAGGATAATAAAAACATTCACCATTATATTCAAAGTGTATTCATTAGTTTAATATTTTTAAAACACAACAGGACAAAATGGTTCAAGGAAATGCAATGGTGAACAAGACTGACAGTCTTTTTGTGTACAGGCTTATTTTCTACTGGAGAATTGGAAACAAACAGGCAGAGGTCATTCTATTAGTATTAAAGACCTCTTAGCCATTAGCACAGGGTGATACACACATTCAATTCCATATTTATCTGAAATCATAGCACAGAACCACTAAGTTTATACTTTCCAGTATTGATTGTATTCAAATGTTTGCAAAATTTTACTTCTGTTATTCTGCAAAGTCAAACACAAATGTACACATAATACAGAAAAGGTAAAGGGGAATGGGGTTATAGTTCAGTGGTAAATCACTTGCCTAGCATGTGTGAGGTACTGGGTTCAACTCTCAGCACCACATATAAATACATAAATAAATAAATAAATAAATAAATAAATAAAGGTCCATCTACAGCCAAAAAAAATTTAATATAGCAGATGGCTTATTTTTGTAGTTAAAATTAGAATAATTAAGTACACAATACTATTTTTAAATAGTTTTCATTTTCTTATTGATTTTCATAATCTTATACATACTGTTTATTTTTCTTGCTTTGTTTTGTTTATTCACTGACTGTTTTAAATCCTGGGAATCCTGAAGAACCAAATGCATTTTCCATTTTAAATTAAAACCACAATGAGCTAAAGTTACTAAAACAGTTGGTGGAAACCTTGTACTAAATATAACTTTTGAAATTCATACATAATTCTGTCACTGTATTTGTTTATGACGTTTATTCAAGAGTCAAATATCCCATCAAAATTGCAACTAACTTTAGATTTATAGAGGCTTATAACTTTAGTCTACCAGAGAAATAACCAAATAAGAACTTGATATGGGTTGTTTAAAAGTGGTTCAATTTTGAAAATTCCTAAGTTGGAAAGTGAATCATAGCTTGATGCTTTGGAGAGAAAAATAAATGCACGTTGTTATTTTGTTAAGCAATTATGAAAACACAAATGTGCATGTAAGGCATAGTTTTTAATTTCCTCATCTTTTCTACATAAAAACCACTTCAAAGTTCTTTCACATAACATTACCCAAAACTGAGAGTCTTTCCAGTCTGATGTTTGAAATTATTATTTGTAACTAGAATAATGTGTAAGGACAGATTTAATCAAGTTAAAAAAAAAAAGGAAAAGCACTTTTCCATATCTTTATTTGTACATCAAATTCACAGCTGGGTGAGCCTAAATGTATATTTCCATCAGAATGAACCACCAGATGTTTCTGGAGGCTTTTACATGAAGTGTTATTAGGACAATATGAATATCCAAGTGAAGGAAAGAGCAGTCATGGAAAAGAAAGAATTGTTTGGTTTTGTAGCTTGATTTGATCTAGTTAAGATGAACTCCATCTCCACAAGTCTAAATTTAAATGGATAACAGTTTAAATCAAGTTAAAGAAAGAGGCATAGTGAACAAGTGGCCAACCCACCGAGAGTTACATTAACTAGAAGGTATACTCTGCATTCGAATTCAGTGCACAGTGTCAAGGAAAGTGATTTTAACAAGATAGAAATAGGACCATAGTTTCCTCCACTCTCTGTCTGTTTCCCTGTGCTTTGATTTCCTGTCTCTAAATATGTACCCATGGCTGGAAAGAACCTCACAGATCATCTTGCTCTAAAGTTTTATTTTGGCATTCATAAAAAGACCTCAGGAAAAGTGCAGACCTCGGGTCTGAGGTTGTATAGCATTTACCTACACATAGGTATGTTCATTTCTCTGGAAATGAAAGTGTATTTCCAAGGAGTTCTAAATACCTTAATAATTAAGAAAAATTGCAAGTCCATTGTACACTTATTTTACAAATGAGCAAAGTGAAGATTGGGTGTGAGCTTAAGCCAATCTGAAGGACTTTTTTTTTTTACCTGCCCCTTTTAAGTTCAGTGTCTAGCTTTCAAAAGGTTATCCCAAACATCATGTTACTTGATGTTTTTATATAAAAAGAATGATCAAACTTAATTTTAACACAGAAGGAAGATTACCAATGCACCTGGGAGCAGAGGATGAAATAAAGTGCTACTCAGATTTCTGAAACTGGTATCTAATAATGCATATTTTATTGGAAACCACCTTAAGACGCAAAGCTTTCTAAAGGATTTAGGCACTAAACCCATTATTGAGATAATAAAAGAAATAATTTGAAAATCCACCTCATGGGTGTTAAGGAAAAGGTTGTATTACTTTGTGCCCTGAGTTGCCCAAACCAGAAATTAGTGAGTCTTGGCATTTCTTCAGGAGCCAGTGGTGATCTCTCTCTTCTCTCTCTCTCTCTTTCATTGATTTAAAAATTTAATTGATGCATAAAAATCTTACATAATAATGAGGTACTAAGTGAGGCTTTCATATGTATATGTGTTGTGTAATGTTTAAATTGGGGTAAATGCATCTGTTTCCTTAATCACCGGTCAGTCCTATTTCCTTCCCATCTGCCACCCTCTCCTTGGATCAAGCCATCATCTCTTACCTGGATTGCAGCAACAGTATCCTTACTGCTTTCTTTTGTTTTACTTTTCACCTCTGACCATGCTTCCCTTTTGTCTTTATTCATGCACTATCAGAATCATCTTGCCAAAGGTCTGCCTTCAGAAGAGTACTCACATCCCTTAATTGCACCTCTTTTCCTGGACAGCCCATTCTCCTACATCCTCAAAGCAATACATCCTACCAAGCCTTCTGACACTTACACTCCTGAACCTGCTAAGGTCTCTCTACGTGGGCTCATCTTCCCCACCCCTTCCGATGACTAAGACTTAGCTCAAACATTTTGTAATCTCAGAATCTTTCTGGACACCATTCCCCATCCCTCTGGCTATCGTTAAAGTTATCATGCTAATTATGTGTCTTATTTGATTTATGTATACTTGGAAAAATATTTTCTAACAATTTGCAAACTAGAAGTTGTATAGCATCTCTATTGGCTGGAATTTGATATACTGAAATCCTGTTGAATGCTTTTCTAAACATGTATTTGTAATGACATTATAATACAAGAGTAACTCAGTACTCTTATGTTACAAAAATTAAAAGAAAGTAATTCTGGCCTGACCACTTGGGCTCAAATCCTGGCTCTGTCACTAGCTTTGTGGCTAAATTAAATTTACTCAAACTTCCTATGCCTCAGTTCTTCATCAAACTTTTAAATAATAACCAGTATTAACAGTTAATACTTACAGTGTGCTTTCTATAAGCTGGGATCTATGCTAAATATTTTGCATGTATCATGTCTTTTTAACTTCAAAGCATACCTCCACTTTATAAGGGAGACTGAGGTAAGAGTACTTAAGTGACTTTCTTGAGGTCACCATATCATAAAATGCAAAACTAGAATTTAACTCTAGCTCAGTTAACTTCAAATGCTATACCACATATGAAACAGTATATCATTTTATGTAGAAAGATTTTATTTACAAATACTGAATCTCTTTATGCAGTAAAATTCACTTTAAATGTCCACTTTAAATGCAATTCAATATTTTTTATAAATTAAAATCAAGCAAAGGATGAACATACTCAAATTAAAGGATTAGTTCATATATCACCTCATTTTGGCAACAATTTAAAATCAAAGGTCAACAATATAAATAACATTTCAAAACAGAGAACAATAGAAAAGTAGATATCCACAGAGAATATAATGGCATCCTTAAAACTTTCCAGAGAACATTCAGAGTAATAAACTTTCATGGTTTTATTTCATAAGTTTAAACCTTAAAAATTTTGAGCTAAATGTGGGGTAGGAAAAATTATTATGCTCATTTGGCATGTGATCAGAAATTGGAGTGCTCACCTCATTCCCAAAATTCGTAAAAATGTACAGTCTAAGATTGTCTCCAACTCATGTCATGCAGATTCCCTTTCACCATTCCTAAGATAAACTCCCCTTCTTTAATAAAAGGATCTTTTAGGACTCCAAGGTCTTTTTTCTTAATTGATGAAGGAATGCACCCTCTTTGGCGGTCCAGTCTCTTGAATTTGCATAGGCCAGGCCCATTCCTGCAAATCACCTCCTCCCCTTGGGTCCCCAACTCAAATTCCACTGTCCTCTCCCCAGAGCCTCAAGAATTCATTCCTTAAGCTGCATGCGTGAAGCTTTGGAAAGCGAAATGGGTAGAACAGTTTCCAACGTGGCACATTAATATTTTCAAGTTCAACCTGGCTCATGTTTATAACTCCAGCCTGGCATCTGGCATTTGTTACGAGGGTAACACAGTTTTAAAAACGCCTGCCAGCCCCCTGGCAAGCCGAGTCATCCCCACTTAATGAGAAGTATAGCTGCTAGCTTCTCTAAAAGCTAACCAGATGCCACATGTTGTCGTACATCTACCACCAGAATATTAACAGTGTTGACAGTTCCGTGCTCTGCACTTAGAGCCAGATGACAAAATAATGTTGTGATAGCATCAAGTTGAATGACCATGCCTCAGCCAGAACATCTGTTTATGTGGGTCCCCTGACCTTTTGAATAACAATTTTTGAGTAACTATTTTTTTTTTTTGCTCTGTGTGTATATCCAGTATCTGAGGTTTTATGAAATGCATAGTATCCTATTACAATATGCTATGGAGAGCTGAAACTCAGGGCACACATTTGGACTCTAAAGCAAATTTATACTTGCTTAAATGTTAAAGGCATGGAATGGAATATACGTGAATGAAATCTATGCATATTTTCCTCTTGACACTATTTCTTTCTGTGCTTTCAGTTATTAGGTACAGAAAAACATATTCAGAAAACCAGCCTCGGGTGGCAGAAAAGGTCTATGCATGCAGGCCATTTCTTCCCACTAGTGGGATCTCAATGCACTGGGTTCCTGCATGTTTTATATGAATTCCAATTTTACCAAGATGTTTGTAAACATGGGAATTATATTATCTTCATATATCTAAAAACTCCCTCGAGACCTGTGGCAGCTGCAGCTTTCCCTAAGAAGCAACATACATCTTTCAGATTCCAAGCCTGTTCTTTCCTATCTTGCTCTATGTATATATGTGTATCTTCTAACTGGCTATTCCTGAGTTGTATCCTTTTTTTCTTTTTGCATCAGGGATTGAACCCAGGTGAGCGACATCCCCAGCCTTTTTATTTTTTATTTTGAGACAGGATCTCACCAAATTGCTGAGGGCCTTACTCAGTTGCCCTGAGCTGTATCCTTTTATGAGAAACAAGTAATCTAGTAAGTAAACTCTTTTCCTTAGTTCTGTGATACGTTCTAACAAATTATCAAAAGTGATGAGGGGGATCAACAGCACCTCCAACTTACAGCCCAAAGCACAGATGATAACCTGAATTTGCAATTGGCTTCTGAAGTGGGTATGACATCACAGAACTGAATCCTTAATTGATAGGATCTAACACTAACTCCAGGTAGATAGTGTGAGAATTGAGGTAGATGTTAGGATCCCTAGTTGGTGTCGGCAGAAAAGTGGAGAATTACTTGGTTTGTGTGGGGTGGCACATATCTGGTACCAAAAGTGAAGCACCCAGAGTAGTATAGAGTCAAGAGGAAATGAATTTACCTTTCAACTGGGATGTATTAATTTTGTAGAAGTCTTATAAATATCCTTAGCCAAATTGTGTAAGAGTCAAGAAATTTAAGATTAAGCAAATTTACATTCTTAAGAACTCAGAAAATATCTTTGGAAATGAATGTATCATCTTCCAGTTTCAGTATCTACTCAACAAAACAATTAATCTTATTTTATTCTATT
Organism: Glaucomys volans; assembly: GCA_020662805.1. Taxonomy (NCBI): domain Eukaryota; kingdom Metazoa; phylum Chordata; class Mammalia; order Rodentia; family Sciuridae; genus Glaucomys; species Glaucomys volans. The sequence goes on along the minus strand of JAJEJO010000093.1, from coordinate 885,551 downwards.
CTAAGTATGGTAGACTGATGAGATCATAGTCTAATACAGAAATGGCATAAATGAGTCATGTTTTCATGTGAAAATTCATGTAATTTTTTTCTGTTGCTGGTGTTAATATTCCATGGGCCCTTGTTTGAACTCCTTTGCTGCCTGAGGCCTATTGAATAAATTTTTGCTCCTTTTCACTGTAAGATGTGAATTCTCATTTGTTGCTCACATTCTCACTCTTTGGCAGAAACAACCATTCCTCCAGGAAGATTGCCTAGCCTGATGGTCCTGGTGCTGATAACTAACTGGTACATAGGATCCATCTTTCTCCTTCCTCACTACGGCATGAGCTGTACTCTATGATAGTTACCTATATTTAGTTTGCCATTTTGTCAATTACCTATAGTTTTTTGTGTCATGTGCATAAATGTTGACCTCATCCTCCCTAAAATATTGTAAAGGAACAACATCACATATTGCTTTTGCTTCTCCATCAAGAGAGACCCCAGGGAATATTATGGATCTTGACACTAAATAAATCATGGTTAAATTAGTTCCTCTTACTGTTCACAGACCATTTGTGGTTCCTTTAAGCACAGATGGGTTTCTCTTTCCTCAAAGAAAGAGGGAGAGAGGAAAGAAAGAGGAGGAAAGATAAGGAGGTAATCAGAAGGGAGAGAGTAAGGAATGATTACACACCAAGCCACTAGTCTTATTTGTTATATATTAGAACATCTCAACAAATCTCATTACAGTATTCCCTCTAATCTGCAGAGGTTGCATTCCAAGAACTCCAGTGGATTCCTACAACTTTATGACTCATCCTGGAACCCTGAATATATCTTTTTTTTCTTATACAAATATTAACTATGATAAGGTTTATTTTATAAAGGGAACATAGTAAGGGATTAACAGCAATGACCAATAATAGAACAATTATTAGAATATACTGTAGTAAAATTTATCTGGATGTGTTCTCGTTCACTGTCTCTCAAAATTTCTTACTTATCAAACTCACCTTTCTTCTTATGATGATGGGAGATAACACATCTTTGAAGAGATAAAGTGAGGCAAATAACACAGTCATTGTAACATAGCATTAAGCTATGATTTACTTGAACAGAATCAATAAAATAGTATGACAGTTGATCTGATAACAGACATTGCTGCTATGTTACTAATAGGTGGGTAGCACATACAGAATGGATACACTGAACGATGAGTATTCCTGGCAGGACTAATCAGGGTGGTGCAGGATTTCATCATGCTGTTCAGAGAGGTACTCTATTTAAAACTTATAAATTATTAGTTTTATTTAGCATTTATTATTTTTAGACTACAGATGATGTTGGGCAACAGAAACTGCAGATAAGTGAAACCGCAGAAAGCAAAATTCAGGTGAGGCGATTGATTATTTATAATTTAGAGATGAGGTAACTGAGTTTCCCACAGGGTGGGGTAACCCGCTGAGCCAGAATTTGATTTCAAAGGCCATATGCTTTATCAAGTAGGCCCTAGTCTTTCCTGAAAATCATAAAACAAGAAATTAACTTAATATTGCTTTGTGTTTCATATTGGTGGGGGAAGTTCATTCGAAAATAGAATAATTTTGGTATATGAAAAATAAATTGAGAAAATTCTTCCTTTTAGATCTCTGCTTGTGTTCCTCTCCAGCTCTTTTTCAATCTTTAGTCCTTGTGCTTTCTCTGTTTAATAATGCTCTGTCTCAGGATCAATGTCTATAATTTTTTTCTGTTGCCAATGTTAGTATTTCATGCACCAATATGTTTGAACTCCATCAAGACCTTTGCTGCCTGAGACTGCAGAGTACATTTTCATTCCTTTTCACTATAAGACTTAAATTCTCCTTATTCCTTGCCCACATCCCTCTCTGTATGCCATCTTCCCCCTGCTTGGATACCAACAATGGAAATCACAAGAAAGCATTTTCTTACGCATCCACCAGGATCATTTACAAAATTCTTAATCCATAACATCTTTGAGTTTATTGACAATATTCTTTCCTTCACACACAGAAATGGATTTTAGTAATAGTAACTTGTTTGGGATCTAGTCATAAAGACCAGACTTCATATACTCAAGAAATATCCATTGAGTCCTATTATATCTTAGGTGGAGTTCTACATGCTGTAGATTAAACAGCAAAAGAAATCGAGAGGCTCTCCTCTAGGAAAAAAAAATAAACAAAATATCTTTTAAATATTGTGTTAAATAATAACAATGGCATCTCTCATATTTTATCTAATATCACTGCTCTATTCAGGAGCCTAGGGAATTACTATGTTTATGCCTGCAATTAAAAATTGCCCATTACCCTTTATTCCTTTTGTAACTGCAAATGGACAACTGGCAGCAATTATGGAAAGACATATTTAACCACTGGAAAATGATCTTTCCCTTACTTTGTAAATGAAAGAACTTCATGTAGTGGCAACAATATACACTATCTAGTGTGGAGAATGTTCAGAGGGTTTCATAACTATACTAAAATTGTCCATTTCCAAGAGTTGTTCTTCTTGGGGATTTTTTCAGCTTTATTTAAGTATACTTCACAAAGAAAAATTATACGTTTCTAAGGTATACAGCATAATGTTTTGATAAGATATCCACATTGTGAAATGATTACCAGAATGAAGTTAATTGACACAACAACATCTCCTAAGTACTCTGCATTAGATCTCCAGGTCTTATCAATCTTAGAGCTGAAAGGTGTGCCAGTTGATTAACATCTCCATTGCTCCAACTCCTGATAACCATGCTTTTACTCTCTGCTTACATAAGTTTCAATTTTTTGGATTTCCTGTATAAGTGAGATAATACAATATTTGTTCCTCCATATATTGCTTATTTCATATACCACAATGACTTCCAGGTCTATCCAGATTGTTCAAATGGCAGTATTTAGACCTTTCTAAAGGTTAAGTAATATTCTATTCTTGCTCTCTCCCTCCTACCCCACTCTCTGAAAAAAAAATACACACACACACACACATATATACATATATATGTATATGCATATATACATTGGTGAACATTTAGGCTACTTGTCTATTTTGAATAATGCTGCAAAGTACATGGGATATGCCCCTTCTACATACTGATTTTATTTCCTTTTTATAAATACCCAAAAGGAGGGATGCTAAATTATCTGATAGTTCTACTTCCAAATTTTTGAGGAATCTCTATGTTGTTTTCCATCATGGCTGTAACAATTTATGTTCCCATCAACAATACGTAAGGGTACCATTTTCACCACTTCCTCATCAGTATTTGTTACCATTTGACTTTTTCTTTGAGATGGTGAACTCATTGTGGTTTTGATATGCATTTCTTTAATAATTAGTGATACTCAACAGCACCTTTTCAGATACTGTTTACCATTTTTATGTCTTCTTTGGAAAATTTTCCATTCAGGTCTTTTGCTTGTTTTTCAGTTGGGTTACTTGCTTTGCTGTGGACTTGCATGCTTCTTTTATTTTGGATATTAACAATTTGCAGTTCATATTAAAACTTTTTACTTTTGCAAATATTTTCTCCTCTCCCATTGGCTTTTTCACTTTTTTTCATTGTTTATGTATAGAAACAGAACCAATTTTGAATGTTGATTTTTCATTCTGCAACTGTAGTGAATTTATTTATTAGTTCTAATAGCTTTTTTGTAGAGTTTTCAATGTATAAGACCATGTAATCTTCAGGGACAATTTTACTTCTCCTTTTATATCAGGATGCCTTTTTATGTTTTTCTTGTCTAATTACTCTGGCTAGGATCTTTAGTACCATGTTGAACAGAAATGACTTAAACAGACATCCATTTACAGTTGCTCATCTTAGAAGAAAAGATTTCATTTTATCATTTAGCATTATAGTGTGGAATTGTAACATATGATCTTTATGTTTAGGCAAGTTCCTTTTACATTTTTGGTATTTTATTCATTTTTATTGACATGCTATAACTATATATATATTGACGGACAGTGTGATAATTCAAAACAGGTATACAATGTACAGTGCTCTCCTAAGGGTAATAAGCATTTCAATCTCTTGAAACATTCTTCATTTCTTTGTGTTGGGAAATATTTGAACTCTTCTACTTCTTTATAAAATATATAATGAACTATGTTGAAGTATAGTTATACTGTGCATTAGAACTTATTTCTTCTAGGTAATTGTACTTTGGTACCTATTATCCAAACCCTCTGTATTTCCCCTCATTATACCCTTCTGAACCTCTAATGACCTCTATTCTTTTGCCTTTTTTAATAAAATCAACTTTTTAAGCTTCTTCATATGAGTTAGAACAAGTAGTATTTGTGTTCTGTGCCTGGATTACTTCACTTAATATGATATCATCCAGTATTTGTTGCTGCACATATGATTTTATGGATGAAAAATATTCTATTTTATGTATATATACCACATTTTTTATCCAATTGTGTGTCAATGAACACCTTGACTGATAGTATAAACTAGAATTTTCTCACCAAAACAATAATTTTCAAACATGTAACAAGATGAAAACATTTAATAAGGTATATTTGTGCCCCTGAAGCTGAAATATAAGAAATATTAAAGATAATTCTTTGAGAACAAGAAAACTGATAACAGATGTAAATGTGGAAGAATAGAAATAAATAAAAACACCCTTCAAGATGAAATTCTATAAGGAAACATATTTTTCTAATAGTCTTTTAAAAGTAGTTGTTGTAAAGAAATCAAAACCATATACCATAGAGCTTACACTATATGCATAAGTACATATAATTACGACAATAGTTTTACTGAGGAGAGGGGAATTAAGTGCATCTTTGTGAGGTTTTTGCACCTTAAATGAAAGAATACACTACAATATTGATACTGTAAGACCTAAACTATGTCTATGAACAAAACCCAAAATGTATAAATATGCACCAATATTGGAGGTTAAACTAGATTATAAAAAGTACTCCACCTAACTACATGAGAGGAAACAGGAAGAAAAGAATGGATGCATCAAATACATAACAAACAGTAATAGGGTTGATTTCAACCTAAGCCTGTCAGCAATTATGTTGAATGCAAATGATTAAATCACATGGTTAAAACAATTCTTTGTCACAGATGTTTTTGAAAAATACTAAGCTCTTTGTGCTATCTATAAGAAATCTACTTCAAATATAAAAACATCAATAGGTTAAAATTTGGAGTGTGTGAAAGATACTCAGACTCTGAAGATAATTCGTATATAAGTCACTGACACCACTGGCCAGTGGTACATAGTCTCAGAGATCAAGATTACCCATCCAGTAGTTTCAGAAAATGGGACCATCTCTTAAGTTTCAAGGATGTGTGACCAGCTCTTTAATCAATTAGGCTACCCCAGCCCAGAGCCTTAGGGACAAGATCACTCCTGCTCACTTTCAAGAGTTCAGGACTATTGTTCAAGGCCAAGAAGATGAGCCTCTGCCCTAGTGAACCCAGAAGATGAGGTCAATGTCTCAATAAGTCCAGATGAAAGAACATCCAACCAAGGAGGATTATTCATGAACCCTAATATCTGACAGAATTTTGCTATGTTTTGGATTTGTTTGGGATCTGTTAACCCTTTCTTCTTTTGGAATGCAAATATTTTATACCTGTCCCACTATTGCAGTTTGGAAGCTCCTAACATTAGTTTCACAGGTTCACAGCAGGAGGGGAATTTTATTTCAGGATGTAGTATATACTTCAAATCTCTCTATATCTAATTTAGATTTAGATGTGTCTTTGGAATTTTGCTGGAATGGATTCAGGCTCATGGGGTCAGTTGGAAGGGAAATGCATTTTTTACATGAGGAGGGTATGAATTGTGAGGGGCAAAAGTATGGAATGTTACAGAATGAATTGTGACACAAATCTGAAATTACCATACTAAATGATCACATGGCTCCAAAATGTACTACAGATTGATCAAAATGAAGCCAAGCATATAATATTGATTCACTAGGGCTGCTATAAAAAGTAATTTATTTTATAAACAACAGAAACTTATTACTCACAGTTCTAGAAGCTAGGTGTCAAAAATCAGATGCTAGAATAGTCAATGTTTGGTGAAGGACCAGTCCTCAGGGGTGGTGCTTTCTAGCTCTATCTTCACATGGTAAGAAGAAAAAACAAGCTTCCTCAGGACTTTATATATATGTGTGTGTGTGTGTGTGTGTGTATATACATATATATACACACATACATACATATATACATATGTTAAATATATATAACTTGTTTTATATTTATATATATAAATATATAATATATGCATATATATATATATTTAAAAAGCACTAATCCCAACCATGAAAACTCCCTTCATGACCCAGTCCCACCTAAAGGTCTCATCTCTTAATATCTTCATTTGGGGATTGTTATGGTGGAAATATGAGGTGTCATCCAAAAGCTCATGTGTGAGACAATGCAGGAATTTTTAGAGGTGACATGATTACATCATGTGAGGTGTAACTTAATCAATGGATTATTCCACTGATATGGAATAACTGGGTAGTAAGTATAGGAAGGTGTGGGTGTGGCTGGAGGAAGTAGATCACTGAGTGTATGCCTTTGGGATTTTATTTTGTCCCTTGGGAAAGGAGCTCTCTGTGCTTCCTGGCTTTATGTCCTGAATTGTTTCTCTTCACCATACCCTTCCAACACGGTGGTCTACCTCACCTTGGACCCAGAGCTGACCATGTTGCTGATCATGGACTGAATCTCTGAAACCACGAACCAATATAATTTTTTCCTCCTTTAGGTTGTTCTTGTCAGGCCGTTTGTTCAAAGTGAAACAAGAGTTGACTGAAACAGATTAAGATTTCAACATGAGTTTTTAAGGAAAATAAACATTTAGATCACAGTAACTGACATAGTGAAAATCATATATAGATAAATGGATTAGTAAAGGAATCTAGAAATAGGCCAATACATATATGGACAATTGATTTCCAACAAAGATACCAAGATAATTTTGTGGGGAAAAGATTGTTTTCAATAATTGGACAGCAGCTCACAAACATATAGTCACCCTAACATTTGCATGCAAAAAAGTTCACTCAGAACTGAGTGTAGATCCAAGTAAGTGAACTGAACCTATGTAATTCCTAAAAGAAAAGTTGAAGAATACCATTAAAATCCTGGTTTAATTTCTTAGGACACAGAAAATACCAATAATGTAATCAAAAAATTGATATATTAAACTTCATCAAAATGGAAAAAGGAAAACCTTTTTACCTTTGAAAGATATAATAACAAAAAGAAAGAAAAGACACATATTAGGGGAAGAATTTTTCAAAACATACTTTTCATAAATACTTGTACCTAGAATTCATATAGGACATTTACAATACAATTTTTAAAAGACAAACAACTCAATAAAATGGACAAAAGATATAAACCAATATTTTGTAAAGATCACGAAAAGCAAAGAGACACATGAAAAGAGATTTAATATGGTTTGTCATTAACCACAATGAGATAACACCACATACCTCTAGAATGAACAGCATTAAAATGAGAGACAATGTCAAGTGCTGGCTTTAGTGTGGAGAAACCAGAATTCTGGCATATCACCTGCGTGAACTGAAAATAGCCACATGGAACATGGTACAGCAGTTTCTTAAAAAAAAAAAAAGAAAGAAAGAAAGAAGAAAGAAAGAAAGAAAGAAAGAAAGAAAGAAAGAAAGAAAGAAGTTACAGAAAATCTGAGAAGATGGAAATATCTCCCATGTTCTTGGATAGGCAGAATTAATATTGTCAAAATGGCCATACTACCAAAAGAGCTATACAAATTCAATGCAATTCCAATTAAAATCCCAATGATGGACCTCATAGAAATAGAGCAAGCAATCATGAAATTCATTTGGAGGAATAAGAGACCCAGAATAGCTAAAGCAATACTTAGCAAGAAGAGCGAAGCAGGGGGTATCACAATACCAGACCTTCAACTATATTGCAGAGCAATAGTAAGAAAAATGGCATGGTATTGGCACCAAAATAGACAGGTAGATCAATGGTACAGAATAGAGGACAAAGAGACAAACGCACATAAATACAGTTATCTCATACTAGACAAAGGCGCCAAAAACATAAAATGGAGAGAAGACAGCCTCTTCAACAAATGGTGCTGGGAAAACTTGAAATCCATATGCAGCAAAATGAAACTAAACCCCTATCTCTCACCCTGCACAAAACTTAACTCAAAATGGATGTAAGAGATTATTTATTAATTACAACTTATATGTCACTGTCACAGAGTAAGAGAATTCAAGACATGTATTTGCAAGAGCCCTTGAGGTCAGAGAGAAATTTTATCTCTTTGTTTTTCTCTACTTTAGAGAGTTTATGAGCCACTTATATTATGTGAATTTTAAAAAAATAGTATGTTAAAGGAACTAGTAGATATATTTTATTAAAATATTGTAAAGGATCTATACATGTTGTTTCAACCATATGAAACATTTGATCATTGCAGCATTTATGTATTCTTGCTTTATTGTAACATTAAATACTTCCTTAGTATTTGCATATTAGAATTCTACGTAATTTATTTACCTATTTAGAAAATTATCAAGTGGGTACATGTATAACATTTCAAATTAAATGTTCTGTTTTCTAGGTCTGTTAAACTATATAAAACTCAGTCTGCAAACTCAATGTCCAGATACAAAAAGTGAGGTCTGGGAAAACTGTGTGATTTAAGATCAAACAATAACTACAAAAGGAGGAACTATAAAATAGTCCTACATCTTAAGCTGATACCAACATGTATATACTATATCATCATGTGTGCATATTTTTTGAATTATAAACAGAAAAATTTTATTCAAAACATTTTTAAAAAATGGTCATTATGGGAGGCTGGGGTTGTGGCTCAGTGGTAGAGTGCTTGCCCAGTATGTGTGAGGCCCTGGGTTCGATCCTCAGCACCACAAAATAAATAAATAAATAAATAAGGTATTGTATCCCTCTGCAACTAAAAATTTAAAAATAAAATAAAATGGTCATTATGTATACTAAAAAAAAAAAAAGAACTTAAACATCCTGTTTCCATAAAACCCAGAAATCCTATTTCTAGGTATTTACCCAAGAAAGATGAAAATGTTTCTACATACAAAGATTTATGCACATTGTCAAGGAATGGAAGGCACTGTGGAAAGGTGAGTGCTGGTCATTCTGTCAGCAGCCACCAGACAAAAGGCCATGAGGGAGAGGAGGAAATGCACCCATCATGAGGGACGGAGTGCTGTCTGGCAGCCTGTCACCATTGACCTCTGCTTGGAGCAGTCTCCCATCTCTTGTAAGCTTTCCCCAGTAAACCATGTGTCTCCTATGCTGTCTCCAGGCTTTTTCTTTGCCCTGTCTGTAACCTACTCCATTGCTCTAGCGCAACTAGATGAAAGGATGAGGTAATCCTCCATGAGGGCACGCCCCAATTACCTATGTACTTTCTATAAGGCTTGACCTGAAGGTTCCACCACCTCCAAATAGTATCCTAGGGACCAAGCATTTACAACATGCACCCTTGGGGTTATTCACCATCTAAACCATGGCACAACTTTTTTGGTGCAATCAAAGAACAAATTTGTTTGGAGTTGTTTTGAAATACTTCATTCAGTAATCAAATTATTTTTCAAATACACTTCAAAACTGAAATTGACTTACTTATATTTATTTAAGGATGGTAAACAGTTATAGAAATATTGCTATGATAGCAGGAATTCAAATTCAAACATGAACAATTAACATTTAGATTTGACTTGCAAACAAAACATAATAATTTAAATTTAAAGCAAAAAAAGGTGTTTGAAATCTTGGTCTTACTGAAGAAGAAACAGATCTTTTAGATTTCAAATATTATTATAACAATTAAGTTGCTGATCTGATGGATTTAAAGGCACAGAAAGACCTCAATGTATGGTGTAAGGGAAAATCCTAAAAAAAGAAATGGAAAAGATGAGGTAGAAGGGCCTGGAATCCCAGCAACTCCGGAGGCTGAGGAAGGAGGAGCATGAGTTCAAAGTCAGCCTCAGCAATAGCAAGGTACTCAGAAACTCAGTGAGACTCTCTAAATAAAAAAATACAGAAAAGGATTGGGGGTAAAGTCAGTGGTTGGGTATCCCTGAGGTCAATCTCTGGTAGAAAAAAATAAAAGGAATAGTGCTGAGAGATTCCAGAAAAGTATAAAGAGTTGGAGCAAGGAGAAAAAAATGCCAGCATCCTTATGTCTTCCCTTTTGGAGTCTTTGGAAGTATTGGACACAATGTGTGGAGCTCTTAGTAGGGATAAGACCCTGAGAACATTAGGCCATGTTGTAAGGATATAGTCCTTATTTAACTTGATGTTTTATAGAACACAATACTATAACCTTTGAAGTGGGAAATGTGAGATCTTAAACATCAGGCTACATATCTTTTTCCCCAAAGTCTGTCCAAGAAATTCAAGAGTTCTAAAATGTGTCAGGTACCCTGGATTTGGGAACCCAAAGGCTCAGAGAAGAATGAAGGACCTATGAGGCCCACAATTGAGGGGAGAGGGAGACTTACAGGAACAAGAGGGAAACATTTTATCATAGGATTATCATAAGATTACTGCCCCTATCTTAAGAATAAAGAAACTCAGGGGGTTTAAGTGGCAGACTTCTGCCTACCATGCATGGGGCCCTGGGTTTGTTCCCCAGAACTGTACAAAAAATGAGGAAACTCTAAGTTAGAGACATAAAATAACTTGCATTAAGACATTGAAGATGATGGAATAAAGATTTTAAATGAAGTGGATTGTGTGAGGCAGCCACATCAATGTTTATAGCAGCTCAATTCACAATAGCTAAACTGTGGAATCAACTTAGGTGCCCTTCAACACATGAATGGGTAAAGAATATGTGATATATTCACACAAATATTACTCAGCCATGAAAAAGGTGAATATGATATCTGGTAAATGGATGGATTGGAGACTATCCTGCTAAGCGAAATAAGCCAGTCCCCCAAAAACTAAGGGTCAAATGTTCTCTCTGATAGGTGAATAGCAGAATACAAGTTTAGTGGATTAGACCAAAGGGAATGAAGGGAGGTGATATAGGAATAAGAAAGACTGAAATGAATCTGACATAATTTGCTATGTACATATGTGAATATTCCACAATGAATCTCCATATCATGTACAACCACAAGACTTGGATCCTAATTACAATTAGATATACTCCATGTTTATATAAATAAGTCAAAATGCACTGTACTGTCAGGTAAATCTAAAAAGAACAAGTGAATTTCTTTTTAAAAAGTGATTTGTGCACAAGTCCATACACCTTGATGCTACATTTAACAGCCATTTTCTGCATGAGGTGATCACTTGCAAAGCTGACAATTAATGCCAGATCACTTTTATTTCACACAATTTTTTTCATCCACCTACCCTAAAAGAATCTTAGAAAGTCTGAGATGAATTATGTTCTGTATCTAAGAATAAATCGAAATAGTCAGTAACAGAACAGCTAGTTCATTAAGTTAAACAAAACGTTCCACCAATTTTGGCCGAGTACACTGTTTACAAGGAGATATAACTATCTGAGAAAAAAATTGTCCCTTCAAAATATAGTGTAACATAAGAAAGGCCACAAAGCACTGGCTTCTCCAGGAAGTTGCTTGGTTCCACTCCACTTTGCCTCATCTGCTCAGAAGTGGTAGTACATGACAAGCCAGTAGCTCCCTTCTTTCTTCTATGCTGTATGAAGACATGAAATGATACCAGGAAGTTTCAATACTATGTGGAAAAGAGCCAAAACCATAAGTTTTTGTTATGGCCAACGACAAGTCTATGTTCAGTAACCATTTGGGCTTAAGGCATGGAGTCAGGCAGATTTCCAATTATCACCCAACTATAAATCACAAAAACTTCCTTTACCCTCATTGAAGAACAGAAATTCATTGCTGTGTCTTGACTGGAGAAGATATAAATCCCAAGCAGGATGTCAAAGCAATCAACAATATTTATCTGCCAGGTCCCCAGGCAACATTTATCCTCGTTATCTTTATATTTCCTTTTAAATGTTCTCATCTTCCATGATGGATCATCAAATGACCAAAGTTCCTTACTGACCCATGGATCCCCTGAGCCTCCTATTTCATATTTCGGATAACTATTTTAACTATAATAAAGAATTACATAAAATCAACTCACTGAAAAATAAATTATTTTATCAAGAAACTGTGGGAAATGCACTTGAAAAAGAAATACAGTGAAAGTAGAAATCTGCAATATATTAAAAAAATTTTTGAAATGTGGAGTTTCCATAAAGAGTTAAAATTTAAATAAATAATTTTCCAATTTTCTTACATACACACATAATGTGAAAAGGTCAGAGTATTTGAATAGAGGTATAAATTTAAAAAATATGATATGGTTATATTATTTTTCACCCAATTAAAATAACAAAGTTTTGTTTTCCTGATTATCCATTTATTTTAATGTATTATTGTAGAAGACGAGATGGTGAGCAATACTTCTACACATTGCTTGAGAATAAGTACTGTCAAAATTCTGAGTAGGAGCCACATAAGTGGTCTTAAACTAGCATGTGCTGGGTGTTGGCACACATGCCTATAATCCTAGTTACTTGGAAGACTAAGGCAGGAGAGTCTTGAGTTTAAGTCCAGCCATGGTCCCACAACTTAGTGAGAACCTGTCTCAAAGTAAAAATAAAAAGGGGTGTGGTATAAGTCAGTGGTAGAGTACTGCGGGTTCAATACTCAGTACCACAAAAACAAGTAAGAAGACAAAAGAAAGACCAAAATAAAAATTAATCAAGGACTCAGGAATGCCTAAGAAATCAGGCATTCATATAAGACTATCTACATATTTAAATATATAGTTACAAAAAAGTTTATCGAAATGAAGACATTAATATAAAGTGGTTAAAATTATAATTAAAATTAAAATAACCATGTAATGTATACTTCTAAATAGTCTAAAATACTAATATTGAAATAATAGTATTGCCTGTCCTCTATGTTATGGGGATTTTTTTATGCTTCTTTATGATTTTTAAATCTCCAAGCTCATCAACCAATTCCTCCTTTTCTATTTGGCAGCAAATTTTTCTCCCAGACAACACACACAATGTACTGCAGTCAAATATTAACAGCATCTTTTATGGGCAAGAAATTAACTTCCAAATCTACATTTTGGGGGAAATACTCCCTTGGAGCTTCTGGCATCTCCTCTTTTCCACATTTCATATTTTATTGCATTTCTTTGGGATTAATGCAAAAAATTTGTGAAATTGTCTTGCATACAAAATAAAATATATCCATTTCTTAAAATTTATATATTAAAGACTAAGTTCACATAAGGAGCTCACAAAAAATTAAAAAAAAAAATCAGGACTGAATAAAAAACAGAGGCACAAACAGCATTACTGGAGATTTCTAACTAAATAGAAACACATTCATGCTAATATATCCACACATACATTCCATGATCAACAGGTACTTGGAAAATAAGAACTGCTTATCCTTATAACTAATTTACTCCTCCAAATGCATATTAAAGCAATGTGATGTATCTCCCTACCCACTGATAAAACTGGAAGAAAACCCAATAAGTAATTTTAAAAAGCTGTGAAATCATGTTCTTCCATCATACCTTAGGAAGTGCCTCCATTTGGATTGGTGCATTCATTATCCTCTAGATATAGAGATGAGACTAGATGACCTTGGTGGAAAATGTGGGAAAAATTCAGTTTCCAAAAGTAAGTGAGTTTATTTTCAAATGAATATTATAACTAACATGAATCTCAAAATAAGAGGTATCACCAGTAGCTTTCTTTTTTTTCTGCTCACGAAGAATTTGTGGTAAAGCTTACACAAGATGGAAACCACAGAAATTAATTATAATCTTACCAAATTATAAATTGGCAAGAGCCTTTTTAAAATAATGGCTAATTAATACATATATTATTCCACATATTGACTATTATTTTGTGGTGAGAACACTTCAAATCTGCTCAGCAGGGCTGAGGATATAGCTCAATGGTAGAATGTTTACCTAGTATACATGACTCCCTGGGTTTAATCTCCAGTAACAAAATGAAAAAAATAATCTACTTAGCAATTTTCACTGTATATGTTAATTACCTCAATTTAGCTAGTTTACAATGTGTACATATTTAAAAACATTATGCTGTGTGCTCTAAGCATATATAATTTGTATTTATCAATTTAAAAGTAAGTAAATAAATAAGCCAAAAATTGGTGAAAAAGAAGAGAGTCATAGATTTCCACCCAAATATTTTTAGTTTTTGACTTCATTGAGAATATCCATATTCTCCTACCAGCCTCTGTAATCAATTTGTTGTTATTGTCTTTGATAAGGGCACATAAAGATAATCATAGTATTGTAACTAGAAAGGGAAGAAAACTTTTAATAGTCTTTGGAAATAATTGTTAAATCTTGGATTCTTTAACAATCTTGAACAAGTCATAACTTCTTAAATTTTATTTGTAATGTGGAGTCTGAATTCTTATTAATGCATATTTTGGGCTCTGATATATAAAGTCTTTCATCTATCCTGAAAAAAAATAATTCTAGATACATACCTCTTCATGAAAATTCTCTTCCAATTTTTAGTATTTATGTGTCTGTATGTTTATATTGGGCAAAAAATGTAAAATGTATTTTATATAGTTAGGATAAAAGTGAAATGTTCCAAAGCCACTATGCCAAAGTCTTATATATGTGCATTGGGAGCTATAAAGAAAGTGCATAGCATCTCAATTTGTCATAACTAAAAACTGGAAAATAATTTAAAATTTCATCAAAGTACAATGGTATAGGATAGAATATGTCACGTTTTCTCCAAGCCATTTTATTTTCATACTGGGACCATAAGAAGATTGTATTTTCCAATCTTCTTGCCATCTAGGTGAGGCCACAAGATTGGATTCTGTCTAAAATGTGGAAAAACATGTATACTCCATTTTCAGTAATTTTCATAAAAACCTCTTTGCAATCATCTCCTCCTCCTCTATCTCCTCCTTTTCTTCCTTTCTCTCCTCCTTCCTTCTTTTCTTTTCCCTTCCCCCAGTTTGTTTGCATCTGTCTGTCACTGTCCTTGCTCTCTGCCTCTCTCTCTCTCATACACATCCCTCCTCCTCCTCATCATCATAATCATAAGCATTATCCATGCCCTCATCCACCACTCCACATTGCAATCCAGGACTGCTAGATAGAGGAATAAAACAATGGAAAGAACATGGATCACGGGGTTCTCTGAAAGAGACATGAGAGCTGTCCAGCACAGTTCCTCTGCATCAGACATTGCATCAACAAGCCCCTCAGTGCTTTAGTGTGCTTTGATTTATTGCTGCAGTTTATCTATCTAACCTATACAAATAGGTAAACCATAGTTTAGCCCCACCATAGAAGGTTGGAAAAGTGCGAAAATTGCATCTATGATAATATAACTGTATCACAGATGACTCTAAGCCTAAAAAGCTAGTTGGAGAACAGTACACAGAATATGACTTTATAAAAAGTTTAAAAATATGCAAAATTAAGTTATGCCTTGTTTAGTATTTTGCACTATGTACATTTTAAAAATTATTAAGAACAGTAAGATAATCATAAATTATAAAACTAAGAGTGGTAACTACCTTCCAATAACTGATCATAATTGAAGAGGTGAGGTCACATGGGCATATTCATAGAGAACTTTGGTGCAACAAAAATGCTCCTTTTTCTAAAATGGGTAATAGGTGAATGAGCAAAGTTTCAGTGCATTTCTTCTTTATACACTTATCTACATTTTTTATTTCTAAAATTTATCTACTTAACATTGCATATTTTTAGGAAAGAGTGACCAAAAATCAGTCCAATTATTGCAAAATAGGAAAAATAGTTTCCAGTTAGCAATTTCTCCAAAAGAATTTGGCAAGAAGAAAGATCACCAGGCAGAAGTTCTGAAGAACTAGACTATGCAACCAATAGAAATTGCAACAGAGTTATTGCTGGAGAAACAAAACATATTAATCAAAGATGAATAGATATAATTAATTCACATTATAATTTGCTTAATATTGAGGAATCCATAATCATCAGTGGAATTGTATGATTCTCAAATGGAGGAATATAAGAATAAATTCAATTAATTTGAATGTTCTTACAAGACCATATCTAGCTGAAACATTATTAGCAAATGTTTCTCCTTAGAATTTTTTACAACAACAGAATCATAGCATGTGAGAATTGACCCTTTAGAGATTTTACATCAACGTTTCTTGATCTTGCCTGCATATTAGAATTACCTCAGGATAATATTTTAAAAGTCCCAATGCTCAAGTTGCACCAGATACAATGAAATCAGAAAATCTCGGGGTGGGACTTAGGCATTAGTGTTTTTCAAGATCACAGCCAAAATAAAGGACCACTAAGCTAGAGGAATTCTTCTATTTCACAGTTGAAGGGTCTGAGGTTGCAAGATTAGAAAGTTACACAGTTAATTATTCTTTTTTCCCTTCTCCTGCCTTCAGGTTTTTGTATGTGTTCTGTTTCCCCTGTATTTTACACATTTAGTAATACCACTTCTGACTCTTCTGCCTCATCTGTCCCTTATTCTAGCCACATAGCCTCACAGAGGTGTGATTTCATGGTGCCTCACTTCTTGTCTGGACTACAGAACATTTACTTTCTGTCCAAGAGTTTCCTTAATGGCAGTGATGGTGGCCTCTTTGGGAACCCTCTTGGTAATCATAACTGTGAAACTTGAAAATGCTTAAAATAATTATCATGGGATGAAACTTGACTTTGCTTTTCCCTTTTATTCCCCTATACTGGTAGTCAAAAGAAATATTTTATGCACCTTTGAAGCTATCCCAGGAGTTTGAAAACCTAGTTACCTGTAGCAATGGCCAATTTCCAATTATCTGTGACCTGGGCCTACCCCTTCCCTGCTTATATGGCCTCCTTTCCACCTCCTGAATCCTGATTCCCACTAAAGTATTTGTACTTAAGCCTTTGAAAATTCATGATTTACCTTCTGAAGAATCCCAGGTAAGACATCATGTTCTTTTGTTATATATAATCTTAATTTCACAATCCATGTCCAGTCTTCATGAATTGGAGGCTACCTCAGTTATCAAAAACACCAGTGTCATCCATCTGTGGCTTTTCGTGTTTATGCTGTTCTAAAAAACCTCAGTAAAGCTAGGGAGATGTGTTTGCTCCTTTGGGAACTTCCCACACTCATTCTCTGGAAAAGATGAAGACAGTAGATAAATGTCAACAAAACATAAAAAGCAGAGTACATGTTTCTACTCCTGAATACACCACACCAACAACTGCTTCTCTTCTGGTATCATGGGACGTACTTTCTTGTATTCATTCTAGAACTTGCCACTTGGAAGAACCTCAATCTTCTGTCCCCCCATCTCTCCTTCTGAAATTCAAGGGCTTTTCTTCCCTTGGTATTTTCAGGTCTGTATCTTTATTTGTTCAACCAACAGAACACAAAGTGTATCTGATACAGAATACCGGTATTAACAGGTAATAGGACAATATATTTTGTCCCTTCCTTGAGTTTACCTTATAGTGGAAGTATCAAATGGAGATAAGATAAAGAACACATGTTACAATAAATAGGATGGAATAAACAGTAAATTCAGGATCCACTATTACAAATACTAGTCAGGGGAAATTATCAGAGGAGGGAAATAGAACCTGACATTCTCAGGGGAACCCCAGAGAAAAGCTGAGAACCAAAGAATAAGACTGAGTCAGACAGAAAAATGTGTAAAGGGGAAATAAGAGTATTTTCTAGGTAGAAATTGGAGAAGGCAAAAAGTTCTGAGGTGGAAAAAGGTTTGGAAATGTTCAGGAATAGAAACAGGATGACTACAACTGGAAAATGGTGAAATGCAAGGAGGTAGGCATAGATTAGGTTAAAGAGATCATAGTGCAAGATCCATTGGGCATTTGTAAACCATGATATGGAGTTTTGATTTTATTATGAAAACAAAAAAGGAAGAAGTTTTCAGCTGATAAACGTGTTCTGACTTTCATTATGAAGATATTTCTCAATTTGTGTTGTTCCTTCCGCACCGAACAACAAAGGTTGAGTGCCCACCCTTGGACCAGCCAGGGGGGCACGGGGTCAAACAGGATGGTGAGTGTCGACGGCTGAAAAACGCACACCAGCCGGGAGTCTGTCCAGAAGAATCTCAGTTTACGGAGGAGGAGAACAGATATATAAGGGGGCGAGTGAGCGGGAAAGAAACAAAGAAAGGAGAGGAGATACCTGCAGGGCCAATCACCTTAAAGGTAAACAGCCCATGCAGCACACATCAAAGCCTGCAGGACAAAGGTCTCCTAAGATTTGATGGTGGCCAGAGCTGCTCACGTTCACAGAAGTCGAATGGGCCAATCCTAGGCCACCACCTTGGTGGTGCCACTGGTGAGGGGGGCTTATGCCCCGAGGGTGGTGTTGTTGTTGCGGTCGCCATCTTAAGGTGTGTCCCTACAAATTTGTTATATGGAGATAAGTTAGGAAAGAGGCAGAAGAGAATAGCATCAAATAAGTAGACTGGTATCATTCAGGATTGAGATAGCATTAAAAAAAAGATGACAAAGGATTTCTCCCATTCTATAGGCTCTCTATTCATGTTCTTGATTGTTTCCTTTAATGAGAAGCTTTTTAGTTTGATAACATTCCATTTATTGATTCATGATTTTACTTCTTGAACTTTAGGAATCTTATTGAGGAATTTGGTTACTAAGCAGACATGATGAAGATTTGGGCCAACTTTTTCGTCTAGAAGGCAAAGAGTCTCTGGTCTAATGCCTAGGCCCTTGATCCACTTTGAGTTGGGTTTTGTGCAGGATGAGAGATAGGAGTTTAACTTTATTTTGTGACATACATATTTCCAGTTTTCCCAGCACCATTCGTTGAAGAGGCTAAAGCATTAATCTCCCGGATATATAAAGAACTCAAAAAACTTAACACCCAAAAAATCAAATAGCTCAATCAATAAATAGGCAAAGGAACTGAACAAGTACTTCATAGAAGAAGAACTATGATTGGTCAACAAATACATGAAAAAATGTTCAACATATCTACCAATTGGAGAAATGCAAATTAAAACTACAGTGAGATTACCTCTCGCTTCAGTCAGAATAGCAATTATAAAGAGTACAAGTACAAGTACATGTTGGTGAGGATGTGGGGGGAAAGGTACACTTATACATTGCTAGTGGAACTACAAATTGGTGCAACCATTCTGAAAAGCAATATTGAGATTCCTCAGAAAAGTTGAAATAGAACCACCACTTAACCCATTTATCCCATTCCTCAGCGTATACCCCAAGGACTTAATATCAGCATGCTACACTGACATGGCCACATCAATGTTTATAGCAGCTCAATTCACAATAGCTAAGCTATGGAACCAACGTACATGCCCTTTAACAGAAGAATGGATAAATAAAATGTGGTACATATACACAATGGAATATTACTCAGTCATAAAGAAGAATGAAATTATTGCATTTGCCAGTAAATGGATGGAACTGGAGACTATCATGTTAAGTGAAATAAGCCAATCCTTAAAAACCAAAGACCAAATGTTCTCTCTGATATGTGAATGTTAATCCACAATAGGGTTGGACAGAAGAATAAAGTTCATTGAATTAGACAAAGGGGAATGAGGGGAAGGGAGGGAATGGGAACAAGAAAGACAGTAAAATGAATTGGACATAACTTTCCTATGTTCATATATGAATACATGACTGTGTAACTCCACATCATGTACAACCTCAAAAATGAGAGCTCATACTCCATGTACATATGATATGTCAAAAAAAATTACTGTCATGTATAACTAAAAAGAATAAATAAAAAAATGAAAATTGTGGAATTAGAGAAATGGAAAAAACAAGATGGAGAAGGGATCTGAATGGGAAAGACAGTAGAATGAATCAGACATAACTTTCCTATGTTCATATATGAATACACAACCAGTGTAACTCCACATCATATAGAACAATGAGAATGGGAAGTTACATTCCATGTGTGTATAATATGTCAAAACATATTCTACTCTCAAGTATAAGTAAAAAGAACAAATAAATTTAAAAAAAAATTAGATGAACATAAAATTCATATAAATGTAAACAAAGCATACAGAAAAAGTGGTAATACATTCATTTATTAAAGAAGAGAGAAGTAAGATGTTACAACTAATTTAAAGAAGTCAAAGAACATATCTATCAACAATGCTGAAATAAAGTTCCAATACAGTGGATGCAAAACTGGCCAATATCTACAGGGCAAGAATCAATTGTATTAGTATCTGTTTTCTGTAATCTACAAGGGTTGTAAAATGTCCCCAATACTATAGGAACAGTATACTAGAGAAATATAACATGGTCTGCCCGACAGTAATCCAGTATTTTTTTTTTTCGTTTAAAATTCTTTTACAAGCTGCACAGCTTGGACTAGAATGGTGGAAATGGATACAAAACACAGGGCTGAATTATAGAATTCAGTCATGACTATTATTTAGTCATGAAGACTAAACTGATTGGACTTGCTGATGGATTTAAAGTGTGTACCTGTATGTGTGTGTGTGGTGTGTGTCTGTGCGTGCACGCACACATATGTACACATGCACCAGTCAAAAGAGAGGAATCAAGAACTACTTCTCAGTTTGTTGGTTAAGACTTGTGCTTGTGGAACAATCATATCTAATATCCAACACCAGCTAAACTCCTTGGAGGACAAAATTATATTTATAGAAGAGAAATGAGAGAACAGAGATAAATTTTCAGGGAGAAATTAGATAACTTCATAAGCAAATTATAAGCTAAAAGCTTAATTAACTCTAAAAGGGAAATAGAAATGGGTCCCTTCCTGAAGCACCAGATTATGCTGTGAATATTTTCTAATCATTTCTCTTGGAGTTCAGGCTAAGGACTCTCATAACAACATGGCGGGATTTGATCTATCCACGGCCATGCATAGGTCCTATGTGCAAGGTTTGATGGATTTTGACTATCTAAAAAAAATTCCCATTTTAATATGTGTATGCTAGTGAAGTTAGGCTGAGTGTGAGATAGGTGGTGGAGGAATATCTACAAGGCACTTCAGCCCACATGGAAGCACAATAGCTGGTGTGATGAGAAGGGAAGGGTGGACAGAAGTCACAATGTGAAACCCTTGGAGTGTCGAGACACAAGGGCAAAACTGAAAATCTCTGAGACAGCAAAGGCCAATTTTTCCCACTCACAGAATCCCTAAGAATCAGTACAGACTTATGGCAGACCTCTGTAATAAGGGAAACATGAATCATGCACAGTTTATAATTAAAAAATATGTGCTAATGATATGTTCTGTGAATTATAGAGCCAAGAAAAAGAACTAGAATGATATGTATCAAAATGTCAATGGCAGTGACCTCTTGGTGGTTAAAGTTGGTAACACAATTTTTAAATTATATTTAGTATTTTTAAAAAATCTAGAATGACCCTACTTATAAGAACAACAACAAAAAACCACTAGAAATATCTTGTGGGTAAGATGGTAAAAAAAAAAAAACAACAATAAGCCTTTGGGTTTATTTTGTATCTCTTCCCTGGTGAACATGTATACCAAACCCAAATAAGATATATCTGTGAAATAAATTAGTCTACAATCTAGTTATGCCAGTTTAAAATCAAATGTAAGTCATTTCTTGACATTAAGAATATAAAGAGATTGAGGAAAAGTAACATTGTTGCCTTTTAAAATTATTTTTGGGGTTTCAATTAAGAGTTTTTCCTGTAGACATGATTGAATCAAACCATGTAGGAAGACATTAAATGATATATGATTCCAGAGGAACTCATGGCATCTTCCCACAGTGAAACTCTTCATAAACATCCCGGGGGTCTGACACAGGCAATTGAGTATAAGATTGACTTTCACTGAGAGCCCTCTTCTAGAAAATTCTAACAAACATAGTTGTGACGCCATCTTTGTCCTATCAATCCTAACATCCTATGACACCCCCGGACCTCCAGTGAGAAAGGCAGTTTGTTTACTGGACTGGGTCTTCAGATCCCCAGGATTCATCACTAGGCATCATCCTGATTCATTATTGTGTACCCTGGGCCCAAACCCTTTCCAGCCATGACAGAGGAGCCACCCTTTTGCCAGCTCCTCTCTGCACCAAGCTTCTGTATCTCTTCCATACCCTCTCAACATCCATCTACTTTTTCTTATCAACAGCAAGAAATAAGAAACCACACTGGTGTTTTTTTAAGGGAATTTCTGACTTGTTGTGAGAGACATGTTCAAAACTTCAAAATTATCATATTTGAATAAAGTTTCATCCTCATGTGTTGGAAGTCTCCCAAACTGAATCAATCTGCTAATAATTTTAAAGGAAAGAATCATGTACTTGTTATCAAAAGAAAGTCTGTGGGCTCTTACAGAGGTATTACAAATGTTTTTGTCACACATTATTAAAACTTAAGTAAACTTGGAGACAACCCAGCATTACTGCCTCAGGCTGACGAGGAAGAGACACAGTCCAGTTACTATCTATTCTCAGGGGCAGGACAGGGAAGAGAAACAGGTTTTGTTTTGTCTTCTTGTTTTGGGTTTTCTCTCTTGCATCAGGAAACACTAGAGGGAAGGTCATGACAAATCTGAAGAATCTTTGAAGCTCATTATTCAGGATGCCACAATCCCTTTTGTCAAGTGTACCTGAAGAGAGACCCTGAAGAGAACAGCCATGGATATGGAAACCCTAGAGAAGGAGGAATGACTACATCACTAGAATCAAAATCTTCCTAGGTGTGATGCAAACCAGAGGGGAAAGGGATTTAATGTATGTGAAGGCTCCTCCTGGGAACTTGTCCTCGGAGAGAAGTGAAGAGATGCTCCGCGGCTGTTTGCTCAACCTCCACAGACAGTCCAGCCAACATTGTGGGACTGCTGTTAGGAGGTCAGTGTGGACGACTCTGGCTTTTGCATAGCTGGCAGCAGGTCCCTTGGTCCCATTCCATCTCTCCCCCACCAAAGTCCTGACTGCTGAATGAGGTGGCAGCTCATTGATTGTCAGGTTCTGCTCTTCATGGCCAAAGAGCTTCAGGAAACACATGTGGACTTTCATCGGTGTTCCAAATGTGGCACGGCTTGAAAAGTATTTTTAGGCCATAGTTCACACAGACTGAGTAATAGCAGCCAGAAGAGTTGTCCTTTTCTGAAATATTTGTGCTATTTTTTTTCCAGATGATCACAACTAATATTGGTGTCTAGACTCTAAAATCTCAGGAAAATGTCACTGAGAAATGTGGCATCAACATGGGCAATTATGTGTCTAATCTGCTGCACATCTTTTTAAGATGTCTAGGGGTGTTTATGGAAAACATCAGTCATCCATTTGAATAGATTAGTGATAAGGTGCCAAGTTCACTGGTTTGTTGCTGTTCTTTCTCAGTTTTTAGCTAATTTCCATCCACTGGCACTTCCTTCCCTCTTTTCTAGTTCTTTCCTGTTCACTACCTCCACATTTTCTCCTAATTGTGGTCACTGTCTCTTATCCCTATTCTATTAATTCTGAGATAACATATGTAAAAACACTGTAAATTCTAAAATGCTACACCAATGTGAGTGACAATATTGTTATAACTTATGCCTTTTCAACAGTTTTGTGAATGCTATGTGTGTACGTGTGGGTGGGACCATGAAAATGGAGAGTAAAGCCTAGTTGTAATGAGTAGTTCACCATCTGAACTAATATCTCCATCACACTTTCCTTCCAGAGAATTCTAGAACTTACATGGGCAAGACTCAGATAAATTTAATGACAAATTTCAGATATGAGTATTTTTAAGAGATAAACAACAGGAGTTGGCCTGTCAGAGTTAAGCTCAATAAACAGGTACAATTTGATTGTACATTTTCATCTTGCCTATTTTCCGATTTTTTTTCTTCAACTAAGTATACCACCACACAGCAAGTCCAATTCCCTCTTGGTTAACACCCCCAGCATCCTGCTAAGCAATGCTTGATGCTTTCAAATTATCCTTCTCGCAACTCAAATTCCCATGCATTTAGCCATAGAAGGAGAATGGCCTATTAACCTGGTGTACATGGGAGCAATACAAGATAATAATGGCATCTGCCTTGGAATCTTACACTTCAGATGAAGTGCTGATCAAATGCTCTGTGGTGGCCAGAGCTGACCCACTCCCATTAGAACTTGGCTAATTTAGACGAAATATTGATTCAACAAAATTATTTGCTTCTACCAGGGGCATTAACTCACAGAAAACATTAATTTAAGGCCGTATAACTATAAAAAATTAACTCATAAAAAACATATAACCTAATTAAGAAATGAGTAAAAGTAACAAACATTTCTCAAAAGAGGAAGTACAAATGGACAACAGATGTATCAAAAAGTTTTCGGTATCTTTGATGTTCAGGGAAATACAAATCAAAACTACATTGAGATTTCATCTCACTCCAGTTCAAATGGCAATCATCAAGAATACAAATAACAGAAATGCTTATAAGGATGTTGGTGAAAAGGTACATTCATACAGTGTTGGTGGGACTGCAAATTACAATCATTTTGGAAAGTAGCAAGGAAATTCCTCTAAAGATTAGGAGTAACACCAACATATGACCTAGCTAATGCATGCCTTGGTATTTATCTCAAACATTAAATTCACACACTGTAGTGATACAGGCATATCAATGTTGATAGCAACACAATTCACAAACTGCTAAGCTGTGGAACCTGCCCTGATGACCATCAACAATTGAATGGATAAACAAATTGTGGTTTACATGCACACTGGAGTTTTACTCAGCCATAAAGAAGAATAAAATTATGGCATTTACCAGTAAATGGATGGATCTGGAGAACATCATGATAAATAAGACAAACTCAAGAAGTCAGGAGTTAAATGTTTCTTCTCATATGTGGAAGCTACAGCAAAATAAGCAGGAAATGGGGGAGGAGAGACCATGGAAATGGAAGGGAGATCAGAAGAATGGAGAAGAAGGTTTGGGAGGGGGCAGAGAGGGACAGGAAAGGGGGAGAAACAGCTCGATGAGATTGACCAAATTAGGCTGTGTGCATGTGTGAGTGTACCATGGTGAATTCCACCTTTATGTATACGTCAAAGCACAAATTTATAAAACAATAAATAGATGGGGGACAGTGAGTGAAGTAGAGGAAAGGGAACCACGGAAAGAGAGGAGAGAGAGGGAAAAGTTTCTGGGAACTGAATTGGAACAAATTTTATTCCTTGCATATATGATTATGTCAAAATAAATCCCACTATTATGGACTAATAAAATCATTTTAAAAGTTAATATTTTAGAAAGAGAAATCTAAACTGCCCTGGTATCTATTTGAAAGTTAAGTATAGAAACCATAAAAATGTGCTCACTAAACTTGCTAAAAGTTTTTAAAAACAATTTAGTCTTTTGTCATAAAGAAGTTAAAAATATAATAAGGTAATCATACAGGCAAGAGTTCAAGATGTGAAAATATAGGATGGAAAATGAAAAGTCAAAGAAAAAGGAAATATGTCCCATAGAAACAATAACAGAGGGATGCCTAAAAGACAAATTCAAACATGTTCAAACATTCAACAGTGAAGAGAAAGAGGAGGGAGAGCAGAGGAATGTAGCAGATGGATACATTCCCTGTGCCATGACAGACAGGTTGAAAGCATGGAGAAAAGACATGTGAAGACTCCCGAAGGCTTTGTACTCTGCCAGGTTGACTAGATTGAACTGCATTTTCCAGATTTCCCTTCAGTGTGTATTTCTGCTCAGGAGGCACCACAGAGAGACTTTGGGGCAAAAAGGGGAGGATGGAAAAGGAGCAGCAGCCACATGTGTAGGTCACATGTTGATGTGAGGTAGAGGTCAGGCCCACAAGTGATCCACCTTCTGCTGAATTTTGCTCTGCTCTCCAACTTCTGTTTGTGTGTGTGTGTGTGTGTGTGTGTGTGTGTGTGTGTGTGTTAACTTCATGATCAGGTACACTGGCTTCTGCAGGAAGTCCAGGCCACCAATTTAAAAAACAGGAAGAATGATGCTTATGGTTTCCAACTTGTTCTGCCTCCCTTCTTTTATATCCATCTTCCTTTATCCTTGTAGACTTGCAGCTTTAGCATAAACTGCAAGAACTCAGCTGCAGATACAGCTAAACATCTGCCATTTTCATAACTGCATAAAGTCAAACACCTGTAATAATTCCCTTACATGGGTGAATGAATGAATGGTAACTGAAAAGAAATACCTTTAACTCATTAGAATATGCCAAAGACATGTTTAGACTTTGTCACTGCTAACTTTACTTGTGACTTATCATTAAGTATATGGCAAGGATTTATAAAAAATACATTTTGACAGATAATATTGAAACTACATAGCTCATGTCTAATTTTCAGTCTTCTTTTAAAGGTGGGCAAGTCACCAAAACCAGCTTCTTGTTTTAATGAGTTGTATTTAAATACATAAATAAATATTTAAATGGCATCATTTGAAGTTTACAGAATTTAATTACCATTTCAGTGTCAGGTACTATTGTCCATAAATATCTCTCTGTTATGATTTTGATCAATAATAATAAAGATCCTGGTGGGAGTCTTTATACAATTCATTGCAATCGGCAAATTGAACTTTCACTGTCTTTCTGTGAAGTAAATCCCTGCCTACTTCTTGGAATTGTCTTCAACTATATGGAGCCAAAATTTATCTCTACGTGACCCAAGGGAATGGAATCCATTATAGTACCATGCAACAGGAATACAATGTGAGTCACATCTCCAATTTTAAATTTTCTAGTTGTCACATTTTAAAAAATTTAAACTAAATTTATTTTACCAAAATATTTTAACTCAGTATATCCCAAATAATAAATATTTAAAAATTAAGTGATATTTAATTTTTTTCATACAAAATAACTCTTTGAGACTCTGTTTATGTTTAAAATTCCAGCACACCTTAATTAAGACTAGTTTCATTTAAAGAGCTCAAGGAGCCTGTGCAGCTAGTGGGTTCTATGTTTGACATTACAGTTTTAGTAAGTCTGTTGGTTGAAAGGAAGTGGTAAACTCGAATTTGCTTACTAAACTCACGGAGCAACAGAACAAGATAAATTCCTTCCACCAGAGATTGTGAAATAATATAGGACAGGAAACTTTTCAGTAAACTAAGGTTAGCTTCCTCCTCACTGAGGGAGGCAGTTCCCTAAGCAATGTGGATGAATTTCCTCCCGCCTCATTAGGTCAAAGCGGGATTAACATCTTTCTTTAGTTTTTTAGTTTTTTCTTTGCATTTCTTTTTTTTTTGGTACTGAGATTGGACCCAAGGTTGATCTACCACTGAGCCACATCCCCAACCCTTTTATTTTTATTTTCAGACTGGATCTCACCAAGTTACTGAGTACTGAGTCTGGCCACAGACTTCTGATCTTCCTTCTTTAACCTCCGGAGTTGCTGGGATTATGGGTGTGCAACACTGTACCTGGCTAGACTTTTCGATTCTCTATTTTAGGGTCTTTTTGTTTCTGCAGCTAATTTCAACCCTCTAAGTCATAGAGAAAGCTGACACTGTCAAAATAGAGCTATGCACACAAGCTTTGCCAAAGAGGGAACACACTCCCCATCATACCTACACTCACATTTCATAAATACAACTAAGGCAATATACAGTTCCTCTTCCAGTGAAGAAAGTCCTCAAAGATTTTGAGGAAACAGAATTTTCTGAAACATTTCCTGCCTTATGTTTGTGTCATTTAAAAGGAACATTATTCTGGCATAGGTGAGCTTTACTGATGCTGTCACGCAGGTGAAGGTATAAAAATTAGTCATTTTGAATTCAATGTTTATACACAAATGTTGTGAAATATGACAAGCTACATAGAAGTAAGTCAGTCCTCCATAGCCATGGGTTAGATATCCATAGATTCAACCAATGGCAGATCAAAACTATTTTTTTTTAAATTGTGCCTATTCTGAACATGCACAAACTCCTTTTCTTGGCACTATTCTCTAAAAAATATTCTGTAGCAAATATTTGCAGAGCATTTGCATTATATTAGGTATTATGTGTAATGTAGAGATGATTTAGAATATGCATGAGGATGTGTATGGAGTTTATGCAATCTATATTGCTTTATATAAGGAACCTGAGCATCCTCAAATTTCGGTATACAAGGAGAGCCTTGATAACAATCCCCCACAGATTCTGAGGCATGACGGTTTATACATAGAAAGCAAATTATGTTGAAGTATCCAATCTAATGCTATATAGTGTCTTTGTGGATTTCCATAGAATTGCAGAGTGAATATTACAATTATTGCCCCTCTAACGTGTAGGAAAATTAAACATAAAATCATCTATACAGCTTTTGGGAAGTTCTACACTCAGTATGATTGAGTAAGGACCTTTAAGATAGTCCTGAGTAACAGGCAACTCTAAAGATCTCACTGGCTAACAACCAGTAGCATTATTTGATCACTCATGTGTCTAAAGATAAACTTGACTCAGCTGGGATCATCCACTTGACTCCAGTTTGCAGATTAAGTTCAAGTTGACTTTATATTCTGCCTCACTGTCTAGAACAGCCAACAATCTTGGACATGTTCTCTGTGCAAATGCAACAGCAGGACAGATGGGACACATGCTGCCGCTCAAGGCCTGACATTTCCACTAACACTTCACTGGTCAGAGGAACCCCATGCCCTAAACCAAAATCAAGGGCCAGGGAAGTATATTCCAGCCTCAACCTAAAACACCTTCAATTTCCATGTGTTAAAAGACATTGATAAATAATTCTGCAGCACCAGAAATGAAGACCTCTCATTCTTTAGGTTGGATTTGTTGGTAAGAAAAAGAACTCAAACAGCAATGGACTTCAAAATCATGGACATGTTTATCTTAGGCAACTGTGGAGCACCAATGTGGTGCTTAAAAGAAATATGTTAATAAAAAATGGTTTAAAAGCTATGAAGTTATTTGGCATATTAAGCATGCCAGAGCCTCATTAGAGGGTTATTGTCTATTTGCATCTCTCTCTCTTAAGAAGGATGTGGGAAAACTAAAGAGGGTTCAAAGGAGAGCACCAGAAATAATTGAGGAAATAAAATGAACTTAAGGACAAATCATAAGAGGAGTTGGGTGCATATTAAATCTACAGAAAAGAAATCCCAGAAGATATTTCAGAATTGTATCCAGTAAGTTAATGAAATATTCCAAAAGTGCTTTATCTCAAGAGAGAACCAAAGGGATAAGGGAAATCTCAAAGAAGATATTTAGGTTAGACACGCAAAAGTGCTTTTGGAGAGTGAACATAATTAATGTTAAATAAGCAGAAGCACTTGTAGAACAATCTCCAGTTTGATAAATTGAAGAGTCAAAATTATCCTTCATAGAGGTAGTTTAAGTAGATGAAATCTTCTCAGGAGATAGAAACGTGCAGAATTGAACACAGGGGATTGTCCAGATTTGCATCTCAGACTGTCAGATAGTTAGATCCAACTTTTGTCATAGGGTTATGAATTTCAGTCTAAAAATGTGAATTTCAAGGAATGACTTGCAAGTATGTCATAGCTGTACAATCACAGCAGGCATGACCCACAGTTAGTCCCTCTGGTGGGACATCAGGGGGTCTTCCACTCCTCCACAGGGTCTGAGCAGATCATGGAGCCCCACCAGATCACAAGGTCTCTGGGCTTACTTCCACCCTATTAGGTGGCTTTGTTTGATCCTAACATCCATCTTTGGCTGGTTCTTTTCTAAACCTCAAAAAACACTCAAAGGCTACAAATGGTGATTAGCAATTAATTATTCTCCTTGCCAACTCACTCCCCCTCTACCTCTGTCCTCTGTTCCCCAGTTTGTTCCTCTTTTTTAAACAAACTGCAACAAATTAATTCCCAAGTTCAGTTATAGATTATAGATCCTTTAAGTGTTATCTACATAGTACTCAGACTTCTAAAAATGAGAAATCTTCCTTACCTTTATCCAACGTGTATCTTGGCTGCTCCTGCTCCTGCTTTCTGACCTAGCCCTTTGCTAGTCTCACCCTTCAATGTGAGAACTGAAAGACTGGAACTTTTTAGCAAGTTCAGTGCACACAGCTGGAGCTCTCAATTAAATATATTATATAGGTCCTTTGAGTTTAAAACTATCTTTATAAAATATGTATGCATATACATGCCTGTATAATTTTAGATGATTAAAATTGCTAAGTTTGCCAAACATATACATAATTTTTTAACATTGAATTAACAGTGGTATCAAGCTTCTTGTTTCTGAGTATGTTGAAAGAAGGGGAAAATTACAAATACTGAAAGAACCATTCAGCACAGCACTAAGTGCCAGACTGAACAGGTCTCAGAGGCTCTCATTAAGCCAGGCACCAAACCTCTTGGCAGAATTGAGGCAAAGGTCTAGCCAGTGCTAAACTTCACCAGCCTGGAGGAGTATATCAATTTTAGCAATATGAATTTGTACCCTCACTTCAGGACAGCATATTGTACATATTAATGAGCTTAATTAGCAACAACAGACATTGGCCAGACAGTCAAGTCAAAACAAATATACAGATCACATATTTATTCTAGGGACTAGTTAGATAAATTGATTGACTTCCATTAGGAATTGTGGGTATCTTTCAAATGTTCACAGGCAGATGAATTCTGGAAACTGAGCTGACTTTAACTTTACCCCACACAGGGCTATTTAATGCAATGTTTGTTCTACTTACTGTATTATGATACCAGCAGACAGAACTAAAGCAAACATGAACAATCAGAGGCATACCATAAGGCAAGTTCAATTGTGCTCATCTTCTTCATTTCACATTTACTTAATCAAAAACAGTGAGCCTGAAAATCATGTAAGTCAAAACTTCTATGAGGAGAACCCAGATAAAGTAGAAGGTAACTATAGCTAAGACATAAGAGAAAGTCCCGTGGCTCATGTACCTTTTTAGATTTCATTTCATTTCATTTGTGTTTTATCACCCTTAATCTATTTTGGCAGGGCATGGCAATAGGGTTAAATGAAAAGGTAAGAATTAGAATTATATGATCATAATTGGTGAAATGCTTATGTGGGGCGTGTGGGGGAGCAAGAAAAAGAAAGCGAGAGAGATGAAGAGAGGGGAAAGAAGAGAAGAAAAGAAGCATGGGGAAAATACTGATTCATTTCAAGTCTGTCTCATCCCTGTACAATCCAAAGTCCACACACAAAGTTCTCTTGAAAAATCTAGAAATTCAACCAATGTTTAGAATTATGACCTCAACAACATGTGTATGACCTATTTTTAAAACCAGAGAATTTTCTCTTGAAATGTTTCAGTGGTTGGAATTAATTTTGGAAGCCCATGTTACTTAGTGACAGGAATCATCTCAATTTTGTTGTTGTTGAAGATACTTGACATTGCTTTGTTCAGATAAAGTGTTTTTGAAACCTGCTCAACCAATGTGGACGTACTTTACATGAATTTTTGGTCACTATATGTTTTGCTTCAGAGGATAAAACTAAAAGAATAAGAAAATATCATTCCTGAAAAAACAATCACACAAGCAAAATGCAGAACTAAATTCTAATGTAGTTTCATAGTTTATATGTTAAGAATTTTAAAATAGAGATTAATATTTGTAAACTAGCAAAGTCAAGTGAGAACTCATGGAGAGGATAGGATATGTTTGGGCCTGAAAGATGGCTAGGAGGAGGAGGAGGAGGAAGAAAAGGAGGAGGAAATTGGTATGAATTGAGCGTGTACTTATGTCAACATTGTGCTTTGTGTAGATTTTCTCATTTAGTCTTAACAAAACCTTTTAAGGGAGACATATTATCTTCTTCAATTCACAGATGAGGAAACTGAGATAACAAAGATTTAAGCAACTTACCAAGTAAAAGTAAAATTCCAACCCTGTCAGACTTTTCAGATTTCTATTCTGATTTCCCATCCTGATTCAATAATCAGATAAGTTGGAGTAGCTCCATCAAGATGATTATCTCCCTCTCACATGCAGGCACACATCTCAATTGTTCAGAATTGCCTCTGCTGATAGCCTGCTGTATTCTTCCTCTATCCACTTGTTATGACCTGGCTAGCTCACCTTCAGCACTTGAATGCCAAACTTGAGTTGAATCATGAATGAGACTGCCAAACATTTTGAAATTGCTAAAGAAAAATCTGAATGCATATGGTAATAAACTGAGAGCTTGTTAAAATTATACTTTGGTAAGCCCCCTAACTCCAGATATTTTAATTTAATTTGTTTAATTCTGTAAAGGGTGTTGGTGAAATCTGTGGCTGAGGAAAAAAAAAATCCTACATTCACATAGAATTGGTGAAAGAACATTTGAGATCAATGGCTTGTGCTTTATCCATAGATCATTTCCTCCAAGGCTTAGCTAATTCTAGTGAGAGGATCTCTTTCAATCACAGGATCTCTGAGTCCATTCATCCCATCATTCACTCAATAAGCAAACTCTAAATGGAGACAATGAGTCAGTCATTGTGGCAAATGTTGAAATAATAATAATAATAAAAAGACAGTGCCTTCAAGATGTTCATTGTTATCACAGAGAGAGTTAAGCCAAAAAACACAGTGCAACAGGAATCAGAATAGGATTATTGCCTGAATCCAGGGAGACCTTCTAAGGGGGCATTGTAATCTGCCTATCACTTTCTCTCTCTTCTTTTCACTGCTTCTTCCCACGCACTCTACTGAAGTTTTATTGACGTCATTTCACTGAATCTTCACAATAACACCAATAAGGCAGACAGTAGTGATTCTAAAGATAAGGAAACTGGGACTTAAAGGGATTTTAAAAATTGTCCTAGGATATACACCTAAGTAGCAGAAAGATCATTTAAAACCACAGCTGTGTATACCAAAGCCCAAAAGTACACTCTTCACATTTTGCAAATTGACAACAGTTTGAAGGATGTTTATCTCGGAAAAATGAACAGTACTGTCAGTCCTCTGCACAAGGAAATAGCTTTGATTTTTAAGGTCTTTGTCTAGTTCCATTAAGTTACACGTCCAGTCGTTCTGAATAGTTCAGTTCTGCTTGGTGAGCAATGACCAGGACTCCGACAGCAGATCAGAGTCAGGCACAGCCCTCCTCCTGCTGTAGGCGCCTATTTGCCTGGACCCCTGCCATTAGCCAGCCACAGCTCCTGTTCCTATCCCAGAAGTCCACGTTGTATTCTCCCCTTAGGTCTCTGCCACATCCTCTCCCAGTGGTTGTTTGTGAAGCACTTTGTGCTCACTTGAGGAAATAAAATCGTGGATTAAAAGGCTGTACTGAACTTATACTACAATCAAACAAATCCTCTTTCTAGAATGTAATGTGCTTGATGTGATACTAATGAATCTTGTTAATCAATATCAAGTTTAAAAGTTTAATAATCTAACTTAATCTATCTGCCAGGCTCTATTATGGAAAGAATTAGGAGTCCAATGGATTAGATAGGGGAACATGTATTTAATAGGAGTCTGTGAACAAGATTCTATCGCTTTATCAGAGAACATTAAGTAGAAAACTACCATTCAGAGCTAACATTTCATCACTAGGATTTGGATGAAAGTTGTAAATAGAGGTAACATGATCATGAGAACTGTGTTTTGATTTTAAGTATCTACTACCTATATTTGATGAGGAATAGTTTTAAAAGGTGAAATGTGATTATTGATTCATAGGAACCACAGATACTGTGTGTGTGTGTGTGTGTGTGATTTTCAATTTTCCAGCTGTCAATTTTCATTTTTGTCTCCCTCTAATGAACTTCCCTTCTTGTGATGTTGAATCTAGAGTCAACAAGTAAAAATACATGCTGTTGGCATCTGGTATCTAATATCTAAACCATATAATAAATACAATTGGACATGTAGATAACTAGAAATCATTTAAGTGTGTTTTTTAGTTGTATTACTATCTTTTATTTTTTTTAAATAATGTAGTCCCAACACATAAAAGTATCCTAAATGTTTGAAGCATTCTGAAATTTCACCAACTATCATGAAATAAATGCTAAAATGGAACTAGTACCTAATAAATTCTAGCAAACTATTTCTCAGCATTTAGTACTTTATGTATCAAACAATGAGGGTTTTGTTCTGTGTCAGTTTTTCATTTTCCTGGTGCATTAGTTCAGTCTGACCTCACTACTAAGAAATTCTGCTTCAAATAGTTTTTGTTTTCCTCTGTTCCAGGATCTTAGGTATGAATTTTCTCCACTAGTTGTGTTCAACTTCCCCAATAGTTTTTTTCATCTTATCTGATGATACATTATTACAATCCCACTCTTATCTTGAACAGCCATACCCAAAGTTTACTTCAAGGAATTTGAAATACAAATAGCTTTAAATCCAAAAAGCATGGTTAGATCTGGTAGGGGTACAAATATGAAAAAGTAGATTGAAAGCCTTTTCTGAAGGTCGAAAGGTTGAGGATAAAGATAAGTCAAGAACATGGAAACAACTATCGGGCATACAATTCATAAAAGATTTCCAGAAGGCTCTGGCAGCAAAGTTTCTGTCAAACTGTGAGAAATCAGAAAGCCATCATGCAGAAAGTGGCATTGAACTTTTTAAAAAAAATCATTTGAGAGGAACTGAAGATTAAAGAATTAGATTAGACGTAAAGGATTTAGGACGAGCAGAAAGTAGTATCAGCAATGTCAGAGGAAGAGAGGAAAACAAAACCAGAACCCTGAATTTAGTGGGATCAAGGCATTCCTTCCCTACTGGGTGTGTGTGTACCTCCCCCTCCCTAGCATTTTCACAATGTATAGTAGTCTTTTATGGGTCTTTATCTCTATAAAACTACGCATTGCTCAAAGATACCTTATATTTTATGTCTCTACATTCTGACATGATTTCTAGTATGCACAAAGTCTTTTATGTCATTGAATGACAAGGTTAATGAACCAATGAATATTCCATTCATTGGATGAAGTAGGGATTAATTAGTGACAAGGACAAAAAGGAAGGCTAAGTGGTAAGTAAGGGAAAGGGAAAGATGGACAGTTACTGAAGAATTCTGAGTTTTAAAAATGATGTAAACTATGCTTTGAGAAAAGCATCCTGGCTGCATAAGAAGACTATGTTGAAGGGGCTACCAACTGGAGGAAGAAGTCTCGTGACAAAGGTAAGCAATAATTTAAGAATCTGGTTAATGACTTTTTTTTCAGAATAAATACAAATTTTCTTCTATCAAATCATTTCATTGACTCTTAACAGGGAGTTGTGGACAGAGCACAATCTAATGGATTTACAGGAATAGTTCTGCTGTTGATCTCTGGTGTCCCACAGAAATAAAAGACCTGCCCATGCTGGCTGAGCTCTCATAGGAGCCAAAACAAGTGCGTGACCTGAACATGAGTTAGATGATCCACCCTTAGAACTGTATAAGGGCAGAAATAGTCTCCATGCCTGGGGTAGCTTTAGTCCTTTGGATATATCATCCAACTAACCAGACAGCCCTGGTTATCTCCTTCTGTGGCCAGTCTGCCTGATTTCCCTTCTTCTTAGAGCCACAATGCTCACTTGAGTTTTCTGACAAGAGAGAAGCTAGTCTCTTAAACACCATCCTGGCCAGATGGAACCCCACTTCCTGCTGGACTAATTCCCCAGCAAATCTTGGTGCTCTTATCTAACATCTTTCTTCGTACAGAATTCAAGTACCTACATGATAATGAATGTTTCTATCTCAAAGTATTCACACTGAGTCCCTATTTTACCTCAAACAGATAAAATAGTTCATTATTAACCTTGATCTGATGATTTGGAAAATTAATTACCCTGACTTTTTGCTTTTCTTTTATTAGAAACTTTCCTGTGCCACGTGTAAAGGTCAGTCCTTATGAGAGCTATACATAATTAATAGAGTTTAGAATTCAGTTAAATACAAAGCATGAAAGTTTCTGCAATCGAAAATAAATCTAAGATTTTTAACTTGCCTAGGTGAAAAACTGACATTTTTCTTAACATAAAGGTGCTCAGAAAGATAAAATTTAGTGGAAAAGGCAATATGTTTGATTTAAGATTTCATAAATGGAGATATTAGTATCACAAGTCCAGTTTTAAAAGAACATTTGGAGCTTAGAAGCAAGGTAAGTCTAAAGATGAATATTTTTATTAAACAATGAAGATGCATCAATTTAATCAAATCATACTGATGGTAATTGGGTGGATGACATCACAAAGGGGAGAAGTTCTTAAAAAACGAAAGGGAATAGTGGAAAATCTTGGTACATGATTAGGAAAAGCAATTAGACCAAATTTTAAAAATTAAACAAAAAAAGCCAAGGGAGGATTTCACAAAGAATCTAATAAACGATATTGACTTCCCCAAATAAGTCAAGGTTAAAATTAGTTTGGTGATGCCCAGAGCTTAGTGTTTAGTTTTTCTTTATGGAAATCTTTTTCACAACTGTACCTGGATTGAAATCCAGTTTGAGAGATGAGGTGACCATAGGCTACCAGATGAAGTCAGGAGTATGCATATATTTCAAGAAGAAAGGGTCTATGTAATGTGAAGAGGAGTTGGATCATGGCGAAGTTTGACTTCTTTAGAATAGGAAAAGCTTTATATGAATGGCAGGGACAAAACATTCATGTTTCTCTAACTACAGCATGCCACTAATGCAGTTTAAAAATATTTTGAAGACATATAGAAAATTACATGAGATGTTCTGTTCAGAATGGGAATTCACTGGGTAAGTTTTCACAGAAGACAAGGAGTCAGGATCATCCTGAAATCTGAGCCCTTCCATCTTCTTTGAGACATGCTCTCTTTATCTAAATAGTTTCTAATTCTCAGCTTTCTGCAGTTCATACTGTGACATTACTCCCTGCCTTGTGAAAAATATGATGTGACTCCAGACAAACAAGTTCATCTTCACAGAAGTTCAGAAGCCTCCTGGTACCTAATGACTGCCTGGACTCCTGACCCTGTTACTTCATTCTTACTATTAGCTCCCACAGAAAATGTAATCTACCATTGCCAAAATCCCCACCCAGTAAGACTGCTCCAGGGAGCAGCCCATAATCATACCACTATGTGTACACAAAATAATCCCCATGCTGTCTAGAATGTGGTTGCTATAAGGACTAAGCATTCATAGTAAGCAATTTGATTACTCAAGTTTACATCCTATCCCTAGCCCTTTCTAGTTGTGTGACCACAATGAGCTGATTATCTTCCCACATCTTAAACTCTGTAATAGAGTGTGCATTTAAAAGAAATACAAACACCATAATGTATATAAATGCCTGGGACATAGTTGGTGTTTAAAAGTTAAACATTAACACCAATGGAAACATCCTCTGGCAAGGAGGTAAAGCCAAGCACAAACTGTCTATACAGTTTAAGTGCCATATAATTGGAACAATTATTTGTAATGAGGAGGGACTGGGAACAAGCTTTCTGTCTCCCTGCAGAGATTCCTTGAATCTGAGAAATACCCTCTTGGTTGCTACCAGAATTCCACAAATCGGTGAGGTGTTCCCATGGATTTAGCTTGATTTTCCAATATTTGATCCCCTGACAAAGATTTAATCCATTTGGTTTATATGTGACCATCTGTCTTGAATCTGCTGACCCTGACCTGTTCCAATTACTTGCCATCTTCACCCTCCGATCTGGCATGAATCCAGATCCTTCGGGTCTATCACACTCATGCTCTGTTTATTTTCAGACCAGCTCCTTCTGGAGCTGCTTTATGGACCATTTTGTGTCTTGTGCTAAGTCAAGCCTCAAGTACTGGTTCCTCTATATCTGTTGTACCCAAACTTTGCATACAACCAATGCTGGTGTTCACAGCCCAACTCTTTTTGTGTCACTTAGGATTCCTGACTTTCTTCTTAGCCCTGCAATCCTGAGGTTCCTTGGCATTAGCGGAAGAGCTATCAATGCTGGGTTTCCTTTCATTCCATGATAGCCTGCCTCATAGGATTCTGAGCATCTGACCCAGAATGTGAAAACTTATTCTTTGCATAGCCTTATCTTCCAATATCTAGAAAAACCACTATTCTAAACAAACAAGCTCTACTATAGTCTGAAAATCACCAAAACCATCTTTATTTGGCTATCCCCTAGGTTAGGTAAAGTAGCAACAATCATCTTGAAGAGGCAGTGGCTAGCAGTGACCGTTCAAGTGTAGAGAACTATTGATATTGGTTAAAAAAATATATATATATGCATGGTCAATTAGCATAAACTCGTGGAATAGTTTCATAGTCCCTGTCTCCCCCAACCATTGAATCACCTAATGATTATAGTATGGTGTATAATGAGCCTGATTAGGAGACTGGAATAAGCATAGGTTTTAGAGTTCATTTCTATTTTAAAATTTGTTCAAAGGAGACATACATATCTATCTCAAGGGTTAATGTGAATTGCATTAGTATCCTAGGGAAGATATAACATACTCACAAACTGGGGTGGCTTAGGAAAAAAAATATTTACTCATAGTTTGGGAAGACAGAAATCTGAAATTGAGATTTCAGCAAGGCTTATTCCATTGGGAGACTTTCAGAAGGAACTAATCCATGCCTTTCTTCTAGCTTCTGGTAATTCTATGTAAGTATTGATAGTTGCTTATAGGGGGTTGTCACTCCAATCTTTCTCTGTCATTACATGGCATTTGTTCTGCTTGTGTCTGTGTATCTCTGTCTCTCTTTTCTCTTCATATGAAAACACTAGTTTTTATATTAGGGCCCCCCCTAACCCAACATTACCCCATTTTAACTTAATCACATCTGCGAGACTCTATTTCCAAACAAGGTCACATGTTGAAATTCCAGGTGGACATACATTTGGGAGCACACTATTCAATCGAGCACATGAATATTAGTGAAAAGGACTATAAGATACCTAGCAAAATGCCTAGGACATAATTAGGACTTAATTACTCGTAATTGTTGGCATTTGTGGTTCACTAAATTGGCCAGTCAGCATTGAGTGATGTTAGAGTTTAGAGCATGTAGTGAAGGCCCACAGCCATTTATCATGTCAATACATCTATTTCTTGTAGGTTTTCTCCCAAACACAACAGTTTAGGGTCAGTGCTCAAGGCAAGCACTTTCAGCCCTGAAATCAATTAGTTTGTTGTAGTTTCTTGTAAGCCACATTAGTCTCCCTGAAATAAAAGCAGGGAATTATCTAAGCCCTTTAATGCCTCAAATCAAATTTTGTGCCAAACCGTGTTGTGCACTAATAATAGATTGCCCCGTTGTTCATTAGTAAAGGGAGGATCCATAACTGCTTCAAATTATGCTGTGGGTTTTTTTGTCTGTTTGTTGTAATTACACCCTCCTCTCCGCTCAGTCTTTGTGGAGCCAATGGTTGCTACTTCTCTGTTCCTCTCAAAATATTATCTGGGTGCTCAATTTTAAATTGTGGCATTTCTTAAGTACAAACTTTTTTGGGGGGGGTGGGGGAGGTCACTTTTCTCCAGAGAGTTAACTGTGATTATGTTAGAAAATTGAAAACTGAACCCTGAGGAACTTGGAGAATCCCTCCAGTGAGACCTTCTTGTCTTCCTTCTTGAACTTGCTGCTGTTCTTCTCCTAAGGAAATCCTTAATTTGTTCCCCAACTTTTTGAAATCAGCCATTGTTTTTTGTTCAAAGTTTAAAAATCTCTTGGTTGGTTATTCCAGTTAGAAATTCGGCCTACCCTATTTTAAAGTCTGATGGATACTATTTAGCCTTAAAAGGAAGGAAATCTTAACCTATGTGAGAATATAGATGACTCTGGAGGTCATTATGGTAAATGAAATAAACCTGGTGCAGAAAGGCAAATATTGCATGTTTCAACACATAGGAGGCATGGAAAATAGTCACACTTAGGGAAATAGAGAGTAGAATGGTGATCGACAGGACTGAGGTGGGGGAGGAGGAAATGGGGAGCAGCAGTCCTATGGGGGTAAAGCTACAGGGATGCAAGATGCATCAATCCTAGGGATCTGCTGCACAACACAAGCCCAGAGTTAACGAAGCTATGGTACACA
Source organism: Glaucomys volans (assembly GCA_020662805.1). Taxonomy (NCBI): domain Eukaryota; kingdom Metazoa; phylum Chordata; class Mammalia; order Rodentia; family Sciuridae; genus Glaucomys; species Glaucomys volans. The sequence goes on along the minus strand of JAJEJO010000093.1, from coordinate 845,503 downwards.
CTTAAATATTTGCCATAGAGAGAACTCACAGTAAGTGTTCTCATAACAAAAGGAACCCGTCTCCTCGACCCAATGATATAAAATTGATTGAATTAAATATAAATTATAATATATTCAAACAATGCAGTCAGTAAAAACAATAAGTAATCTAAGACCATTTTTGAGAAATCCACCCTACTAGTCATTGTTACAAATGTCTTCTATGAATTATCTCATTTGATTCTCAAGACACCCTATAAATTATTATTCTAATTTTTAGATGATAAATTTGAAAAAAGGGGGATGAAGTAACTTTCCCAAGTCATGAAATTAGTAAATTGTATGGCTGTAAAAATGGCATGGAAAGGCCACAAAAGACAGAGATCCAGAATATGGTGTTGGCTTGTAAAAAGAGCAAATTACAAAACAAAAATGTATATGATTATCCCAACTTATTAAAAAATTACATGGTGAGTAATAGATTGTGCTCTTAGAAAGTATTCTGCAAAGACAGACTCAAAATAGGTAAGAGAGAAAATTCTGCAAAATGAAACTGAAAGATTTCAACTCTTTATTTTAAAGTCTTTATTGTTTTGAATTTTCCAAAATGAATTACTTGAGAACAAACAGATAATTAAAAATTGTTCTCACTGGTTACTTTGATATTAGATTTTTTACCATGTACACAATATTGTTTGATGTTGTGGGAAACATGTAAATTATAAGTGGTAATGACATAGATCATTTCTCTCTGCACTGTTCTTTCCATGAATCAAGTCAGATATGAGAAAGAAAAAAAAAAACCCTGATACATAACTATGTTGTCTTACCATCTTGTACATTCTTTTTATTCCACCCACCCCCCAAAATATTCTATGCTGTGCAACCTGTAATTTACTTTGAGGGTTATTATAATATATATAATTTTCTATAACACATTCCTATAGTTATAAAGTACTCTGGAGAATATGGTTTAACACATTGTACTACAATTTCTCTGAGGACAAATGACAAAAATATTTCCCTAGATTCAATCGAGAATCATTTTGTTATTCTGGGTGATTACTTTGGACTCAGTGCCTGCACGTTTTGAAATAGTTAACAAACCATCACTCTGTGTTTTCACATCTGCCAGAAATCTGCCAGTTGATCTGCTTCCTGTTATTGGAAAATAGTCCTTACAACAGACATTTTGTCCATTGGTTTGATCTTATTTTTTTTCACTTCCATTTGCTATATTGTTTGCCTACTTTTCAAAGGCTCTTTTTTTTTTTTTTTTGTCTTGGATTTATGCATCTTGATAACTACCTTGAATCTTTTATAGAACAAAGTAAAAATATATATGTTTAAGTTAATGAAATTTAGTTAATGTATTAGTTTGATGAAAACTCAGTTGAGTTAGGCATAGCTTAACTTAAATTATCCATTATTTCTAAGATAGCCATCAGAAAGAGAATTATGCATTTTTCCAATTTTCTTATGAGAATCTACTCAGAGTATAGTATGGATTTTTATGATTAGAAAGAAGAGATGATACTGAAATGTAAATCATTAGCATTAAAAATGTTATGAAAACCTAATTTTACAAGTTCTTTTAGGCATTTTGTAGGGAGAATATACCCAGAATCTTCCCATAGGGATTTAGAATTATGAATAATTGATAAAATATATCCAACTATAGCAGTTTGGGGGTCAAAAATATTTGCACTATGTTTTTACCTTTCTGTGAATGTAAAAGGCATGTTCAGTTCTGGTTGAAAATTGGTGTCCTGAAAACATTTTCATAAAGGGGTTTGTGTCTCTTTGAGGTAAAAAAAAAAAAAAAAAGGCAGTTTCTAGGAGTCTCTATGGTTTAAAAAAAACTTCTGAATTACTCTAAGTAACATAAGAGGAACATTCCAAGAATGATCTTATAAAACACTTCTCCGTATGATACATCAATTTCTTCAGACATCAATTTACTAGGAGAAGTCTCTAAAATATAATGGCTAAATCTGTAATGAGATTGCAGTTTTAAATTCAAACATCCCAAATAAACATACCCAAGTTGCAAAAACATTCAAACACTCCTGATACTTGCCTTTTTTGGAATGTAATTTACCATGCTGAATCCCAGTGCTTGCTTGATCATTCATATTTTCCCCATCTTTGATGCCAAAGATCCTCTTCCCTAAGTGGGATAAAAATATAGCGATTATCTTGACTTGTCAACATATGTAATGCCATGTAATTGTCATGATATGCCACAAAATGTAGACAAATATGTTTTGAATTATTACTTTTCAACTGCCAGGATTATTACAACTTAACTGTACAAGCTGTTGGTTCCATATTGCCATTATACTACTGTGACTAATCACACCATCATGTCAGAACCAAAAGTCTTTGATCATTGTCATTATCATTTCTGAAGGGTCAGAGCAAGAGCTTCTGTTAGTCTTATGGAATTGACAATTACAAATGTTATAATATCAAATTTAGAAATTCAGAGTAAAACTATTTCTTGTTAACATGTAAATTATCCCATAATGAGACAATTAAACACTAAAATAGAGCCAATGCATGCTGGTTGACAAATATATTGAGATGCATGAAAACCATTTCCATTCATTGTTCATGATTTTTTAATCAAGCAGATATATTTTGAATTGGTCAATTTCCACCTTAAGACTTTTCCAATTACTTAAATAATTCAAAAACATCCTTGCAAGAATGGATTTGACATCCAAGTCTTCAATTTATACAAATACTGCAAGATTCAATTTCTTGCATTGAATTTGAGGGAAACTGAATTTCCTGTTATTACATGTTTTAACTAACATGAAAAAATGTTACTCCATAACATAAAATATTCTTGTGTATTCTTAAAGTAAATGAAAAATATGCACCAAACTCTGAATCTCACAAATGAACAGATTTAGTCTGAAAAAGTATTGAGAAAAACGATTTAAAACAATATCCAGGGGCTAGAATTGTAGGTAAGAGGGAGAGACTTACCTAGCATTGTGAGGCACTGAATTCAATCCTCAGCACCACATGAAAATAAATAAATAAATAAAATAAAGGTATTGTGTCCATCTACAACTTAAAAAAATTTTGAAAAGCAGTATCCAATCATACTTGCATGGGATATAACTCTAAGTGACTATTTACCCTGAAAGCCAACTGAACATCTTCATTTTGAAAATTGGACTTGAAATATAGCTTTGATGGGTTGAATATTACCTTTTCATAGATACCTAACACAAAAGTTTGCAATTAAATGTTCATTTATTAAAAAATTAACACAAGATCCAGCAGTCCAGGTGCCCACCCCATGCAGCATTGTGACTGCACTCGCCCATGCCATCCACCAATACGTCAGGACACCTCTGCCATCATCTTGGATTATCCCCACCACTGCCACCACCATGTTTAGTTGGGATAGCTTCCATCTCAGGACACCTGTCAGAGAGCCTAGAAGCTCAATATCAAGGTATCTACAGGTTAGCCACTGCTGCTGCCACCAACTTGGAATGTGGATACTTATAAACAGGGATAACATCCAGGACCTGAAAGATCATCACCAAGGGCCT
>JAJEJO010000093.1:784942-831949 GCA_020662805.1 Glaucomys volans | reverse complement strand
CCACATAAATATAGTTACCTCGTACTTGACAAAGGTGCCAAAAACATACAATGGAGAAAAGACAGCCTGTTCAGCAACTGGTGTTGGGAAAACTGGAAATCCACCTGTAGCAAAATTAAAATAAACCCCTATCTCTCACCCCACACAAAATTCAACTCAAAATAGCTCAAGGACTTAGGAAATAGACTAGAGACCCTGCACCAAATAGAAGAAAAAGTAGGTCCAAATCTTCATCATGTGGGCTTAGGTCCAGATTTCCTAAACATGACTCCCAAAGCACAAGAAATAAAAACAAGAATCAATAAATGGGATGGATTCAAATGAAAAAGCTTCTTCTTAGCAAAAGAACCAATCAATAATGTGAAGAGAGAGCCTACAGAGAGGGAGAAAATCTTTACCACACACACATCAGATAGAGCACTAATCTCCAGAATGTATAAAGAACTCAAAAAACTTAACAAAAAAATACAAATAACCCAATCAATAAATGGGCTGAGGAGCTGGACAGGAACTTCAAAGAAGAAGATATACAATTGACCAACAAATATATGAAAAAATGTTTAACATCCCTAGTAATTAGGAAAATGCAAATCAAAACCATCCTAAGATTTCATCTAACCCCAATTAGAATGTCTATTATCAAGAATACAAGCAACAATAGGTGTTGGTGAGGATGTGGGGGAAAAGAAACACTCATACATTGCTGGTGTGATTGCAAATTGGTGCAACCATTCTAGACAGCAGTACGGAGATTCCTTAGAAAACTTGGAAGGGACCCACCAATTGACCCACCTATCCCACTCCTCGGTATATACCCAAAGGACTTAAAATCAGCATACTACAGTGACACAGCCACTACAATGTTTATAGTAGCTCAATTCACAATAGGCAGATTATGGAATGAACCTAGATGCCTTTCAATTGATGAATGGATAAAGAAACTGTGGTATATATACACAACAGAATATTACTCAGCCATAAAGAATAATAAAATTATGGCATTTGCAGGTAAATCGATGGATTTGGATATTATCATGCTAAGTGGGGTAAGTCAATCTTAAAAAACAAAAGGCCAATTATTTTCTCTGATAAGTGGATGCTGATACATAATGCAAGGTTGTGTACATAAGGGAAGAATGGAGAAGTTTGGATTCTGTAGAGGGAAATGAGGGGAGGGGCAGGGATAGGGGTAGGGGTAGGAAAGATGGTGGAATGAGACAGACATCCTTACCTATGTACATGTATGATTACAGAATGGTGTGAGTCTACATCGTGTTCAACCAGAGAAATGAAAAGTTGTACTCCATTTGTGTCCAACGAATCAAAATGTGTTCTGCTGTCATGTATAACTACATAGAACAAACAATAAAAGAATGAAAAATGCACACAAGATTTGTAAGGTATATATATGAGTACTTTTAAATAAGCTAAAATATTTTTTCCAAAATGCATTGTCAAACTGCATGCTGGACCACAATGTTATAAAAATTAGCAGCCCACTGGATGATATAGCAGCCCCTAATATTTATACATTCCCACTTGATGCTTCCAGATTGTAGGAATATAAGATTGATTTCTGCCTCATTAAAACTTCTCTATTTATTGTTTTGAATTACTGTTGGTTTTCAAATACTTCATGACAGATGTGGATTAGTTGTTTCTTAAATAAATGAAGAATTTCAGGTGGAACTTACAAAATCCAGAAGAGGAGTAGCTTCCCTGTGGTCTAGAAATTCAATTTTTTCTTCAGTGGTTTCTGATTTACTTACTTAACATAGGGGAATATCAATTATTTCAACATCTTGACTTTGTTTTTTTAAAATAACTACTATACATTATATTCTTTTTTATTAGCATTTTACAATTTAAAGTATAGCCATTTGAATACAAAGAAATAATTTTGAAAAAATAATACATTATGCTTTAAATATATATTGTCATAATTGCAATACATAGTCTTCATGTTCTGATTAATATTTAATAACCTATGGGGACCCCCTAAGCATGCAGAAGGAATATGCTGTAAGTTAACCCTTTTGTTCCAACTGTAAAAAAAATGTATAAATCAGTATGAAAAGCACAGTTGGAAAACTGTAATTTCCTTGTAATTTTGTGAGGAAAACGCTGTTTTAAAAGAAAATCTGGAAGATCCATAATAATGTCTGATTTAATATATAATACTAATTCTTAAAAATCTTCCAGATACAACAGATTCAATTGTCTTCCAAACAATTTTGAAACCATTACAGTTCTATTTTTATCTTTTTTTTGACATAAAAGTTATAGGATGTTTTCTCTATTAGATGGTTAGTTTCAGTTTAGTTCAGCAGATATTGTTCTTACTATGAACCAGATGTTGCACTCAGCAACTGTGAAGCAAAGACATGGTAGTCAACGCCTTATCTTGTAAGAACTTCCTTATGTAGGTCTGCAAGACCACACAGCTCTGAAAAGTGTCTGTAGAACATAGACTGAGTCAGCCTAATGGAATTGGAAGCAGGCCAATGACAGTAACTGAAAGAAATCAGGATGAATCAATATTGGTGATCTGCTCTACAATCCACACACCAAGCTGAGGGTAGAAACATGGACAACAAAAAGTTATTTACTTCCAGGAGAACATAGGGAGGAGTCTAGGAAACCATGGGAATTAAGAAGCCATGGGAATCCTTGGGAAAGTGTACTTGACTTCTGAAGCTGTGAGTGTCGGAGGGCTTGGGAATTCAAAATATGGGAAGGTGAAGTCTATCTTCCTCAGTTTCCAGATGAATAATCTGAGATAATTTCCTTGAAACAGGCTTTTTGAATGACAGGTAGAATGGAACTAATTTCTTTTCAAGCTATCTTTCCTTAAGCCCATCTCTTAAAATTCAATAACTACAAAAAAAATTAATTTTATCTCAGGAAAGCAATTTGCATGGACAGATCAACATGGTATAACCTGGGACATTTAAGATCCTTGCATTCTTTTGTACATGTCAGTATATGCTTGTATAAAATATCAAATAACTGGAAGAATTGACCAATCTCCAAAATAAAAACTAAGTAAAGTTGATGTCAAAAAGGGATATAAAGAATATTTTGAGCTAAACCTTCAGACTCATTAAAAGAACTTAAGGATATTTATAAGGTGACTTTCATCTAATAAGTTATAAATAGATTCCTAAATATATTATGCATCTGAAACAATCGAGAAATTCTAAACACTCATCGATTACTGTGATGTGTGATTTTATGGGTCAACTTGACTGGTATAGGAAGGGCCCAGTTCTACATTAATCCGGGGTGTGTCTATGAAAGTGTGGCCAATTGGGATTAACAACTGAATTTCTGGACTGAGTAACACATACCATCCTTCCCATCATGGGTAAGCAATCCACTGGAGCCATATAGAATAACAAGAAAAAGAAATGAAGAATCTTTGTCCCTTCCTGTTTGACCTGGGACATCAGTCTTTCCCTGCTTTTGACTGACACATCACTGACCTGCTTTTCTTAGATCAACACTATCAGCTTTCCTATGTTTCCAACTGACAGATGACTGATTGTGGGACTTTTCAATCTTCAAAATTAGGTGAGTCGGTCCCATGTGTAGAAGATTCTCCTATTGGTTCTGTTTTTTTCCTGATACTGGTTTAATACAGAAATTGGTAACAAGAATGGAAATGGGATTCTGCTATAGAAAATACATAAAAATGAGCTTTGGAAAATGAGTAGAGGATGGAGACCTGAAGAATTTTGAGGGACATATTAGAAAATTCAATATTGCCATAAAGGGAGTTTTGAAAGTGATTCTGGTGAGAGCTCAGAAAAGCGAGAAGTAGGGGGAGTAGGGGGAGAGATGAAAACTGTAGATAAAGCTTCCATCTTCTTACACAGAGCATAAGTTATCAAATATGTTTGTAGACATATGAACAGTAAAGGTCATTCTAATCAGATCTCAGAAATGAGATTGAACAAGGAAAAGAATGAACGTCTTTATAAAGTGGCATAGAATTTGGCTGAATTGTGTTCATTTTCTGGTGGTTGAGAAAGACAAAATTGTAAGGAATGAAGTTGAATACCTAGCTGTGTAAAATTCTAAGCAAAGTGTTGAAGAAGTAGCTTGGTTCCTCTTTACTAATAGTAAAATGAAAAAAGAAAATTATCAATCTGTTTATTTTATCAAAAATGAGTGAGCATGTTTGGAAGAGAACCTTAAAGGTGTGGTAGAGTAATCATTTGATAAGGAGATTAATATGTGGGTGGTGAAACCCCTCAAGCCAGAAGCCTAGGGGCAGGATCTTTCCCTGCAGAACCTGAGGGGAGGGACTACAACTCCATTGGGTCCAGAAGACACAACCTCCTCCCAGTGTGTCTACAAGGTAGAACACTGACCCAAAGAGGATGATTCTTTCTTTAAATTTTTTTTTTTTTAGTTATAGATGGACACAATACCTTTATTTTATTTATTTATTTTTTTATGCAGTGCTGAGGATCGAAACCAGTGCCTTACACATGCTAGGCGAGCACTCTACCACTGAGCTACAACCCTAGCCCTCAAAAAGGATTATTCTTGAGTGTTAAGATTTTGTGGAATGTGCTTTACTGGATTTTGGACACTTCTTCCTTCTTCTATCTTCTTCCTCATTGAACATTAATGCTTAGCCTATGCCTGTCTCACCACTGTGTTTGGGAAGCACATAGTTTATTTCATTTCACAGATTCACACTGGTGAAAAATTTTACCTAGGGGTGATTTATAGCTTGAGTTTTATTTGTATCTGACTTAAATGATATTTGGATGAGACTTTGGACTTTAGACTTCTGAATTGTTGGCATAAGATCAGACGTGGGGACTGTTGTGGTAAAATGAATGCATTTTGCTTTTGAAAATAACATGAATGCTAGGATCCAGGGGCTGAATTCTATGGATTCATAATCGCGTCCCATGCAAAATCCATCTGTTGAAGTCCTAACCTCCAAAGTGTTTGGAGATGGGATCTTGCGGGATAATGGGGCCATGAGGGTTGAGACCTCACAGATGTGAGGCGCTCTCTCTCTGTGCCATATGGTACAGGAAGAGGGTTTCCAGCTGAAGCCAGGAAGATGGCCAAACAAACTCAATGTCCCAGCACCTTCATCTTGGACTAGCCAGATCTAGAACTACAAGAAATACATTTCTGTTGTTTAAGCTATGTAGTCTATGGCGCTTTTGCCATTTCGTCATGAACTGACCAAAATAGCTTCTCAGTTCACCCACACTTCATGTGTCTGGTTCTCCACAGGTAAGATTGATTAGAAAGCTCCCCATTTTACAAAGCTACTTAAAATATTCTGAGGCACAGCCTGCTTTGCAAACTCCAATCTAAGTAATAATGCCTGTTATTGCTAAAATGTGAAATATGAATTGGAAAAAGAGATTGTTTTGAAAGATCTATGACTCAATGCAGATGTAGCAATTAACAAAAGATGATTTCAGTAATAAATGGGACATGTAAAGAAACAAAACAAAGCCAAACAGATTGTTCCTAACTAGAGCTTTGGTTATAGTAGTTGTTATTAAAAATATAATTAGATGCAGATGAAATATGAAGGAGTAATAAAAAATAGCAGGGGAAGAGGAAGAACTAATATAGAAGAAAGTTCAAATTGAAAAAGATAGGAGCTATGAAAGAAAATGCCATCTTAATAGTCAATGTGAATAATATCTACCTGTATAAACATCATTAATAAAAAAGAAAAAATAATATATTACATTACATTCTACATGATTTTTAATTTATGATATGATATAATAATCATCATGTTTTATTCAAGATTTCCTTATCCTTCTTCTTTTGGGGGGGATTTCAAATTCTTTCATTTTTATATTTATTTTTTAAATTGATTCATACATTTGTATTTATTTGCAGTGTACATGATGTTTTGGAGTATGTACTCATTGTGGGATAACTAAACACTTCACATTCACAGAGCATTTTTCAAGAATACAATATATTATTAAGTATAGTAACTATTTTATATAACAGAGTTATCTAATGTGTTCCTTCTGTATAATTGTAATTTGTATCCTTTGAAGAACATCTCAAACTTTTTAACACTGGAATAGAATGTTCATGATTACAGACCAATTCTAAATCCAACAGCCAATAGAAAAGCAGGAACACCTTAAAAATAAGCAAATTCCCTACAGAGTTTTTATGGCCAATAAGCACAAGAAACAATATTTAGCCTTCTTAGGAATTTTTTTAAATATTGGAACAACCATGAGATCCCAACGAGATTGGTGAAATATCAAAATTACTTATAATAGTTGGTTTGGGCCAGTGCTTGGGAAAAACAGAATTCTCAAATGAAATTGGTGGGAATGAAGATTGAAACAAGCTTTTCTAATAAAGGAATTGTAAATTTTTTATAAGTATTAAAATTTTAGTTCTACAAATATGTCCTTGTTGCCTGTGTACAGGATGTTCACAGTTGCTCATTGTAGCAGTACAATCAAGCTGTGAAAAGACGTACAGCTTCATTATAAATATTCAATCATGTTTGAAAAATGTTGCTACCATTACTAAGTTAACAGTATGTCTTCTGCCTCACCCAAGTCAGTCCCAGGGGAAACATTTCTCCAATAATTCTGGTTGCAGTTCCTATAATGGTTATTGTCATAATACAAATAATAGGGTTTGACCTGCTTTCCTTTGTTTATGATGATTAGATAGTACCCATGGGATTCCCACTTTAAAAATAAGACTTTAGTCTTTTACAAACTTCTTACTTATTCTTCCAAATTCTATTAAAACATATTTTTTCTCTGGCTTATCTTAATAAATCTAAATATTATATTCAAATATCTACTTACTATCCTAGCAATTTTAGATACCTCTCAAATTTTTAAAAATATTTTTAGTCATAGATGGACACAATAACTTTTTTTCTATTTATTTATGTGGTGCTGAGGATTGAACCCAGTGCTTCACAAGTGTTAGGCAAGCACTCTACCACTGACCCACACCCAAGCCCAATATCTCTTAAAGTTCTATTACTACAGATGAGAAAAATTGGGCCCATGTATTACTTTCCATCACTTCTCCTTACTATTACACCATTATTTATGAAGAAACATTTTAATATTTTTAAAATTCATTTTATATTGATGAAGTTCACAATATGTACATTACATTCCTTTAAGAAGAAATGTTTTATGTTTAATCAGATTTCTAAAGATGAAAATAATATAATATCTGAAGCATATAAACATTAATTTATATAAGAAGAAACAAATTATAGAGTCAAACTGGTTGAAAAATAAATTCAATCATGTGACACTAGACCATGTTGTTCAAGGGTGAACGTGCAAATTGACAAGGTCAAATGCATTGACTCTTATTATACTATAGAAGTTGCTTAGGATTTGCTTATTACTTTAGATTGCTTTATGTTTATACTATAATTTTATTCATAATCTTGTTTTTCTACCTTGTTAAATAATTTCAGTATAGAAGTTTAATGTGGACTTAAAACAACTCAATTATATGTACATCAACATTATTCTCTAGGATATATACAGAACTCAAAAAACTTAACACCAAAAATACAAATAACCCAATCAATGAGAAGATATACAATCGATCAACAAATATATGAAAAAATTGTTCAACATCTCTAGCAATTAGAGAAATGCAAATCAAAGCTACTCTAAGATTTCATCTCACTCCAATCAGAATGGCCATTATCAAGAATACAAGCAACAATAAATGTTGGTGAGGATGTGGGGAAAAGGTACACTCACAGTGCTGGTGGGATTACAAAATGGTGCAACCATTATGAAAAACACTGTGGAGATTCCTCAGGAAACTATTCTAAGGCTCTTATTGATACAATTGAAACACCATCTCTTATTTTGTAAATAGACCTTATCAAAACCTTCTTTTGACCCATCATCTTTTTTCCCCTAATTGCATTCTTGTATGAAAAAAATGCCTCCTTCCATTCTAACCAAAGTTATCTTTGTTTTACTTTCCCCCCAATATTCCACACATCCACATAGCAATTTGCTTCAATAGATTGCATTCATTTTATTTATTTTTTTTTTTTTGCAGATTTCATTTTGATTCATTGTACACATATGGAATGAATTTCATGATTTTATAAAATTACTTTAATTTTCATAAAATATTGTTAAACCTTAAGAATTATTAAATCTTTTTAATTTTTTTAAAGTTATGTGCATCCAGAACATGTACAGACTATTGCATAATTTTCTGTGCCTCTGAGTCCCAGATCTTTAATGGCAGTTAGAAAACAGTTGAAAGTAGTCCATTCCTTGGTGGCTGGGCTCCAAATATGAGGAAGGATTAAAGTCAGGATTAAAGTTCCACACTAATGGCATGGTCAATAGCCACCAAAATACTTAGGGCTCAGAGCTATGCTCTCAGGGCCATGGAAAGGAAATGAGAAAATGTCTCATGCAGAGAAGTAGAACAGAACAGCCTCATACAAAAAATTATCTTTCTTTTGTGATTTTTTAAAAAATGCACATCTACAGAACATTCAGAATAAGAACCCTCTTTCCTTTCAGTGGTGACCACCAGTGAGAACATCTAGGATTCTCAGCTCTGAATTCAGAAACAAAAGTGTCAAAACCAACTGCTGCTGACCTTGCAGACAATTTTCACCTGCCAGGGGCCCTCGGGTATGGTGTGTAGGAACCTAGGTCACTACCACCACTCTTCACATTATTTTCTTTTCCTCTTCTTTTTCTCTTTTAACAAGTTCCAGGAACTTTGGGAATTGTCTATTTTTTAAAGCTAATGATAAAAATTATTTTACTGGAGGTCAAACATGAATACATCAGTTCATATCTTTTTGCTGTTGTTGACCAAAAAGACACACATTATACTCAGGCAAAAATTAAATGGATTAATTCTAAAGGATCCTATAAGCAAAGCGAGTACTCTGTTGGAGTTTAAAAATGATCAACCTCTTAGTAATTCAAAGTGTTGCTGAGTCTGTTTTTGTTTTACACCCTGAAGTACTCATTCACAGAAAGATTTAAACATTTGGATGGCAGGAGACTGTTCCTATTTCTCTTCCTGAAACAATTGTCTAGGTTGCTGTGTATGCCCAGGATATGCATGGAGAAGAACATATCAGATCTGTTTATAAAACTTTGCTGCCGAATCCTACCTGTGCACACCAGCATCTAGCCTCTCATGTATAACATGACAGTGGAGCTGCCTTCTCTGGAGTCAGAAGAAGGACCCACCTAACCTTCGAAGCGGTGTCAACATCCAGTACCCCACTGATGTGGCTGTGACAAAGGAAGCCATCTTTAATGATAGGAAAAGGATGAATTTTGCTTTACATTGAAATCCCCTATTCATTCAGACCTCATATAAATAGACCATAATCCTCCTCCCCAAAGCCAGGCCTTGAGGGCAACACTCCTTACCCAATTTACATTTTAATCACCATATAAAATAACATAAGTGATCTTATAAACACAGCATTTTACTTATTTATGTATAACCTGCTTAAATCCTTCTAACAGTTCCCCATTATACATAAATATGCAGCTTTCTTTTCTTCGCTCACAGAACCAGAAAGCCTGGCCCCTTTTATTATCTTTCACCTTCTCTCATACTCTCCTCTAATCTCTTTCTTCCACCCCACTGGTCTTCTTTGCTTCCTCCAAGCCACCAAGTTCACTTTCTCTATAAGCCTTGCTCTAGTCATATTCTCTGATGGTAGAAATGTCATTTACCCAGTGTTAGGTAAACCACAACCAACAACAATAAGACTCTCCCAACTTAACAACCAAGGTAAGATGTCCTGGTACTGATGATCAGATATTAAAATTGGCTAATTTTAATTCTTTGTTTTGCACACATTGGTAACCAATGCTTTCGTTGTTTGGTTATTTTCACCTATATATTATTCATCCATCAGTGCCTCCTCCCCCAAAACAGACAAATACTATGATATTAGACACCTACAGCTCTCAATGCTATAAGATCAGTGTTTACCTGACACACACCAGGCAATAAACATATACTCACTGAATAAAATCATGAAGACATGAAGTAATGGATATTTTAGTCTTTTCTTCTGAAATTATGTTACAGAAAACATGCACATCTTACGGTATAAATCTATATTTGTCTTTATCCTCCACATTACCCTATATTGAAGCTTTTACAACTCTAAGTTCACGTTGATCTCAAAAATTCTCCTTGTCTACTCCAACTTACTCATGTCCTTCTATTTAGAAACCATAATCCAGAAGACCAGTGCATTCAGCCCCAGTGATAAAGACTCCATATATCATGTTCTCAAGTATCTCAGAAAGAAGGTAGCATGAAATTTACAAGACAAATGATAGATTTAACCGAGAGTCTTCTCTTCTTTGAGTTTTTAGATCACTGGAAAAAATGGAATTCAATTACTAGAGACTCTACACATTTGCATTCTGCAAGAGCAGAAATGGAAAAGCCACCTGCTTAATGTTATTGCATCATCAGGATCATCAAAAAATCACTTATTTTAATTGATCTGCATTCAGAGCCAGAGGGTATCTTCTAGAATCAATCACACTCATTTGAATTCTTGATGGATTTTTAAAACCATAGAGTAACTAAAAAGAAATTCTATAGAATAATAATATTTGTGATGGACCACCAGAACCAAACCCTGGACATGATAATATTCAAACAAGATATTATGGACAGGAATGCTATAGAGAAGGCAACTATGAGTCCAATTTTAATGTAGGTTTACTTATTTTATCAGTAAATGTGTAACTTATTGCAGTTTCATTGGGTTTCCAACTGTTGGATAATATAAACACAGATGACTTCTGAACAAAATCTTCCAGAAAATAAATTGGACAGAATTTAAGTGGATGCTTACTTCTTAATATATTGAGAAATTATTATATTGATTAATGTGATTGTATGCATGAAAATGAGTCTGTTTCACATCGTCCTATGGTTATTTATATGTGGGATAGATGACATAAACTCTTATAATTATAAATTTAAAATTTAAGGATCAAACCAAGAAGCCAGGAGGCACAAAAACTGGAAGACAAATTGAGATCTTAGGTATTAACACCAATTAATATAACATTATTAGATATTAACATTGATTCTTTCTCAAACTTATACTTGATAGTTTATAATAGTAATTCACATTTTATATTATTTCAATTAAGCCTAACTAAATTCTATGAGGTTTGAATGAAGATTTCATTACATATATGCATATATATAGTACACACACAGACACACACACACACACACACACACACACACATATGAATTGATTCTAGTAGGGTCAAGATAAAGATAATAATTGCTGGGGTGGAGGTTATTGTGTCTACCAATTGTCAGAGCAAGGAGATGAATACATGTCTGTGCACACATCCTATGTCATTATATAAATGGAACTTCATTGCATACTATTTAATCACTTGGTTTTGTTCAAAGCCTGAAATAACACATGCTATAAAAATCAAACGAATTAATGGGCCAGGGACTGTCATGCCAAAGGAAGATCTCCTATTATTAATTAGAGAGGATTAAAAGCTGTCTCTATTTAGGTTTCATACAACCAGAGGAAGTCAAGGTAGGAAAACCAACCATCCTGGTTTGCCCAATACTGAAGTATTTAGCAGGACTGGACTTTCAGTGATAAAATCCAGAAAATCCTGGGCAAACTGGAAGTTTTTAAGTTGATTTAAGTTGAGTTGGTCAACTTAAATCAATATTAAGAAACTTACAGGATGCTGATTTTAAGTCCTTTGGATATAAGCCAAGGAGTGATGCAGCCACATCAATGTTCATAGCTGCTCAATTCACAATAGCTAGATTGTAGAACCAATCAAGATACCCTTCAATAGATGAATGGATAAAGAAACTGTGGTATATATTCACAATGGAATATTACTCAGCCATAAAGAAGAATAAAATTATGGCATTTGCAGGTAAATGGATGCATTTAGAGAATATCATCCTAAGTGAGATCAGCCAATCCCAAAATACCAAAGGCCAAATACTCTCTCTGATAAGTGGATGATGATACATAGTGCGGGGTGGGAGGGAGGGAAGAATGGAGGAAGGATGGATTGCATAGAGGAAAAAGAGGGGTGGGGATGGGGTGGGGGGAAGTAAAAATAACAGAATGAGACAAACATCATTGCCCTATGTACATGTATGATTAGGCAAATTGTGTGACTCTACATCATGTAGAACCAGAGAAACAACAGTTGTACTCCATTTGTGTACAATGGATCAAAATAAATAAATAAAAAAAGAAAGAAAGAAAAAAACTTACAGTAGGTCTATGATCTCAAGAACTATTACTCAGTCATAAAGAAGAATAAAATTATGGCATTTGTAGGTAAATGGATGATGTTGGAGACTGTCATGTAGGAAATCCCATTGGTTAAGGTCTGTGTATCTCTGGGTAGGATTATAGGGATCAATAAAAAGGAACATAAAAAGATGCATAATATTGTTACATTATTTTTATAGTGTGTTGAAGATTTATGAAAGGTGATCTCAGTCTATATAAATTGACTCATTTGAGCTTCTAACACTGACAAGGCCCAAGTTCTTTATCTCCACTTTAGAAGAAAAGAGGGAGACTCAAAGAGATAAGAAATTTATCCAAGGTCATAAAATTTTAAGTGCCAGAACAAACCCTGGGATCCACAGCTACACCAGAATCCTATGTGATTTCCATCTCTGGTGGTGAAAATTAGCCTGTTTATATAATAGCTTACGCATCAAAAACTTTGTTCATGAATATTAAAACTCATTCAATCAGTGGAAGAACAAGAACTGACATAACCTCAAAGTCAAGTGGAAGTTATAAGTGTTAGGAACACCCTTGACTCCCGAAGGGCAATTTAACAGGAGAACCCATGCATACCTAACATCTCTGAAGTGTTTAACTTAATAACTCTCTATCTTTATTGCAGTGTTGCAACCATGCTTAATACCCACTGCAGATGGTGCTCTGGGAATCACAAAGCACTCTACAGATATAATGTTTATTGTTACTTTTATTGTGTACATCAGATCAAGATTCCCAGCACCTAGTGCTTTACCGCTCCTAGGTTATTATTCCAGCTATTTTTGCACCTGTGAATGGATGAGTCAGATATTCCCACTCTCAACATTTCTGGGATTAAGATATTTGCTACTCACCCAAGTGTTGGGGGGCACTGTGTGCAATCATTTCTCCTGCTTTAATAACCCTCCTACCTTCTTATCTCATCTCTAAATCTCGTTTTAGGCAGACCAAATGCACACACGCTTCTGTGGTATTTCCTATTATATATTTTGACCACAAAACAATTTCACATTATAAATTTTACCATAAAAATGTTCATGTTAACCAGTGAGATTTGAAGAATGATAAAAATAAAATACCTCAAACAGAGGTGCATATGTTTAAATTCTGTTTAGTTTCCTGTTACAACTGAATAGAGTTACAGTTAGAAAGGAAATTGTCAAGTGTTATTTAAGAACGTTATTCATTGCACTCAATTTTATTAAATTTATGACCTATATAAAATTAGTTTCTCAGTACTTGAGAGAAATTGTTAACGATGCTGTCTTTTCCTAAGCAGGACAAATCATTCTAATTCCTACCAAAGGTATTCTTTTATCTTACAAAAATATTGTAAAAGTGTCATTAAGTGTCATTAAGAATGGATCACAAGAGCCCAACTATAGAACCAGCTTAGGTGACCATCAATTAACAAATGAATAAAGAAAGTGTGGTATATATACACAATGGAGTTTTATTCAACCATAAAGAAAAATGAAATTATGCTATTTGCAGGAGAAAGGATGGAACTTGAGAACATGATGTTAAATGAAATAAACCAAACTCTGGTCAAAGGTCACATATTTTCTCTCATATGTGGAAGCTAGGGAGGTAAAAGAAAAAGAAAGGCAGGGGAACATTTCATGAAAATTGAAGGGAGATTAGTAGAATAGAGGGTGGGAGATGTGGAAGAAGTGGGTAAGTGCTGGGGAATGATATTGGCCAAATTTTATTATTATATTGTGTGCACACATGAATATGTAACAACAAATCACACCATGATGTACAACTATAATGCTCCAATAAAATAATGTATAACTATACTGTACTAATAAGACAATATAAATACTGAAAAAAGTCATGGATGTAATACGCACCTCACTCATGAGGAATAAATGGAATAATGTACATTATGCACTTTACAATTATTCAATAAATAGTAGATATTAGTCTGAAGAAAAAAGATCTTCAAAAATTCCATATGGATTTATTTGTGAAATTATAAATCTAAATGTGTTTTTGAAAATTTCATGTAATTGTCCTAGAGCGTGATGATGAAATGCCAGAATTAGAGTACATTTAAATAATGAATCAGAAGGTCACATTAATTAAGTGTGGCAAGGTTGCCAGCTGTCCACCAAGAAGGCATGTCCCTCTTGAAGCACATGGGAGCTGTTGCCAGAAGCCAGCATTTCCCAGCAACCTCTTGCATAACAGTAATAGTCACATGACTGATTCATACCAAGCATATTATGAGCAAAATGATGTATGTCACTGCTGAGCTTGGAGTTTTAAAGAAGTAAGTAAGCTTTCTTCCCTTGGTTGGGCCCTAGGGATGGTGGAGCCACAAGATGGAAAGATTGCTGGTCCCTGAAACACTGTATGGAAGGCCAGCCCCATTTGGTAATAGCCTCAGTGAACTATACTACATGACTGAGAAATAACCTATTAGGCTTAGCCACCAGAATTTTTGTTTCAATTTTTTCAAAAGCTAGCATTACCCTAATTGAATACTCCAGGCAAATAAGGGTAGATTACCTGAGTCCACTTTTTGTTCTATTCAGAAAAATTTAATGTGTGCAAAACGAGGTCAACCCCCATGCTCTTAATCAGGTATAACTAAAACTAGGACTCACCCACCCATCATGACTGACCACATCGTAGTGCACCTCCTGCAGAGTCCCATTGGTGAAGGCACCCCAGAGGCTGGGACAGGCTGTTCCCATCTAGACCCTCAGACTTAGCTACCCCTATTTATGTTCCACATTTCACTTGAAATATGACCTCTTTAGGGAAGGTTTCTTTCCTTCCCACTTAACTCGATTTCCCTTCTTAGTGACTTTCATAGCACAAA
Source organism: Glaucomys volans (assembly GCA_020662805.1). Lineage (NCBI taxonomy): Eukaryota > Metazoa > Chordata > Mammalia > Rodentia > Sciuridae > Glaucomys > Glaucomys volans. Next base: position 816,779 of record JAJEJO010000093.1, on the reverse strand, counting down.
TATAATTTTGCATTTATTTGTTATAATTATTTAATTGATTTGCTTTCCTCACTAAATTTATGAGCTTTTTATTTGTAGAAAGTATCTAGCACATAGTCTGAACACATAGTAATCTCTGACTAAACATTTGTTTAATGAATTTAATAAATAAATAGCTCACCATGGCATGTGAAATCCTGGCATTGTAAGGAACATGATGAGGTACTTTTATGAAATTCATCTTTTTTTTCCTTCAAGTTAATTACTAGTGATTTGATCTTAATGAAAGAAAATAGTGAACTCACCACAGATAATTTGGAATTATCTGAGTGGACTGGACTCATTTTCAGGCTTAACTTGAGCAAAGGATTGTTAGGAACTAGCTGAACAGGAGAGAAATGTTCCTAAGCTGTCAGGTGCTGAAGGAGTCAAATGAAAAGAGCTAAGAAAATTATGCTAAGTGAAATAAGCCAGTCCCAAAGGACCAAGGGCCAAATGTTTTCTCTGATATGTGGATGCTAATTCACAATAAGGGGGAGGGGCTAGGGAAGCATGGAGGTACTTTGGGTTCCACAGAGGGGAGTGAAGGGAGAGGAGCGGATATGGAGGTAAGAAGGATAGTAGAACGAATGGGACTTTATTACCCTATGTGCATACACGATTACACGGCCTGTGTAACTCTACATCATGTGCAAACAGAAGAATCAGAAGTCATGCTGCATTTATGGATGATGGGTCAAAATGCATTCTACCATCATGTACAACTAATTAGAACAAATTTAAAAATTTTTTAAAAAGAGGAAAAAGAACTAAATCTTAATCGCTTACTATGATGGAATAAGCAAGAGGTTAAAATCAGAGAAAACGCCGACTTCCCTCTTCCCCTTTCCTCCATGGAATAGCATGTCGATCAAAGGATCAGCTTTCTCATGGTTGAGGCATCTCCAGAGGGTTCTAGCACTTTTATGGACTTTGAGATTGGGGGAAGGGGAAAGGGGCTAAGAATGCAAAAGAACTGAGTAGTAGGTGAGAGTATAGAAAAGGTTTGCTTCTCTCCCTGGCAAGCAGGTCTCAACTCAGGCACCAGAAGAGCACCTCTGCCCAAGGCCTCAGATAAAGAGGCCTGGAAATGAAGAGGCCCACCCGGACTAGGAAGTGAATATGTGAAGAACAAAACAAGCGGGGGGCCTGCGTCCTTGCCTGTAAATTTCTTCACAGACTGCAGTGTGTTGTATGTCCATCAAGTTTGGTGTAAGGAAGGCAGATTTCCTCCAGGAGACTTTCCAGGTAATCCCTTTGTGATTGTTATAGTCAGGACTAAAAATCACACATAGGTTTTTAAGGTGCTTCCTCCCAGATGGCTCCCTCTTGTTACTTCTGGCAGGAAGCCTGTTGTCCTCACCACAAGGATCCCCACAAAAGTGTGTCAAGGGGAAGGGACTTATATTCCCCTTCTTAAAGAGACGGATGTCAAAGAATCTGTGTACCTGATTTAAAATAACCACACTTGAGTAAAACACTCTATGTTTTAGACTAAGAGCAAGATAAAAATAATTATGCTTGTGGCCGTACATTTAAGCCACATAGCCCACTTGCTACTTTGACCTCCATAGATCTGGTTCTGTTGCCAAATTTGGAAAGGAGATTGAATATCATTTCAAGTCCAATAATACTTATTGCAAATACAATTTAATGGTTTTTTTAGTCTATAAACATTTCACTTTGTTCCACCATGGGGAGTATCATAATGATTCTGACAAAGATTAAAAGGTCACTATCTGAAATACCAACTTAAGAAAACACAGTGAACATCAGTATCTCTTTCAACCACTGTTTCATATGTCAAGACCAAAATAAGAATTCTTTGTGATCCTAGCAAAGAAGTAAACTGAGGTTAATTTATTTATTGCTAAAATAAAGAAGGTAGCAAGCAATCTTTGAGGTTTTAGAGTTTTGTTTTATTTCATGTTAGAAAATTCTGGGGAATCATCACTTCCTCTCGGCTTAAAACTACTGTGGCAGTGAGTTAACTGGAACAAAAATCCAGTTTACAAATTCCACTTAGGAAATAAAAGCAACTTTACATTGCTGGTGGCATTACTTTGCACATGTGATTTCCTGAAAAACGTTATGCAACACATTGTTACTCGAGACCCTCTTCCTGCATTATTACAACTAATCCAAACAGAATGCTCCAAAACCCTTGCAGATTAGGGAAAATTACTGGCATACAGACATCTGTGTCATGCTTCCAACATGCTGCCTTTCCCTGAGCTCTGTTGTGCATGGTTGAAAAACAAATTTTTTTTGTTTTAGTTATGTAAAAATTAAAAGTTCAAGAAAGTAAAACCAATTCTCAAGAACATTATCACCATTAATCTTCATGGTTTTCCCATACAGATGATCTCTGTGTTTTGCAACCATAAATTTCATCAAAAGAGGACTGTGTCCAGCTGGTCCACCTTTGTCTCTTCAGCATCTTATTGGATGTCTGAATGATTGCAATAAATAATTGTGGAAGGAATTAATGAAGCTTAGTTCTTAGAACTAAGTCATTGATTTGTCTTGAAAAGACAAGGACTTTTTTCTACTACTCCTCTCTTGTGGGTGGGAGGAATTTTCGCAGAAATTCCTGAAGGTGAAATTCTAAAAGATTTGAAAAGTGGACAACTGTATTCTAACTACTTTATAATTTCTTAAACTCTCAGGACTGTTTTGGTATTTCCCTAATTAATGACTGCAAAGTGTTTTGAAAATGTAAAATTCCAGATGTGTAATGAATTTTTAAAAATTAAGTCCTGAAAAATGTGTATGGATTCAGATATTTGGTGAGCACTAGGGAAACAGTAATGAACAAGATAGATGCAGACCTTGCCTTTTAGGAACTTGCATCCCAGCAGTGGATAAAGATACTTCAACAGCGTTAAAAATGCATTCCACAACTCATGTGTTTAATTATAATTGTGATTATAGGTAGAGGAGAACAGAATAGCTATGAAGGTTTATAGGAGAGAAATTGATCTGGTGTGAAGAGTCAGAGAAACCTTCCCAGAGGAAATGACACAAAATGAACTGAGCTCCACAAGACAAATAGGAATTCTGGATGAGCAAGGGAGGTCTGAGAGTAGAAACTGGAGTTGAGAATGGGAAAGGAAAACTGGTCCAGAACAGGGAGGAGAGCAGCAGAGGACATGAGTAGGAATTCCGTACCTGCCCCTTTTCTTCAATTCTACTGTAAGGCAGCTTAGGGAAGGCTGAACTTGATTGTCCTGCAATGCATTACACCCAGAAGAATGCAGAGATTAGACAGGGGAATGTCTGTGCAGCATCTTGAAATTACTTTGAACCTTTCAAACAGCACCACACTGGCTCTGTTATTGTTTTCCAGGCCTTTTCAAGAGATTCTTACTTGACTTAAGGAAAACTGAGAGAAAATAGAACCTTATTTGGCTATAATTTTTTTCTGGGAGAGTCTTTAGTGTCCTGTGGACTTCATTCTATACACAAGAAAAATTTATAAAAACCTCATGTACTGAAAAAACCTTCTAAATAGATGCCAGAACAACAAAGAACTTAACATTTCCCAGGTCAGATGAAGCTGTTTTAAATCAATCTTTTCATTAGACTGTTACACACACATCGTTACCATCACCAGTATCATCACTTATAGTCTGGGGTGCTTACCATGTTCTGATGCCCCTGGTACCATACTAAATTCTTTACATTGCATTGAGTTTAATTCTCAGAGATGCCTGTGAAGTATTGTGGCATTTTAATCTCTGTTTTGCAGGTGATATATTGAAAATTTAGTGGTATTAATTAACTCATTCAGGTTTTCAGAACTAGTGGAATGGCCAAGTAGGGGTTCAAACCCACAAGCCTGAGGTCATGGCCATTATCTGACACTACACTTCCAAGGGTAAGTAAACAGTGTTTTCCTTCATTAATCTTGGTCTGATATTTATTACTGTGACTTTGAAGAAAAGATAATGACATGAGACATGGCCTCATCTGTTTAAAAAGCACAATAATTGCAATCTGAGTTCAAGACTGCAAGAATGAAATATGGAAATGAAGCCTCTCATGGGTGTGACTAATAAGAAGGATGTAACTTCGATTATATGACTTGAGATCAAAATTTTTATTTTTTCAACTTGGAAAACCAAGGGCCGGGTGGTGATTAGTCAGAAGCTGAGGCTCCACACAGAACAGGACCCTTCTCAGGACATAAGCAAGGAGGACCAGACGTCTTTTTAACTGGACTCTGCTAGATGGCTTTTTTCCTCATACCACTGGAAAGATGGTCATATCTATTTCATATTTACCAAATTATGGCCACAGAAACAATGGCACCTGTCCAGTAAGCAAGAGAGAGAAGTTCTACTTTTTTAGAATCATATAAGCATAATTTTTCCCCATCCTCACCATGACTACACAAGGATAAACAAGTTAATTTTGAGTCCTTGAGAAAGCTTTAGGAAAGAGTATATTAAGGTATTTTCCATTAAAAATTAATTTTTAGTACAGAAAATAGAAATTGAAACAGAAAGCCATAAATCAAATCTCATTTCCCCCTCACTATAATAGCAAATCATATTTCATACTAAACAATTGATAACTAACCTTTTATAGCCATTTCTACATCACATTCCATACAGGAAGACAGAAACTATTTACTCACAATGCACAGAGTTTAATGCAGGGAATTATTTACACAGGAATGGAAAACTGAGGCCACCGAGAGATTAGCAAGCCAAGGTAGCCAACACACCTTCAGACTGGAAGTTCAAAGTGAGAAGATGTCGTTATCTGAACCCCAGAGTCAGAGTCACATTGTAAAATCTGAACGCCAGTGGGCCTAAGCATAGGAGCTGAAATCACAGAGATACATAGCAAAACACTGCACAGAAGCTCTTCCTTTGCTTACCCTCAAATATTCTGCTTCTGCTTCCTGTTGGCCAGTCCTGGTCAGCAGCCAGCTGTCATGGGAGGCTGGAAATTGCAGTGTAGATCCAGCTTCCCTGTAATGTAGAAGAGAGCGGAGGAAGAATCTGAGAGCACACAGACCAGAAGAGGCACAAGTCATGATAGTAAGCACTATATCTAGTCGACTACATTGTCCTGTGAGCATGGGACATGCAATCAGACATCATGCCACAGAATTCAGAAGTGTGTGTTTGAGAAGATTTTGGCAGGTGTAAAGTGGTGGACATGGCTTTAAAGCAATCAGAACAATAGCTCACTCAACGAATGTTTTATTGGGTACCTTTTGTGATTCTAATTGTCAAACCCAGAAAAAATTAAATATATAAATAATAAACTGCTAGCAAGTCAACAGTGAGCAATAGAGTATACAAGACAGAAGCTACCTGTTTAGTGAAAGATAAAATTTTTCAGGAAATAATTTTTCCATTCTCTGATTTAAATTACATTCCTCTGGAGCTTGCCGCAGCATCAACATTCAATTTATTGATCTTTCGGTTCATGTTCAAAGACGCATAGTATCCAAATCACACCTGTGACTTGCATTTATAAGTGCAATGAGCTGAAGAGGAGGGAGTAACATTGACAATCAATGGTTTTACTCTCATGTCTTCTCCACATTATTGAAAAGGTAAAGCCAAGAGCACAGCATGTCTTATTCCACATATGCCTCGCAGCCTTCTCTGCACAGTTCTGCAGGTTTTCTTTATTCCTTTTAGTCTGTCTTTTATGTTCACTATCACTAGATTCTACTCCTATTAATAAATTTTGGTACTTGGTATATGTTATTTTTGATTAAGATCTGCAAACATGCAAGACACATTATTTTGCGACCTCATTTTTTTTTAACTTAGCAAGGTGCTTTGGACATCCTTCCACATTTTCACACACACACACACACACACACACACACAGTGTTAAAAAATGAAACTGAGGTAGAATAAAATTTTAATGAGTTTGAGCAAATGGTAATTCATAAGTTGGGCAATGCTAAACCAGAAGTGGTTCAGGAGCCCCACCAAGGGAACACACGCGGCAGCTTTTGTGAAAGGACCAACACAGAGGGAAAGCCAAGAAAATATGTGATTGATTATGGTTGTGCAATTGCCTTCGCTGGTCCTTCCCATTGGAAAGTCCCTAGTTATATAAGTTTGCTGGCTGCTTCAGATTGAGCTTAAGCCCTGTTTGTCTTTAATATAGGCCTTTATAAGAAATAATTCAAGTTAAGTTTTGCTTATGTTTGCCAACCAAAAAAGACTAATGTTATTTATAAAGCCCACTGGCTTTGTCTGCTCAGGAATTCTTCAAACTTGGTCTCTATTGTAACTTCCTTTAACAACAGATCATTAGATACAGATAGATAATTTTATATATAATTACATGTAATTGTATTATATATGTAAATATATGCCACCATAATTTTATATAACATATATATATATTTAGTTATACACAAACACAATACTTTTATTTAATTTACTTATTTTTTTTATGTGGTATTGAGAATCAAACCCAGAGCTTCACATGTGCTAGGCAAGTGTGTTCTACCACTGAGCCACGATGCCAGCCCACCACCATAATTATTAATAGTTGCAGTTTCCCATTGTATGTATACACTATCCTTTAATAAAACCCCCATCAAATTTTAGCCCCAACTTTTTGTTAGTTTTACAACAATATGAGCATCCCTATTCTTGAATATTTGTGTACTTCATGTTATTGCTGACAATAAATTCCCAGAGGTATAATTACTAAAAGAGTTTTATTAGTCAGTTTAGTCTACTTTTTCCACAGTAGCAAACAATCAAAGGAGCTCAGTGACTTAAAACAGCAGTTTGTTTCTTGTTTATGTGGATCCAGAAGAGTCTCTAATGGCTATCTTACAGAGAGAAAAGAGGCAGAAAACTATGAGCTGGTTTGTAAAATTTCTGGTCAGAGTATCTCATTTCAATTATTTTTGCATTTCATTGTACAGATCAAATTCTGTGGGTGGTTATCAATTCAAGAGGACAGAAAAGTAATTATTCTTCAGGGAAAAGCCCAAAGTATAATCCTTCCAGGGATAGGAAGCCAATGTTTTGAACAACAAAGAGGGGCCCATATTTTCTTCTTTAACCAAGACACATTGTTGCTGTTATTATAAGAAAGGACATGAGTTCATGCTGCCCTGGGCAGAAAACATATTCCCAAATACAGAAAGGATATCACATGTCCCAGTCAATTCCCTTTAGATAATTTAAAACTACATTATAGAGGAAAACATAAATAAAAGGCCTTGTAGATACAAGTCATACACGATAATCATGTCCATTCCCACGTGACAAACAAACTCTAACTAAAAGTCAACAATCACACATTTCCAGTCCCAACCACTGGATAACCACAGCCATGATTTCCACCCCTAAGTCACCATTGGTACTTGTCCTCATTTGTTCAAAGGGCTTCCACTGTGTACAATAGAACTGAACCATGGAATGAGAGGCTTTGTGTCAAACTTCAGAAACCAAACTAAAAATCAATTGGTACATTTGGACTTACACCTTCACTTGACTTTCATCCTCTTGGAAAGATAAGGAGGTAACATCAGAGTACATTTAAGATCACTGACAATTGATAGTCTCACCTAAATGAATGGGGAGACACCTGACAGTGCAAACAATTAGCCTAAGGTTTATATCTACACTACTCTGGAGAAATGAAATTTCTTGTTTCTATTTCAAAGGCAAACAGGGATATACAGAAAAATGAATGAAAAATAAGGAAGCCATGGGGTGGTGGGAGTATATTAACAATTGATTGCTACTCCTGGATTGTCAATAACAGCTGGCCATAAAGGCTGCCCAAGTCTTCATCAATAAGAGACTGTGAAATCTTCATATTGAATTAACCAAATGGAAAGTGCGCTCTAAGTCTGTTAAGCTTTATTCTAAGAAAGAAAGAATTATCCAGGAACAGGGATGGAGTTTACATATGGAGGGGCAGAACTTTGACTAATAGATTGATTTTTGCCTATAAACCAGGTCTACATGCCTAATCTTCAGGGAAGATTAACATACAACTCCCAAATCATTCTCTATGCACCCACTTCCAAGTGTGCTACCTCCTACAGATTAGAGGTTATTTTTTTTATTCTTCCTATAATGAGTTTTAAATCTGAAAGGGAGAGCACAGAAGTGTAAAGCTTATGCTTTTTCGTTTTTGGGGGGGTTTATTTTTGGTAAAATAAAGTTGGAGTAGAAGGCATGACCAGATCACTACCTCCAACTTTGGTTGTAACTTATTCCTTAGTTGTAGACACAGAAGCTGAGAAAGCCTTGTACCTTCAAAACAGAGAGATTGAGATGGGTTAGACCCTACCCCGGCATGGTTTCTGACTTAATCAGTAGAAGCAGGAGAAAAAGAGTTTCTACTTGAGAGCACGCTCTGTGTGCATGTGTGTGTATGTGTGTATAAGAGAGAAAAGAGGAGTGAGACGAAGAGTTGAGAGAAAAATTTGAAGTTAACTGGAGAAGATGGGGAAGAGTAAAGAATTATGCCCAATACCTTTCCTCATGAGATTAGTGAGGAGGTTTCCTTGTGGACATAAGAATAAGATTTCCTAAAGTAAAATTTCTGATATCAAGAACCATTTTATTCTTAAACAGAAAATGTTATCCTAGGAAAACACCCACTGAATTTAATGGCTTCTCATGTAAAAGAGCTACCAACATTTCAGGTCTATGTGCTAGTGACAACAGATCTCATTTTCATTTCTGTGTTTAGATCCAAGGAGAGTTACAAGAAGTCAGCATTCCAAAAGCCACCCCACTCGCCCTTCTAGAATAAGCTCTGCAAATAGGCTGTTGAACTCTTTGAAAGAGGCGGGGACTGAAAATCTGAAAACCCAACTTGATGTAGGGAGTAGTAGCTGAGTTATTTACTAATTCCAATAACAATTAAAATAAGGTGTTTACTGAGGTGAAAGCCACATCCCCAGGTTACCTCATCATTAACCAATGATATAGCTGCTAGTTCTTTGATATTGTAATTAGGAAAGTCAAAAAACTTTGGTACCCTGGCTATGACAACTTTGGGCAAAGCCAGCTGAGAAAATGCACATTAAATAAGGGTTAGCCCCATGGTAACAAGACATCATCATGCAACTGATGATTCCAGTCTGCAAACTAGAACCAGAGGCTGAATCAATCCATAGGGACAATGCAACCCACAAGTGTGTTCCTCTCAAAACGCACCCTTGACACAGGTCTGAATAAAACCATCGTCCTATGTACCTATGTGAATATGCCACAGTGAATTCCAGATGTATGGACAGTTTAATGCACTGATTAAACTGTAAATGAAAGAAGGACCAGTAGAGAGGAAAGGGAACAGGAGTAGGGAGGAAGAGAGGGGATGAGGAAGTACTGGGAACGGAACTGGAGTAAATCATATTCTCTGCATATAATTATGTCAAAATGAACCCCAATATTATGTGTAACTATAATGCACTAATATAGAACTTTTTAAAAAAGTAAAGCATGCTGAAATTTTGATCGAATATTATTATAAATTCATTTAGAGGAAAGTGTTCATCTTCATAATGATCTGTTTTAATATACACACAAATCATGTTTATAATCAAATCATTTATGTGCTTTTGTATATTTTTATTTTCTCATGAATTCTACATCTTTGCTTTCTAAGCTTGTGTTCATATAAGATATTATATGCATGTGACATCTATGTAAAACTTACATAGAGTTCGACACTATTTATTAAACTACATGTACTATGACCAAAAATGTGACTGGCACCTAAAGACCATTTTCTACATCTTTTATTATTTGTTTGAAATTCCAGTGGCATAACATCCACCTTTACTTGCAAACCAGGCATAAGTACAAAATACCCATTAGTCATCTCAAAGAAAGCTGTAGGCCTCATCAATTTCCCATTTTGGTTTTGCAAAATATCTTATAACATCCTGGCCAGACACCTTAAGAAGTCTTCCATGGTTAACTGAGACAAGCAAGATGGAAAGTAGAAGTGTCCTTAATTTATTATAAGAGCATCCTATCTATAATCAGACTGAATAAAAACTTCACTTTCCTTATATTCACATTTACAAATGGAGGGGGAAAATTCATTTGTTCATTTTCATATTATAGTTCAAATCAACAGTTATGCTACAGAGATTCTTTTTGTTGATATTTAAACAAACTTATAGCAAAATTCTTCCTTACTATTCAGTCTTAGCAAAAAGTTAGATCATTTGTCAATGATTTTGAGAAAAACTTTATTTGCTAAGCATCTTCTTGTGTACAGTGGTATTATGCTATAACTATCAGTTTGGGTTTTGAAATCAGAAAAAACTCTATTCAAATTCTGGCCTACTCCTCTGATAGGTATGTGACTTCAGATAAGTTGCTAACATACCTAAACTTTTGTTTATTCTCCTAGTAAGAGAGAATAAACAAATATTCTCTATTAAATGGTATCATAGATATAAAGCAACTAGTACATAGAAAGCATTCAGACAATTGAAGTTTTCATTCCTGTTATGTTGGGTGAACAGAAGTCTAGCCATCCACCCAGGAGAAAAGGGATAACCTCTGGCAGTCATGGAAAGACTGTTAGGTATGCCCTTCCATGACTTACCAAGGCTGAGTTATCCGAGTCCAGAAATAGTCTGTTGGAAGAGCTTAAGTCACAGAGATATCCAGAATGTAAGTTCCATTAGGAGTCAGGTTCCACAGGACACAAGGTAGTATCCAGTTCTGCTATCTCTTTGGAGACCCAGCAAGACAATCCCATATGAGTGCTTAGTCAGTTGGGGCTGCAATAACAAAACACCATCAAGTGATAAAGTTCTTAGTAATGAAAAGAATAGAAATAATGCATTGAAATTATTCCAAGACTACTGACTGCAAGAGTAGGAAATGGGATAGAGAAATCAATCACATCTTTTACTTTGTTATTTCTTCGGTTGTGCAGATTTTTACTTTGATGCAATCTCATTTGTTTATTTCTGCTGTTGTTGCTTGCACTTTCCGGATCATATTCAAAAATCATCACCCACATCAAAGTTGAGGCACTTTTAAAAACCCAAATCATAACTACAGCTTTACTCTTTCTTGGCACACTTATTTTTATTTGCTTAGGATTTCTTTCCACAAAATATGAAATGAAATTTGCTGGAAGAGCTATTCTAGATTCAGTCTTTGGTGACTTATCATTAACTGACCAAATATTAGACACACTTAATGAGAATATTTGATTTCCACAAATGGAGATTAGAGTTGGGACCCCCAGAAAAGGCAAGTCTCATACTAGCCTCAAATGATAATAATGGATAACCCTTTGGGAGTCACAAGTTAGAAAGGAAGTTCCTTGTTAGATGAATTACACACCTAGTGTGTCCTGTACTGGCACAACATTGTGATTTGATGAGGAAATCTCCCCATTCAAAAAGCCAGTGGTTTAATTGTGGGTCTCCTTTGTCCCCTCTCAACATGAACATAGACCTAGTCTCTATAATTTGCTTGGAGTTGGTTTTGAAACATTTATTTTTTTGTCACTGGCAAGCCTTTCCAAAAGACCACTGAAGATCCTGCTTTATTCAATACTTTCATATAAAAAAGACAATGATTTGTTTTCCTAAAAGTTTATTCTCAGATTTTCACATAAAGTTTAGGAAACAAAATAGTCCCAAATAAACTTAATAGTTTTAGCTAGTGAAGAAAATCTATGGAAGCCCCCACTCTGTCTTTTTTTTCTTCTTCTAAGCCTGTAGAAAACTCCAAAAAAATGTTCTTCTCTGTGTAATACAATTGCAAATTTCAAAAAGTATGCAAAACACATGTTTTTGATAGAATACTTGCTACCCACTGGAATACTCTGTGTTCCAGAGCATGTTTGCAAAAGGTTATTAACTTATTTCTGATCTCCAAAAGTGGTGCTCTCCACTTCTCTCTTTCCCTGTCTTATTCTCCTTTATTAGAACCATTAGGCATAGTTCTCATAGTAGCAAAGGACTCTTGGATCATTACCCTAAGTAGATTGTTTCTATCAATTTATCATGTTAATAATTTTATTTTGAAACGTAGGCAATTCAGTCTAAACTGCTTGTTTTATTGTTGCATTATAATTTTACATAATAGTAGGAATCAATATGGCACATTTGCACATGTACATACCGCAATTTGATCAATTCTTCTGTACCATCTCTTTCCTTCCCCTCCTCCCTCCACCATCTGTTTCCTCTACTCTACTAATGCCCCTCCTATTTTATTAATATCATTTCAATCACTACATTTTAATCACACATAAGCATTGTATTCACTGTGGTATATTTGTACATGGACATGGCATAATTGAGTAGACTTCAATCCCTGGCACATGCCCATGCCCCCTCTCTTGAACCCCATCAGCTATTTTATTGATCACCCTTCTATTTTTGTGAGATCCTTTTAAAATTTTTTATTCCATTTTTCTCTTTGTCTAGTTTCCACATGAGGGAGAAAACATTCAACCCTTGACTTTCTGAGAAATGGATGATTTCACTTACCATGATATTCTTGAGCTTCATCCACTTACCAGAAAATGACATTATTTCATTATTCTTTCTGGCTGAGAAAAATTCTTTTGTGTATCTATACAACATTTTCTTTATCAATTCATATTCATCTGTGGACGGTTGCCTAGGCTGGTTCCATAACTTGGCTATTGTGAATGGCTATTGTGAATTGTGCTACTGTAAACATTAATATAAATGTATCACTGAAGCCTTCAAAAGACTAGAAATGAAACCATCCTCTGACCCAGCTTTCTCACTACTTTGTATTTATCCAAAAGAACTAAAAACAGTATACTATGGTGAACTTTTAATTTTAAATGTTGAATGATTTTAAAATTATCTTCCCTAATATGGCTCAACCTAAATGTATGTGTAGAGCAAAGTGCAGGGACAACATTCTAATTCCATACTTGTTTCTTGTTTCTCTTGGTTCTCTAATTATTGTGCTGTTTTTGTGGTTTGGGGCTCTCCTTTTAAATTTGTTCAAATTCACTCATAGGGAGTATCAGACTAGGGAACTCGTAGTTAACAGAAACCTGGCACCAACTGGAGATAGCAAGTAGACAGGACATGTGTTGATCTGCTTATTGATGTTAAATTCATTTGGGGATCTAACTCATCCTCTAAGAATCAGTTTTTAATCCCTCTGCATAACCTGCTGCTTATGTATTTTTCTATTATTTGATAGATCCAAAAAATAAACTATGACCTCAATGAATGCACAATTGACTAGAAGTTGGATCAACATCTCATATGGCTAAAATACAAGCAAGAGGGCAATTCATACAGAAAAGAGTCACCAGAAAGAACAATGTGCTTCCATAACAAGACCACTAAAGCACACAGAGTTAAATCAAGAATCAATAAATGGAATGGATTCAAACTAAAGAACTTCCTCTCAGCAAAAGAAACAATCAATAATGTGAAGAGAGAGCCTATAGAATGGGAGAAAATCTTTACCACAAGCACCTCAGGTAAAGCATTAATCTCCAGGATATAAAGAACTCAAAAAACTTAACACCAAAACAATCAAATAACTCAATCAATAAATGGGCTAAGAATTGAACAGGCACTTCACAGAAGAAGATATACAGTCAATTGACAGATGAAAAAATATTCAACATCTTTAGCAATTTGAGAAATGCAAATCAAAACTACTCTAAGATTTCATCTCACTCCAATCAGAATGACAATTATCAAGAATACAAGCAACAGTAACTGTTGGTGAGGATGTGGGGAAAAAGTACACTCATACATTGCTGGTGGGAATGCAAAATGGTTCAACTATTATGGAAAGCAGATTTCTCAGAAAATTTGGAATGGAACCACCATTTGACCCAGTTATCCCACTCCTTGGTTTATATCCAAAGAACTTAAAATCAGCACACCACAGTGATGTAGCCACATCAATATTTTTAGCAGCTCAACTCACAATAACTAAACTATGGAACCAAACTAGATACCCTTCAACAAATGAATGGATAAAGGAGTGTATGTGTGTGTATGTGTGTATATATATATATGCCATATCATATATATGATGGAATATTACTCCAGGTTGATTCCATAGTTTAGCCATATATATATATGATGGAAATATATGTGTGTGTATGTGTATATATATATATATATATATATATATGCATATATATAATGGAATATTACTCAGCTTTAAAAAAGAATGAAATTATGGCATTTGCTAGTAGATGGGTGGAGTTAGAGAATATCATGCAAAGCAAAATAAGCCAAACCCATAAAACCAAAGGCCAAATGTTTTCTCTGATATGCAGATGCTAATTCACAACAAGTGGTGGGATAGGGAAGAATAGAGTTACTATAGATGAGGTAGAGGGGAGTGAAGGGAGAAGGGGTACGGGGGCAGAAAGAATAGTGGAGTGAAACAGACATTTTTACCTCATGTATATATATGACTGCATGATCAACATGATCCTATAACATGTACAATCAGAAAATGAGGAGTTATACTCCATTTATCTATGATTTATCAAAATCTATAAATGCATTCTACTGTCATGTCCAACTGATTAAAACAAACAAAAAAGGTAGAATCTCTAATCTATGCCAGGACTAGGTACGTACTATACATGGATGATTTTATTTAATCTTAACTTCAAAAGAAAATACTACACCATTTTAAAGATTATTTTTAAAACTAAGGCTTAAAGAAGACAAATAGTCAGTTTGAAGTCATGAAATAAATAGCAAGCAAAGTTAAGAGCTTGAATTTAGTTCTGCCCGGACTGATAATGTGCCACCTCTCCGAAGGCTGTTGTTGAGCACAATAGGGGTGCAGGTGGTGGAGATGGTAGCCAGAGAGACATCATAAATAAAATGTGACTTGAAGAAGGTATCAAGTGGTCATGGAAAAGGATAGCTTCAGGAGCACAATCACTGACACATGTTCTGGGAACATCCCAGAATTTCCCAGAATTGCGTGTTGGCTGGGTCAATCATAAGAGAAGACATCAGAAAGATAATGATATTTTGGGCACTATGACCTTGACAGCAGTGTGATAGAAGATATTTTGAAAAAAGGAGAGATGGAAGGAGGCAGAGAGATGAGGTCACAATATTTCTGGGAAAGAAAGGTCAAAGTCTAAATCACAGTGAGGACAGTGGACCTGTAAACAAGAGCACAGAGGGAAGGAAAGACACCTGTGCAGAGACACGCTGCTGGGTGTGGCATGGATGGAATGAGACAAGCAAGAGAGACAAATGATTGAACTCCTCCTCATGAGTTTGATTGAGAAAAGGGTGATTCCATTATCTGATACAAAAAAGCAAAGGAAAAAAATCTGTGTGTGGCAGGAAGGTGGCCATGCTGGAGCTGACGTATAGGTTTCTTCGTATCAACATGCTACTGAACACTGGTCTGGTAAAGACATTAAATACTTTAATAGGTTCAAAAGAATGATTAGGGTAGCTAATGATAAAATCACTCTGCAATCGAGGATACCAAAAGAGACCTATTTAAATTATACATGTAATTTGTTTATGTCTTTTTCTTCAGATTTTCTTAAAAGCAAAAGAACCAGAAGATCCCTGGGAACTGCTTTGGGGCTCTCTGGTTCTCCAAAAGGTTGAGATTATTAGGCATTTCTCCTGCAAAACTCATCTTGATTAGCACTCTCTTCTTGGGAATAAATTCCAAGAATTTGCCATCCAAAGATGGAAAAGAGTTAAGAATAGAAAAGTCCAAGACACTGCAAAATCAATGGAAGGAGACCTACTTTACTGTCACATCTTTTGGCAAACAAAATCAATGCTAAAGAAAATTAACAGAGAACTTAGCAAAGAGTCCAAAGAGAAGTTCTTCCACTTCCTCCCTCCCTCCTTCCCTCCCTCTCCTTGGTGAGAAAATGTCCTTTAAGGAAGCTACTCACAGATATGAATCTTGGTGACAGTTTATGTGAAGAAGGGGAAGATGCTGTATGGGAGACCTAGCCGACTCTGAAAGGGATGCATGACTTTGTCCTCCCTTCTTAACAGCCAATTCCCCCTTGTAATTTTCTTCTAGAGTCTTCTGAGATCATCTTGCCTATTTTTTTTGTTTTCCTACCACAACTTTTTTCCTTGGGACTCAATCTTCTGGAGGAATGGGGTAGTAAAGCTTCATTAAAGCATCATTTCCCTCTTGGTTTTTCTTTCTTTCTTTTTTCTTTCTTTCTTTTTTTTTTTTTGTGGGGATTGAACCTAGGGCCTTATGCACAACAGGCAGGCACTCTACTAACTGAGCTGTATCCCCAGCCCTATTTCCCTCTAGTTTTTTATGTCCTGTTATGGATTTATGAATCTTGACTGCTAAGAATTTTTTTTTTTACCATGTATAACTGCTGGGGAAAAGACAGGCTCACACAATGCACCCTGGGGAAGCCACAGAGCATAGGGCTTTATTAGTCACAGTAGTCTTATCTTCATCAGAAAACAACTGGGGAAAGGCCGCACTGTTTTTAATTTTAAGATTGATAATCAATCTCACCCAAAGTTTTCAACTCATCTTGGGAAATTTCAATCAACTGTTTTTCAATTTTGAAACAATCATCCACCACCCCAACGCTTTCCATAAAGATAACCCATTGTCAAATGTAGACTCAAAGGGAAATTTCAGACCACAAACAGGCCTCTGCTTTATCAAACAGAATTTTTGATATCTAATCTATGCCAGGACTAGGTACGCACTATTGCCAAGTCATTTACGATTGCCTTCTACTTTGCATAAAATAAATGAGAAACGAAAGCTTAGTTGTTTGAATTGAAATCTGCTCAAAATTTGTACACTGAATTGTTCTCATCCTTGCTCCTACCATTCAGTGGACTGCATTTAAAAGTAATTTAAAGTATTTTGGTCTGTTTTTTACTTGGAGACAATATTGGGGTACCTTTATTGGTGCTAGGGATCTGGAATTTCAAGGGTGGGGCAAGACATGACTCTAAGGCTCTTAAGGCTTAGTTCTGTGATGTTATAAGAAAATGGGAAAGCACCCTGCACCTGAAGGGTAGAGCAGCAAGCCCACCTGAAAGCATTTCTCTAGCTGCCTGTGCTTGAAAATCTGAACTGTGCACAGTTAGGACTTTTGTTTCCCTGCTCAGCTTGGCCACAGATATCAGCCTGAGAAAGATCAAAAACAAGAACTACTGCTGGTGCACATAAAATTTAATTTTCTTGTCTCTTGGGAACCTGAAGAAAACTGTTTGGTGGAAGAAAAAACATAAATACATGAACGTTTATGAACTGAAAACATGGTAATGAATGTCCCTGTTATGTCATTTCTAGGCTTAAAGAATATGAGATTGAAATAGAAGTTCCCAAAGCCTCACCAAGCATTATGATGTCTGCCCAACTCCTCTCCCTGCCTCCAATCTTTCCTGCCAAATCCTTCTATTTTTAGATACTGGTCTGAGAAATTTTCATACATTATAAGATGTTAACACCCAAATCCCCACAATGTAACAATCTATATTATGCAAAAATACATAGTTTCTGGCCATTGAACAGAAGAGTCACATTAGGTTTTCCCAAGCAAAGATCAGTTCAAAGAGGACAAGAATAACTACAAATGCTTGACATGGAAGGGACATTCTACAGGCAAAGTGAGACAGCCTGAGCTTCATTGTGTCCACCACAGTTTCTGTGTCTATGAGGCACTTCCATTTGCATTAACAAGAGGTGTGCTGAATCTAGCTCAAATCTGCTTGAAAGGGACCTAAAGGTATAATCCCTTCCCAATTTCTAGCTCACTGATGTTGCATCTGTACCATGAAATATTCACACCATGGAAACTGGAAAAAGCTTCAAATTGGGCCATTTTATTTGTGGAAAGTCAGACTATGGGCTTACTGCTGTTTACAATTTGTGTTGAAGAAAAGATGATGTCCAACATGCACACAGTGATACCTTTCTGGAGAGCTGATGAAATCATTTCCCCATGTCCATTGACGAAGTAGAGTTCCTTATGCCATGGTAATTTGGCATCACCATTACCTGTGCACCTGGGAATCAGAATCTCTGGGTTGGGACCCAACATTAAAGCCCTCCAAGGATTCTGATGCACACTAAAGCACCAGAACCACAGCCTTGCACATCACCTTAAGAGAACCCTTCAGCCTAGTTCTGGGTGTGCGTTTCAGAGGTCAATGAGTATTATTTAGGGTTTGATTTTAAAATAAGAGAACTACAGTGAAACAAAATATATTCCATATATATACAATTATGCCAAAATGAATTCCAATATTATGTATAACTATAATGTACTATTTACAAAGTACAAAGTATAATGTACTATTATAGTACAAACTATAATGTACTATTTACAAAGCTAAGAGAGATAGGATCATGTATCAAGGCTCACTTGTGGTCTGTTTTTAATATTGAAAAGATGCAAGCTAATGGGAAAGAAATAGTAGTGAGTGAAAGAGAGAAGATGCAGGAGAGGACAAGAGTAATTCAGCCAAATTCCTTGAGAAAACAGTAGGAGATGGAACCCAAAACACAAATGATGAAGTTAACTGTGGATGAAAATAAAGGCACATTTTCCCATTTTCACCAAGACTGTCAGTCTCAATTTTTCAGAAACATGTCCCATGTCCCCACAACTTTTTTAAAAAAACATAAGCTTCTAAAAAAAAGCAGATGCAATATATATCAATGAACAACTGGCCTGTCAAATACTTGGATCTTATAAAAAGTTAGATATGCATGAAAGATAAATTTCTCACACAGTACTAAGAAAATTAATGTGGTGAGTCATTCCTTATATTTGAATAGAAGAAAATTTAAAATGGACAAACATAAACCTTTAATAAAAGCTATCATTTGCTGAAAACTCATTATGAGCTAAGCATATTGTTCATTTTATTTTTTTAATTTTTTATTTGTTCTAATTAGTTTTACATAACAGTAGAATGCATTTATGCACTTGATAAATCATACACAAATGGAATAAAATTTCTCATTTTTCTGATCGTACATGTAGGATCACATTGGTCATGAAGTCATGTACGTACATGAGGTAATAACATCTGATTCACTCTACTATTCTTCCTACTCCCGTGCTCCTCCCACTCCCTTCACTACCTTCTATCCAATATAAAGTAATTCTATTCTTCCCTAGTGCCCCCCTGCCCTTATTGTGAATTAATATCTGCATGTCAGAGAAAACACTCAGCCTTTGTTGTTTTGGATTTGGCTTATTTCGCTTAGCATGATATTCTCCAACTCCTTCATTTACCAACAAATGCCATAATTTCATTCTTCTTTAAAGCTTAGTAATATTCCATTGTATAGCATGCATCTTTTCAATATTAAAAACAGAACACAAGTGAGCCTTGATATATGTTCCTACCTCTCCTAGCTTTTTAAATGTTTTACTAGTGTATTATAGTTATACATAATATTGGAATATTTCATTTTCTTTATCTATTTATCTGTTGAAGGACACTTAGGTTAGTTCCATAGAAAATGTTCAACATCTCTAGCAATTAGAGAAATGTAAATCAAAACTACTCTAAGATTTCATCTCACTCCAATCAGAATGGCAATTGTCAAGAATACAAGTAATAATAAGTGTTCATGAGGACGTGGAGAAAAGGAATACTCCGTGGTGGCACACGCCTGTAATCCCAGCACTTGGGAGCTTGAGGCAGGAGGATCGCGAGTTCAAAGCCAGCCTCAGCAACTTAGCGAGGCCCTAAGCAACTCAGTGAGACCCTGTCTCTAAATAAAATACAAAATACGGCTGAGGATGTGGCTCAGTGGCTGAATGCCCCTGAGTTCAATCCCCAGTTCAAAAAATAAAAATTTAAAAATTTAAAAAAAGGAACACTCATACATTATAGGTGGAAATGCAAATTGGTGCAACCATTATGGAAAGCAGTATGGAGATTCCTCAGAAAATTTGGAATGGAACCACCATTTTGACCCAGCAATCCCACTCCTCGGTTTATACCCAAAGAACTTAAAATCATTTTATTTCTTTATAATATTTGTACAAGGCAGTTACTGTTAGCTATACTTTTTCCATTGACTGAAGTTCAGAGATATTTAATTATTCAAGGTATCTGAGTTTATCAGTTGCCTATGATCGTTTCACAAATATTCCTTAGTGTAATGCATGCCAAAGTTTACAAATTCCACTTGCTCTTATTATTGCGTTACTTACAGAATTGGCAATCTTAAGGAAATACTTCAAAGTAAATTTTATAAGTTAATAGAATAGAATCAATATAGGAAGAAGGTGAAGGAAGACCCAACTGCAGTAATTTTCCACGGACATAATTATAGAAAGCTAGAAATTTCCTATGACATCATAGAGAGTAACTTTAAATCTCATTATGGCTTCAAATTTACATTGCTCAGGGAAATAGTACTAGAAATGAATCTTACCTGAAATTTAATAATCATTTGGTTTGTGGACTAGAATACAGCAATATGAAATCATCAAGAATTTTCACAGACTTTATGTTAAAGTCAGTCCCTTAAATGAGCATCGATCAGAACTTTCAATGGTTCCTCCTATAAATAATTCTAGAAATCTCAGTTTTAATTGCTTCGTGCTCCTCCCCAGCCCCTACTGCCTATTGGGTTTTCCTATAATTCTAAGGGAGAATCATTAAAGATCACAAAGCAAGGCCACTGCATCAGTCACCTCACTGTGACCTTGGCTCTTCTAAGCACACAGAGTTGTCTTGCCTTTCCCCACATCAGCATGTGGTGTACACAGAGGTGTCAGACTGACCAGACCACACATCTTCTTTTGTTACAGCTCTTCAACCTTCCAGAAAGCACATTTTTCCTCTTCCACCTTCCACTCACACAAGGCCTTAAAGAAATAATATTCTAGTCTTGAGAATGTGACCTTGTCCTTATGAATATTCTCTGTTCAGCAGTGTAGAACCATCTAGCACCACCTCATTGCTAATGTATTTTTTCTTTTAAATCTTGGTAAGCTTCAATGCATGAAGAGTGGAAAACTTCCGTTTACCTGTGATTTAGCTTTTACCATATGAATTAAACATAAATTGTTCCTCTGGGGCCCACTGAACCCTGGAGTGAAATCCAAATCATTATAAGACATTCTTTCTGTCTGCTATTACTGGGCTAGAGCCTCAAGAGGATTTCCTTTCTTAAAGCTTCCCCTTTAATTAACCACTTCTAAGGAATAAGGAAGGGTGAAAAACTCCATATTAAAATGATAAACTCTGTTGCCCTTCTCAAGTTTAAAATCACCAAAATTGTGCGAGCAGCTTGATAAATGCAGTACTATATCTTTGCAACAAGCCTGAGTATGCATTGTGTATAGGTGTGTTGTGTGCATGTGGTGTGTATGTATATGTACAAGGACATTTTCTGTTTCTTTTTGAAAACCAGTAAGTAGCATTCATCAAAGCCATGTATCGATTGTCCAAATGGTATAATGATATGCAAGCTGTTGTCTATATATCTACACATATAATCAATGGCAACTTATAAGAAGTAGATCTGCAAACATTGTATAGTCTTAACCAATCAATTGTCAATAGGCAAGGAAAAGAGTAGTTTTTGCTTAGTGGTATAATTTGTTACCATAATTTTCTAAGATAACATTATGTGCTTAGTATTTTCCAAGCACTTCTAGTGGATTTTGCAAAAATAACTTTATTTTAATATATGAAAGCATAAACAAGTGATATCTTTTCTAAAAATTAGTGTACAGAAATCAATTTTTATAGGACATAAATTTCTCCTGTTTCTATTTTGTATCAACGTGGTCATAACTGGTTTAATCTGACTTTTAAAATTTTTATTCAAAATATTTCTTTTTGGAAAAGTGTAGTACAACTAATTGTCATTAGTGGAATGAACTTTCCTAGCCAATTTTAGAACTCTCAGCAGTGACTTTCTAAAAAAAAAAAAAAATTAAAATACAATAATTCAATGTTTCCAAGATGCATGCATGTTTGGTGGTAATCTGTGTTAAATATCTTGATAAATCACCAAGCAGAGTGGTGCATGCCTATAATCTTAGCGATTCAGGAAGTTGAGGCAGGAAGATTGCAAATTTGAAAACAGTCTCAGCAACTTAGCAAGACCCTGTCTCAAAATAAAAAACGCAAAGGGGCTGGGGAAGTGGCTCAGAGGTTAAGTGCCCCTGAGCTCAATCATTGGCACAAAACATTTTAAAAATTAAAAATATCTTGATAAACAGAATCTAAATTGTTATCATCTGAATACTGTAAGCAATTTCTACAAAAACTTCAATAGTCCTTGTAGAGAGTCTTGTTCTTTTGTTCTGGAGAACTTCCTGGATTGGGGCCCTTTAGCTACACTAAAGCAGAACTCTTCTGTTGTACTTTTGACAAACTATAAAAACATTATCATCTTGGATGCAAAATCTTCAGCATGCACAGTGTTCACTTGCTAATGTAAATTGTAGTAGATAGTTGAAACAAAATTCTTGCCTTTTAGGCATATTCATTCTCTAATCATTAAGATTTTTTTATTTATTAGCTATTTGGGTAGTAAAAAAAGGTTGTCAGAGCTGCAGATGAGGACAAGTATGGTCTTGGGCTTGTATGTATTCAGAACTCCTGTTCTTGTGGAATTTTGAATGTTCTCTTCTGAGTGGTTGTTTAAATGTGATGAATGGCGATGCAAAGAACAGCAGGAAAGACATGCTGCTATTACCTTCCCATCTTGGAGAGTGAAACTGAAATCTCTGAAGAAGTAATGCTAGATTGGTGAGGATGCGACACCACACACGTGAGACTGGTACACAGTCTGAGACACAAGAACTCAGAATTTAGGAAATTTACCCCTATCAAATACTGTGTCCTAAAGCATGTTCTCAATGGGATACATGTTGAGGCATGCAAGGGGCAGTTTCTCTGAGAGGAGTGGACATTTTCACTGTCAATGATTCAGGGAAGAAAAACCAAGCAACAGAAAATTAGGTTTCAGAAGGGGATGCATACACACTTGGATAGAAAGAAAATACTTTATTCCTTTTAATCCTGGATTTTGAAGTTTAAAGATGCTCAGAATAGACATAGTAATTGTTTACTACTTCAAATAATACAATGTAACCTGACGTACATTTAATGAGTAATTTCATGTCACTATGGAAATCTTGAGTTTTTCTATAAAACATGTCTTTATTATGTAAGCAAAAACTAGTTTATTATCCTATGCACTAGGAGATTAGCTGATCAAATAGGTTGAGAAAATTATTACACAAAACATAAATAGCCTTTAGACTAAGACAAAGAATATAGTAACCATGGGATAAACAGTATTTACTGTTTAAATATTAAAGTAAAAGTGCCAAATGAAATTGCATGTGACATTATCTAGCATATGGTTCTTGCTAAAATAAAGATATTTGAGGTTGCAAGATTATGATATTTTATTCTTTCTCTCAGGCATAAATTTGTATTATAAATACCCCCAGTAATACTTGGAATTTGAATAATGATGAGACATGCTTATAAACTTCAGAGTCAAGGATTAAAAAATAATGGAAAATATCAACATTGATTTCAAAACATTTTAAATAAAAGCTATTCATTCTACTTTTAGACTCAAAATTTACCAGGTACAGGAAGAATTAAAGATGTTTCTAGTGGACACATTTAGTGTGAAGTATTATTATTATCACCATTTGCTCGCATTTACAGAATGTAGTATGCAGAGCAAATTTAAGAAAATGTTTACAATGACTTTAGTCATTTAATATGTCAGTGCAAAATAGTCCAGGAGTGTTCTGAGCATGCCCTGAATTCTTTCCAGAGTTCCAGGTAGTATGGGCACAGAATTCCACAATCCTAACTTGAAACTCAAGTGCTAATTGCTTTGCTCTTAATGCTGTTTTCACACAGAGCACTGATGGTCTCCTTCACCTGGCATATGCTAAACCGTGTCTTCTCTCATCTGGACAGATGGTTTGAAATCCTGTTCATTGGTCCCTTTTTTCCTTCATTAGGTTCCAAGCTGCCTTTAAAAGGGATTCTAAGAAAAATTCTGTTTCCAGTCCTGGATACTCTGAATTTTCAACTCTTTTTAAAAAGTTGTTTATTTGTTCTGATTAGTTATACACGACAGTAGAATGCATTTATGCACTTTGAAATATCATACATAAGTGGGATACAATTTCTACATCATAATTCTTTTTTAAAAAACTCATTTTTTGACTATTTTCCAGGAAAATAAAAGAACTAAATCTTCATCTAGGTATTTTTGAAGTCATTAACAAATTTGTTCATATTTGTAATGCATTCATTCTTCAAAGAAAGGTTTACAAATTAAATCAAAATTGATACAGAATTTAAATTCTGTATTTTAAAAATCATTACCCAGTTTCTCATGATAGGGAGTGAATATCATTCAATAAATTAAGCATTCACCATCTATGACCTATAGGCCAGTCATTGGATTGTGAATAAAGTTTTACAGATGTGCTCATTCATTTTCATGTTGTCTATGACTTCTATCTTATGTAATAACAGAGATGGTTCTTACTACAGACACTCAGAGACCCCTAAATCTGAAATGTTCACTATCTGGCCCTGTAAGAAAGAGTTTCAAGCCCTGCAATAAACTATAGATTGAAATACCCTTAGTCAATCATGTAAACAAAATTCAAAAGTAATTGATACTCTAGTTACTTATTCCTCAGAACCCTTTTAAATGAGGAAGATTTTGCAATCAAGTTGATGGGGATTTTGCAGCTAATGGTAAGATCAAGAGCACCAGCCGCCGCTTCCTTCGATACTAAACTGAATGACTGAAACTATACTTCCTAGACTCTTATTTTTCTTTTCTTTTCTTTCTTCTTTTTTTTTTTTTTTTTTTGGTCCTATTTTTCTGAGGACCAGGAATTGAAGGTGAGAAAAGAAGAGAAGCTTCCGGTTTCTCACACTGACAGTGATGAGAGTTGCTACAAGTCCCTTGTACCAGTGATGGGGTGGGATGGCTGCAGACCTTTGGAGCCCGGATAGTGCCAGCAACTTCTGTGGTTTTAACCTAGCAGCAGAGGGCAGCAGGAACAGCCTCAGGGTTTTAGGCTAGAGGTATCCCTTGTTTCTTCATCTTAGGGTACTGCCCCTTCTTCCTTTCATTCCTCCAGTTCTGCTCTCTAGCCCTTCCAGAACTTTGTAACACTGGTCCTGTGGGGAGCCCCCCAGTCCAGAAGTACCTAACTACCTAGTTCCCTAACCAGTCTCAGATAAGGTGCTGCAGGGTGCTCAGTGCCCTGCTGTTTTCTTCCTTTCTTTGACCGTGGATATATCCACTCCCGCAATTCCATTTATCCACCTTACATCTCCCAAGTCCATATTCTGATTACAGATTGGGTAAGTCACACTGCTACTTGGGCTCCAAGCTGATACAGTGAATAGAGAGAAAATAGGCAGCCAGCGTCAGGACCAAGATGATGATATCTCAGTGATTTATGGAACTGTAGAAAATACATTCTCTTCTGCTTTTCCTTTTAGCTATATTGGAATCTTGCTAAATTTAGAAGAAAACACCCTAAATTTGTGCAAATAAGAACTACAAAATAAAGGAACAAAACAATAACAATAACAAGCAAGCAACCCAACAAAAAATAGCCCTGGGACTGTAACCACAAAGCTACGCAGCATATAATTCTAATTTAGAAATAGCTGGAAAAGGCTTTCCTGTGCTCATAGTTAATGGCCCTCATGCTCAACATGACACCACTGTATTTTGGCTTTTAAGTCATCACAAAGATTAAAAGACCCAGATCTTTTGGTCCCCTGTGTTTTCCACATTACTTGCATATTTGGGGTACATTTCCATTTTCTAGTGACATACCAGGTTAGCTTTGGGACATTTGTTTCTTATGTTCCCCATTTACCTACAAATTATCCTATGTGTCTTTTTCCCCAAGAAGGATTTGGAGATGAAGAAAATTACTATGATACATTATGGAAGGCAGAAAGGAAGCACACTAAGATATACCCATTCGATACTCAGGCTGAAAATAATGTATGTTTTATTCCTTTGTGATGTTTTATTCCTTTTTTCTTCTTCTGTATAAGCCATTTGTCATACTACCTTGAACCATATATGAAAGATTTGTTTGGCTACGCTTTAAATTTATTTACTGCTGAAATATGAAAAGCATGGTTTCTTTCAGTTTTAGTATTTTGTGCTTTAAAAGAACTCATCAGTACCTCCTTGCCCGAGAGATGGGGAAGAGCTTTTAGCATCCCCAATGTGGTTCTAACAAAGACAGTGACTCTAAACAGTGTCAAAAGAGAGTCCTATTAACCAGCTAACAATTCCAGGGCTACAAACCACTACAGGATCTGTTATTTTCTTTCTGTTTTCCTGTACGATTGCATTTCCCCTGTGACATACAAAAATGCAGCACTTTTTATAAAAACAAAAAACATCGTGCATCATTTTTATGGCTATGCTTAATTTCATGTCCCTCTTCTTCTGAATCATATTACATTTTGCACATTTACATAATACTGGACATTTGCTCTCTAGCATCCGGTTGACACCAGTCCACTGAACTTGCTGTGACTCTTGCTGTCTGTGTAAGCTTGGACAGGTTATCTCAGTGTCAATTTCCTTGCCAGCAAAATAAAGAGAATACTATTAACCATCTTAGTGCCTGGACCACTCTAAGATCTCTGCAAGTAGTACCTAAGTATTACATGTGCATTTTGGGGGATATAAGCATTTGGTTCATGGCGTAGGTGAACTTTTATCTTATACACACAAACATCAAAACATATATTTATGTAAGCAGAGAAGAAAAAGCAAATGTAGTTTGTGTCTACTCTCATTACCCTAAAATAAATATTACCAACAGTTGTTAAGTAATCTACCTCATAATAAATCCATTAACCAATAAGTCTAATTACTATAAAAATAGTCAGTGTTATAGACAGTCCATTTTCCATCCATAAAATCAGGATTTCTTAAGCCACTTAATCCCTAAAATGTGAATGCCCTTAATTTCTAATCATAGACTCCTGGCTTTTGCTTTAGTAGCTTTTTATAATAGCACTCTTGAGCATGATATATCATTTAATGAGGAGAAAAGATGTTTGACTCATATTTTAAAGAACCACCTATAGCACTTTTCTCCTAATAGATGAATACAAGAGTAATTTGATGGATAATACTGAAAATCAAATAGTGCAGTGGTGCATGCCTGTAATCCCAGTGGCTTGGGAGGCTGAGACAGAGGAGCATGAGTTCAAAGCCAGCCTCAGCAATTTAGCAAGGCCCTAAGCAACTTAGCAAGGCCCTGTCTTTAAATAAAATATTCAAAAGGGTTGGAATTGTGGCTCAGTTGTTAAGTGCCCTGGGTTCAATCCCTGGTACCAAGAAAAAGAGAAGAAAAAATTGAATGGCTATTCTACAAAAAAAAAAAAAAAAAAAACAAAAACACAGCTGATTATTTGAGAGTTGTGATAGCTTCAGAGCAAGAGATAGAAAAAAATTCTCTCTTTCTCCTTACAAAGTCATGAAATGCATGCTTCTACTAGTAGCAGTCCTGTCACTGATCTTTTTTCCATGCATAGATTTATTTTTAAATGATTTTTCCAGATCTTTTCAATATTTTATATCAGCTCAATTTTTTTTTTCAAAAATTGAGAGTAAATTGTCTTCTTTTTAGAAAAAGCAATGTGAAGAGGAAGTAAGCAATTTAATCAAATTGTGATAATGTTGTTTTGCCTCCATGTGACTGACCTGCTTTCTGACTACCTGTGCCTGGTTCCTAATGCAGAACCAATTTTGATATCTTGGAAAATTAAGTCAGTGTTCTCAGAATTATGTTAAGCTAAAGCAACAGGATCTATGCCTTTCCTTAAAGCATGGATTTTACAGTATTCCTGTGCCATTGAAACAATCACAAGGTATGGAAATATTTATGGAGCATATTTCCCTAATGAAAACTAATATGCCTACTGATTAAGACATTTTTAAAAGCAAAAGTCTTTTTTAAGTCTTTGATGCAACTTTAGTCAAAACCATGTTCATTAATATGGAAGGAATGGAAAGCAATTACCTTTACGCCTTAGGAAGAATTATTAGTCCTACCTTACCATTGTTGCTAACAGCAGTAGTGTGGCTCCCTTAAACTCCATCCTTCATCAACTTCTCTTCCATGAAGTCATCTCCATTACTGAGTCTCTTCTCTGCTCATTGTCTCCTTCTATGTGTGATTCTGCTTGATTTGAGTTTTGTGTTGACTCCTGCTCTTAAATTCTACCTTCCCTGGGTCTCCAGTCTTGTCCAAAATAAGAGCCAAGCCTTGCAGCCCAGTTTCACAGTCAGGCACTCCATCACTCTGCCTTGGTTTTGTTTGTTTTCTTTCTCAAAAATACAATCCTGATAGCTGGGATCCTGAACATCAAAGACAGAGTCTTTCCATATTATTCATCTGACCTACAGGACCAGAATTCTCTACCTTGGCACTTTGTCCACCCAATTAGGAACACAGGTGGAAAATATTGCTTGAAATGTGGCCTGAACTCTGGAAGCAAGGAGAAGCTCCACCAATAACTCCCTTCAAGGAAGAGCCCGCTGCCCAGTTGCAGGAAGTGTGTTTGGCAGCCAGGTCCAACACCATCTCCCTCACCATCTGCCTTAGCTGTGCAGACCTGCTTCATGCAGGGCTATGCCCTCCCTGGATCAGTTTGTATGCAGGGAAGTAGAAATACAATGATCTGTTTTGACCAATACAGGACAACTCTAACAAGCAATATTTGCTTCAGAATTCTCTATTTGGCTTCTGAAGACTTGTCAGATCTGTGCAGCAATTTTTCCCTCTGCCAAATCCTGCTTCTCATTCTTCCCCTCACAGAAATGGATCCCCAATAGATATCTCACACCTCAAACATGTCATCTGCAGTCACAGTACTTGACGTGTAACAACCTCTTAATGCCCTTCAAAATGTCCACTCCCTTCAGTATCTCCCTTCCTACCTTCATTGGATTACCACCAGTTCACCATTAAGCCTCCTTCAGCCTTAGTGGCTACTGTTATTCTCATTGGGACAGTTTAACTTGCAGTGAGAGTGAACACTGTGTCACAGGCTCCTTGCTGAGGGGCATAGAAGGTTTGGGTCATAGGACCCAGAAATGGGCCCCTGAAGTTTATTGAGGAACCCCAGAAACCAGAGGGGAGGGAAGGCACTCAGCGCCTTGGAAGACTCATCTTAATTCTTTACCTGTTGTACACTAAGACCTGGCGATGTGACACTGGAGATGTCACAGGGAGAAATCAGAGACATATGGAGAAGAAACTTCATATGTGTTGAGCTTTAACCACAGAAGCATTGATCCACAGCGAAGGATGTCAGCTATCCACATGTTCCCCTCTCTGTCCCCTCCATCCCCCTACATGAAAACCTCTGAGCTTTGAAGAGGGAGAAGAAGAACCTAAATAGGGTAGAATGAGCTATGCCTCTTTCCCCTTGGACTTGAATTTTCTACTGGGGCTGGAGATGAACCATTGAATATGGGGATTTAATACTAGAAGAAATGTGTGTGGTAGCCTCTGACAATAGTTCTGGGGAACGATAGTGTCTTCTCTGGGCTGCTGTGTAGGTTATAAGTATATAGCCTCAGGGATCCCACAGAAACTGAAAGAGGAAAACATTTGACATCTCATAATGACTTTTATTCCCTCAAAATATGACTCAGATAGTTAAAGTCCTGAGACTACAGAAAGATTCCCTACAATAATTATTTCAAATCTGAATAACTATACTAGAATCTGGTTTCCCTATCTGGAAATGTGGGTGATTTATATATATTGCATGGACTTCGACAGTCTCCAAGTCCTGGAAACACTGACTGGCCCATCTTCCCCAGTATTGGATGGCAGTTTTAGCAAGCATCATGAATCAATGTGCCAGCAGATACCTGGAATAGTGGCTGTAACTTAAACTGGGTTGCCCGATATTTCAACCACTAGCATATTTGATTTTTGGCTAGTCTGAACTGAGATATCTGTATGTGCAAAGTGCACATAGGATTTCAAAGACTTAGTGTGTCTCCGAAAAATTTGAAATTACAACCATGGCTTATATTATATTTCTATTGGAGAGCACTGGCCTAGACATGCCTTCAAGCAAAGCCCATGACAGAATTATCTTACCTCTCAGCAGTGCTGGCATATAATGTATAGAGATGACAAAAAAGGTCAACCCTCCTATTGCTGCAGTCTGTAACATCCCGAGATTTGGGTTTTTTAGGATGGGGTAAGGATGAGAAAGTCTAACACTAAATCCAAATTTTTGAGTTTAAACTTTAAAGAAACCAGGAGTGGTAACGCATGCCTACAATCCCAGCAGCATGGGAGGCTGAGGTAGGAGGATGTCAAGTTCAAAGCCAGCCTCAGCAACTTAGTGAGGCCATAGGTAACTTAGTGAGACTTTGTGTCAAAATAAAAGATTAAAAGGGCTGGGGATGTGACTCAGTGGTTAAGTCCCTTGGGTTCAATCCCTAGTACCAAACAAAACAAAATGACAATAACGAAAACTTGAAATGAATCAAAAATCCCTTATGCTACGGAGTTTCCCTGCAAGGTTCTAGAGAAATATTTTTTTCTGCTATTTAATAGAAATGGATTCATAAGGCAGAAGGGAAAAATAAAGAAGGCCACATTTTTGCTGATCTGGATTTGTGACTCATAACAAATACACAATCATAATTAGCATTTCTATGAATACAGTAAAGCCTGGGCCATTCAGAAAGGCACAGTCAGAGCCTGAGAGGTTAGAAGTGAGAATAGGTACTGACACAAACCAAGAATTCATAAAACAGACAGTCAGATGCAGGAAATGAGCATGGATCTGTCAGGGTGAAGTGCGGGTGCATATCAAGATCCAGGACATGGAGGTGGAGGGTCTTCCTCTACTTCCTTTTGAGGCATCAGCTGACAGCACCATATTTGGACCTGTCCTCTCATGTGTGAGGGTCTATATTGGGGGCCACCAAAGCACAAATTAAATCTTGTAATACTGTAAACTACCTACAGGCTTAGAGAAGCCCAAAGTGACCAGTGATTGGGGTGTATCAAATCTATATGGTGATATTCTAGAGAACAATAAAACAACCACAAGGGCTACCAAATGGAAGTCGAAGTTGACTGGATCTTGGAAACCATTATTAAAAACCTAGTCAAATCAGCAAGAACCAAGCCAGACAAAATGACGTATTGAAATGCCTGAAGGTCAATCCATCATGGCTACTCAGACAAGGCAGGTACAGATATTAAGGTAAATGTACAGGTGTCTCCTGGGAAAAAGATCTGAAGACATCATTAGGGGTCAATATCAAAGAACTAAATGGAATCTACTTGTCCTAATCTCATGCCTTAAATCTTAAACAATATTTCTGGGAGCTTTCGAACCCTTTGAAGGATGGGTAGTTAGGAAATAAATTAAATTGAGCCTATTTTTTTAAGAACCAGCCTTCCTTTAGCTTCAGAATGTTTCTAATAGTAGGAAACATTGGAAAAGATTAAAATGATTAAGGTATCAAGATTCCCTAGGGATGGTAAATTCACATGATTTTAGGTTTCTCTGTAATCTTTTTATTTCTCATCCAGGAAATGAATCAATATTTGAATCAGTAATGTTGGCACTAGTTCCGGCCAGAGCTGTACACTGAACTGTACAGTAAGTAATGTCTTATTAGCACATGTTAAAAATTATTTTGCTCTGTGGCACATGCCTGTAATTCCAATGGCTATGCAGACTGAGGCATGAAGATCACAAGTTCAAAGCCAACAGCAGCAACCTAGCGATGCCCTAAGCAGTTTAGCAAGA